>OZ007593.1:135565531-135978031 GCA_963931845.1 Maratus michaelseni
TATATAAGAGTGAGAAATGCAGAGCTCAGATATAGTTCCTTGTAGCTCAGTGGTAGAGCCTCAGAGCGCTGTTCTGAGGACCCGAGATCGACTCCCGGCTTGGGTAATTTTCACTCTCGCGGTTTTCGCTTGAAAAGAAGCAGGATAAAAATTCGCTTGTTACTGTTCAAGGTTTACACGCGTAATTCACTTCTGAAAATGAATTAAAAAATAGTTAAAATTGCATATTTTGATTGGTTTATTTAACAAAGCTTGTAGTATAAGCAAAACAAGTTCGTAATGTAACACATTTTATTAGTAAAACAAACAAAATATATTTTGTTGAAAAAAGAAAATAGATTGTTAAAATACAAGTTGTAAATTTCCAACTTGACGAAAAATGTCCGGGCCAGGATTCGAACCTGGGATCGCTTGGCTGAAGCCGCCACGCTCTACCACTGAGCTATCCCGGTCGAATCTGGAGGGCATAATTCATCCAGTTAACCTTATTGTTATCAGTCATCCAGTTAACCTTATTGTAAATCCTGGCCCGGACATTTTTCGTCCAGCTGGAAATTTACAACTTGTATGATTACTTTGCCAATTTGAAATAATTGTGTTAAAAAAGTAATCTAGATTGTTAAAATAACACACAGCATATATCTATGTAACAAAAAGAATTTTGTTAATTCAAGTAAAATTGAACCATTTTACTTGAATTAACAAAACATTTTTTTGCTGATGATACAAATTTTTTTTTTTGGAATTGCAAAAAAAATCAACAATATTTTTTTTGTTGATTCAAACAAAATTTCCATTGACCCATATTTAAAAGAAAAGTTTTGTTGGGTCAACCAAATTTTTGTTGATTCAACAAAACTTTTTTCTGGGTATATTACAAACATTTACCAATATGTTTATTCTTTGAACTAAACGTCAATATCTATACTGTCTACCCTTTTATTTTTCTGTACGTGGACACGTGCATACTCGTGTAATGCACACATACCAGAAGACACTTATTCACGTACTTTTAAGTATGTATGCTATTAAACAAATGTGCGTGCATTAAATCTGCACATGCGCATATGCGCGCAATGCACACACACATAAAGACATTATTCATGTACTTTTAAGTACATATAAAATTAAACAATTCTGCATACATTAAATATGCATCATATTTATTCTTCATAATATTGACTCGGCATATGATATTAAAATATTTTTATAAAAAGGACATTTTAAAGCGAGTAAGTTTTGTAAAAATTATCCACAATTTCTACTTTTTTCAATATTTATGAGTTAAAAAAATATTGAGTTAATCAGATAAACTTATGACAATAGATAACTTCTTCATATACATTCGGGAGGAAATTTAGGAAGTAAAAAAATAAACAAACAGATGAAGAATATCAGACTTAGTGGGGAATTTCTGGCTCTTGAAATTGAGTAGTGAAATAAATTCGTCAAATAAAGGCGTTGCAAGGTTTTGCTACTACATTATTAATATAGTGTAGAAGATTATATTTTAGTATTACTATTTCTGAATTGTAATTTCATTTTATATAATAGCAATTTTCTATAAGTAAACAAAGCTAAAATTTCTATTCGGATTTAGCGATACTTAAAAATTGCAAGGTTTGCAAGTTACGCAAAAGAATGTTATAAATAAAATTAAAAGAGAAATGTTTCATTTAAACGATTTAACACACACACACACACACATATATATATATAACTTGACAATTGCATTACTATTCCAATTAAATTTTTGATTTTGTTTTAAATCAGAAAAGTTAAATTACCCTGGTTGAAAATGAAATAAAATTATTAAGAAAGCAAATACAAAGAAAATTATTGTGATTTTTTTCAATTAAAAAAATTAAATTACCTTGGTTGAAAATGAAATATTATTAGCAATTATTAGTAAAGCAAATACTAAGAAAATTATGCAGTCAATAATAATAATAAAAATAATAATGAATAATAATAATATTTTTTTAAAAAGCATGTGAATTCTGTGTTTTCCCTGTATATTATAAAAAAAATAATTTTTTTGAAAAAAAAAAAGAAATGATATATTGTTTCTTTAAAAAACTGTTCATTTAACTTTATATTTTCCGTGCAATTAGGGTTGATTATTGACGGCCAATTATCTACACTAGGGATATAGGCCCGGGGGCAGTGCCCTTCGTGGGGGTCTTTCTAAGGGTAACCTAACCCGTATTTACGCATGGATAAATCCACGGCTCGAAGAAAACCACGAAAACTCCGAACGATTAGGCCGACGGGCGCGATTGGGATCGAACCCAGCACCTCCCGTCTACCAGCTTCGAGAGCAGAACCTCTCAGCCACTGGTGGGGCAAAAAAATTGTGCAATTAATTCAACCAAGAATTCTGGGCAAGCTAAATCCACAAAATTTCCGCAACAGTTTGAATAGTTTCAGGCGAGTACTTTTCTTAATTTTAAATCTAATAAATAAACTTACAACACAAGTTAAAACATCCTTAAGAATTTAATTTTACAAGAGAAATTAATCTTCATCTTTTTATCGCGTCAGATTAGATCAGCAAAAATAAAAAAAAAATAAAAAATCCATTCTTTTTTTTTTTTTTTTTAACTTTACATTTTTCACAGCAGCTCATGAATTTTCCTCATTTCGAATTAAATACCTTTAGTCTTTTTTCTTCTTTTCTTCGAAAACCGCAACTGTGAGAAAACCGTTTAATCAACCGACTATTCCCACATCCCATTCGCTGCCGGTGTCACGTGAACATTGAGACGTCAGCTGCTAAAGAAATGAAAGATTAGATAACGGAGGCGTTGGCAGTCATTGTTTTTGCCCCCCCTTACCCATCTCTTTAAGGCATGTTTATCAATGAAGACTAACCTGCGATAATGATAGCGGCCCATTATTGGGTCCGATTTTTTTTATGCTTTATTTTATGCGTGCATTTGTTTTTAATAAATGTTCTGTGTTTACGTCTTTATGTGGCTTGTATGCAAATGGGTTGAATGGGTAATACAATGAATAAAAGATCTTTTTTACTGCTCTTTTTTTTCTGGTGTTATTTCGTTTTGTTTTACCATACTTAAGAAGATAGAATTATTATAATATTATTTTGGAGTAAGGAAATTAAAATACGTTCGTTGCGTAGATTTTTATTTCGATAACTGTAAAATTTCGAAATCAAATAATTTATAATTACTAGATATAATTGCTTAATTAAGCTAATAAAGCATGTGGGATTATAAGAAAAAAATACTTTACGTTTTAAAGTTTCTTGTCTTCTTTGAAAGCGTAAATATTTATTTGAACAATAAAATAATAATGATAACAAATGAAGAGGAAGAATAGTAGCTATCTATTATTTTTAGAAACATAGGAACCATATAAAGGAAATTTAATGTAAGTTAGTGGGAGAAAGAATAAACCTAAAATCTTTTTGGAGAATCCGAAAACATTAAAAATAATAATATAATAAATTAATATAATGCATTACCGATCTCTTTAGAGTCAATATTTAAAAATGAAGACTAACCTGCGATAATGATTAGCGGCTTATTATTTGTTCCGACTTTTTTATGCTTTATTTTATGCGTGCATTAGTGTTTCATAAATGTTTTGTGTTTTCGTTTTTATGTGGCTTGTATGCAAATGGGTTGAATGGATAATATAATGAATAAAATATCTTTTTTACTGCTCTTTTTTTCTGGTATTTTTTCGTTTTGTTTTACTGTCTTTAAGAAGAGAGAATTACTATAATATTATTCGGGAGTTGAGAAATTAAAAACATTATGTGCATAGATTTTTATTTCAATAAATGTAGAATTTCAAAATCAAATAATTTATAATTACTAGTAATAATTGCTTAATTAAGCTAATAAAGCATGTGGGATTATAAGAAAAATGCTTTACATAAAAAATTTCTTAACTTATTTGAAAGCGTAAACCATTATTTGAACAATATAATAATAATAATAATAAATAAATAAAGATTAACAAGACGTAATATCTAATATTTTTAGAAACATATGACACATATAAATTTAATTTAATGTAAGGTAGTGAGACGAAAAAATTATCCTTAAATCTTTTAGGAGAATCCGAAAACATTAAAAATAAATAAATTAATATAATTCATTACCGATCTCTTTAAGGCAAGTTTATAAATGAAAGATTAATCTGAGATAATGACGACTGCCCATTATTGAGCTCGATTTTTTATTCTTTATTTTATGCGTGCATTTGTTTTTAATAAATGTTCTGTGTATTTATGTGGCTTGTATGCAAATGGGTTGAATGGGTTGAATGCAATGAATAAAAGATCGTTTTTACTGCTCTTTTTTCTATTGTTATTTCATTTTGTTTTACTGTACTTAAAAAGATAAATGTAAAATATGTAAAAATGTAAAAAATAAATCTAAAATTTCGAAATCAAATAATATATAAATACTACAAATAATTGCTTAATTAAGCTAATACATCATGTGCGATTACAAGAAAAAATATTTTAAATTTTAAAACTTCGTGTATTTGCTTGACTTGTTTGAAACAATAAAATCGGAATTTGAGCAATAAAATTAAATTAAAACATTAAAAAAGAGAAAAAGTCAGTTGTATATTTCTAATACTTTCAGAACCATAGGAATGAAATTCAATGTCAAGTTACCAAGACAAAGAATTATCTTCAAATCTTTTAAGATAATGGATCCAAAACCATAAAAATAAATAAAGTAATATAATTCGATACCGACCTCTTTAGGGTATGTTTATCAGTGAAGACTAACCTGCGATAATGATAGCGGCTCATTATTAGGTCCAATTTTTATGCTTTATTTTATGCGTGCATTGTTTTTTAATAAATGTTTTGTGTTTACGTCATTGTGTGGCTTGTATACAAATGAGCTAAATGGGTAATACAATGAATAAAAGGTCTTTTTTACTGCTCTTTTTTTCTCGTGTTATTTCGTTTTGTTTTACTGTTTTCAAGACAGAATTATTATAATATACTATTGTGAAGTATTCTACTAAAGTTTTTGAAATGGAAAAATTAAAATATTTTACCTACATAAATATATATTCAATAAATATAAATTATTAAAACCAATAAAGAAATGAAAATTAAATGATAAGTTAAAACCGAATAAAACTTATACAAATTGATTTTTTACTAAAATGAATAAAATCAAACGGATTGAATGGATAATATAATGAAGAAAAGATCTTTTGTCTATTATTTTTGTGTGTGATGTTTTAATGCATTTAAGAAGATAATATATACTATTTAATTGTTTTTTCAGATAAGGAAATCAAAATTATGTCAATAAATATCAGATATGAAAACCAAATCAAAATAAAATAATAAAATAAGAAGTTAAAAGTGAATTTAAAACTTCAAAGTGAAAATAAAATAGAAAAGTTTAATTAAGCTAAATAAATATGAGAGATTAGAAGGCATTTGTTTTTAATACTTTGTTGTCAGACAGTTTAACATGAAATCTGGGTTTTGCAACTTTACAAGCACGCCCTTTTTTGAAAATCTTTGGTAAGTTGATTTTCAAGCTGTTTTTTCAATTTTAACATTCATTAAGGAATCTGAATGTTTTATAATATGCGGATATAATGCAAAATTTCTTACAACCTAACAAAATATCCCCAAATGTATGATATGAATATAGTATATTATTTGAGACACCACATTGGTAAAACTAATTATTTAGTCAACGAAATTGGATTTAAAACACGAGTGTACTCATAACCGGTCAACAAAAGCGTTAATAAATGTCTTTTGTTTACTTCTTTATGTAGTTTGTATGTAATTAAGTAGAATGGGCTTTGCAATGAACAAATGATCTTTTCTACTTATTTTTTCCATGTGTTATTTATTACATTTTACTGCATTTAAGTAGATGTAATTATCAAAATATTTTACCGTAATCTTTTTTAGTACAGAAAATAATTTTTATTTAGTTACATAAATACATTTTTAATAAATATAAAATATTGAAAACAATATAAAGTTTTGGTTAAGCGAGATGTTAACATTTAATTTAAGCATATAGAAATGGATTTGTTAATACAACAGACAAATTTTTGAAAAAAATGATCTATATTTACGTCTTTATGTAACTTTCATACAGATGGGTTGAATAGTTAATACAACGAATAAAAAACCTGTTTTAATGGTGGGGGAGGGGGGGGGGTGACTTAATTATCTTATGTTTTTCTGTATGGATTAAATATTCAATGCTTAGGCTTTTGTGTGGCTCGTAGGCGAGTGGGTTGAATGGTTAATGCGATGAATAAAACGCAACGCCTGTTTTACTTATATACATATATATATTACAAAATTTAAAATTCTATACCCTATTAAATTTATTATATAAAAAATTCCTTCTGTTAATATTACATTTACAACCTTATTTTTAAAAAATATTCCCTTTCTTAAAAATATTCCATTTCTTAAAAATATTCCATTACTGTCCATATTTAAATCATTTTTTATCCTAATTTACTTAAATTCACTTTTTATTTCCCGGAAAATAAGATGTAAAAATCACATTTCATAAAAATATTTCTTCTTAAAAAACCTATTTTCTTAAATTCTTTATTATATTAAATATTTCCTGTTTATTAATATAGAGAGTCGCCAACTGCGAGTGGGGTTTGCTTCCAATAAACTGAATTTCGTCTATAATCTGCCTTGTTATTTATTGGGTGAAACTTCTTTGTCTTTTTGACTACACTTCCTCTACCTGGATCTAATATTTAAACGACTTTCAAGTACCTATTACGAATGATTTAAAGTTTTTACTGCTTGGTGGAAAATTCTATCTGCTGTGTTTACTTCATGATTATTCCGTTCCTAAAATCGGATTCATATGGCTCATTTCACACCTCTTCATACATCTTTGTGATAGTATTTAGTTACTACAATATTTAAATTCGAGCATGTTTCTATAACTTGTGATATGATTAAGAAGTCTGATAGGATATGCCATAATAATATGGTATTAATAAAATTCTTATTATATATATATATATACATAAGTGTATTTTCAGCAAATATAAAATACTATAAAATAGTTACAACTCAGTGAGATTTTAAAATTGAAAAAAAATCTCGCATATCTGCAACTCACTTTAGTTACAACTGAGTAAGATATTAAAATTGAAAAAAAATCTCACGTATCTAGAACTCACTTTCACTAATTTTTTGTTCTCAAAAAGAAAGAAATTAATAAAACGCGACAAAAATACAGTTTTTTTTTTAAATACTGAAACAGACAAAATCTTTGTTAATTCTACTATTTAGGAAGTTCTTGAATTTTTTTATTGGTTCATTTACAAAAAAAAAAAAAAAAAAAAAAAAAAAAAGAAAGAAAAAGAGATGTGAGGACGTGAGTTTCAAAAATCAAATTCGAGGAAATCGCGAAAAACCTCTGACTTCTTCCATTGGTTTTCATTGTAAACCAAGATTTTAGACCGCCAGAAATACTTGCTAAAACTAGTGTTTCTGCGGATCGTAGTGTTTTTTCAGTAATGATTTACCAATAGGATAGATTGATAGAGAAAACCAGATTTTCTAAATTTTGGATAAGGCGAGTTTTGAAACTCACTTCCTCGTGTGTTCTTAAATACCCTCTTTTGAAAAGTTATTACAAAAATAGATTTGTTTTCTCCTATTTCTGAAATTTTTCTCGCAAATTTTTGTTATTTCGTTTTTAAAGAGAAGGAGACTAAGAGCTTAGTAAAAAAAGAATAAACACTACGCTTTCAAACACATTTTTCTGAAAAACTTAAAGTAAAAACAAGTTTACTCATTCTACTATTTGGAAAATTATTAGAAAAAATTTAAGTGAAATAAACAGAAACTAATAAAACGCGTTAAATTAAAACAAAATTAGCGGTGATAAACTAATTACCATTAACTTACAAGATGATAACTAGAATTATATAATTTCAACACCAAACTATCTGTTTCCCAGAAATTAGCAGTATTTCAAACAAATAAGCCCTAAGGGTTTAACTTTTCCTCCAGCCAAAAGTATCATTAAAATTGAGGATGAAACTGCCTGACCAACAATTTTTCTGGCGAGCTTTTGAAAATTTTACATACCTGCAAATGACATACGCTGTTCTTTTTTGCAAAAAGAAAGAGAGTAGAAAAACAGAACTGAAACTACGCTCTAAGATCGTTGGTTTTGAAACACTGGTGGGGAAAAAAAGTTTGTTCATTTTACTAATAAAACTCATTTTCTTGAAATTTTCGTTCTTTTGTTCTCAAAATTATAGAAACAAATAAATAACAAAACAAAAACTACGTTATTATATACCCTATTTTTAAAAATCTCAAGAAATATTTTTTTTAATTCTACTATTTAGGAAACTCTTTTGTTTTGATAAAGAAAAAAAAGTGATGATACATATAAAATACTCTTTTCTACTTTTCGAATACTCTTCTTACTTCTCAAATGCCCTTTTAAAAACAGGAAGTAAAAACAGGTTTGTTAATTCTACAATATATGAAGTTCTTCTTGGAAATTTTTGAAGAGACAGAAAGATTAGCAAACCACCTTTAATTAAAAAGAAATTAGCGACGATAAACTAATTATCATTAATTTACCAAGATGATAACTAGAAATCCATAATCCCAAAACCAAGCTATCTGTTTTCCGGAAATTAGCAGAACTTCAAACAAATAATAAGCCCCGAGGGTTCGACTTTTCCTCTAGCCAAAAGTACCATTAAAATTGAGGATGAAACTGCCTGACCAACAATTTTCCAGCCAAGCTTTTGAAAATCTCACGTACCTGCGACTGACATTCTTAATTAAAAATTTTTGTTTTCCATCGCAGTTGGTCTTAATCATTTCTGTGATTAGTCGTATGCAATCAATACGAGCGCCTTGCAGAACGTTCCCATGAATGCTTTGAGTTCATTAGAAGAAGAATGTTGAAAACAGTCTGACTTTTGAAAAGTTTTCATTGTAAGCAAGGAGACTTTCCAGTTGTCAATAACGATGCATACCTGAAACTTTTCACGATATGTAGTTCTACAAAGTCTGGATATTCTAGAGTATCTTTTTAATAAGAAGCATTTTCTGCTTCGAATTTGTTGCAGCATTAGGATAAAATATTGAAAGTGTTTTGTATGGATGGCTTTATAAAATGTCAAAATTTTTCAATCGTTATTATGCATAATGAGTCGCAGATCTTTTATATTCTGAATATTTTAAAATGAGTCATTTTTATGAAAGAAACTAAATATTAAATATGCTTTACTGTTTTAATGTATTTAGTAAATATCATGAAATCTGTGCTGTATGAGGTAAAATGGCATCATTAAAGGTACTTTATTGAACTCAAAATTGGTAGATTTGGATAGTTTCCATTGAGGTTGAGTAAATGTTGCTGTCGAGAGTTTTGGGTGATTTTCTCCAGAGGTAAAATGAAAAGAGTACAGCAGCACTTAGAATTCTCTGCTTATACTCCTAGATAATGTTGATCAGCTGATTTGTTATGGTATTTTAATGCTAATTGGTCGAGTAAATCGTTGGTAGAGTATTGAACTCCTAACTCAAAGGTGGTGGGTTCGATTCCAGTTCTGATAAAAATACTGCCATGTACGCTAATAGTACCTTGTGCATGTAAAAGCCATCGTTGATGCAATGTCCTCATAAGCTTTTAGGATGCCTTGTCTGGAGAAGACTCCACACTAAGTAAGTATTCACGAAGTGTACATCAAGTTTCAAAATTACAAGGCTAATTCGGCGACTGGCAGTATAATCACTAAACGCTATTTCTTTTGCAAACAGAGACCGTTCAACAAAGAAGATATTGGTATTAAAAAAGTATTAGAGTTAATTCTAATGATTTAAGCCTATCTAAAACCTAAAATTTTGTTTCCATACCCGATTAAGGGCGTATAGCTAATGTTGAGGAGTATGTAGGTAGGTATTGAGAGTTTGGTTGATTTTTTCCAGAAGGAACACACATGCGGTACAGAATTTCTTGTAAATTCCCTTTACTTAAAATATTACTTCTAAAGGGCACATTTAGCAGATTTAAACATTGACAGTTGCAATTTATTTTTACCACTCTTAACGCATTTACCGACGGATCAGCGAGAATTTCTTCTTATCATTTTTCTTATCTGTAGGTCCTCTCAATAGCGTTTAGCATCTTTTAGAAGTGCATGCTAGAAATTTTAATAACCCAGGCAATGCTAAATTGAATATCTTTACCTTATATAATCAATTTAAACCTTTTACCCTTTTTTAAAGAATGACGAGCATAAAACAACGTGTGGCCGAACAACTAACGATACTGAACTAATGATGACAACTGAATCTGATAGATATGTTTCAAGCTTAGTCTTTACAAAGAGAGAATTAGAAATATATTTCGGATATTATTTATGTTTTGACCCTTCTATATTTTTTTTCTTTTTACTTCTTGGCTCGATTAAGAATAGGTCAGAGTCTGATTACCACAGGAGCACACGGGCATGTGCTACGGACCACATTTTCAAGGGGCCCCAAAATGCATTTTGTCCACTCTTTGAAGACACAAACGAATGCAAATTTCCATTTACAGTTCATAGAAAAAAATATTTTTCCCTATTCACGTAAACTAAACTATGTACCTCAGTGTCCGTAATTAACGACAATGAAATGTAAATTAAATCTCAAAATTCCGATTTATTCGAACACTTAGATTTAGAGTTTTACTCACTCTAAATGGTAAATAGCGCAGATTATTTTAATTTCACATATTTTTTTACATGAAGTTTTACATGTGACTTTAACATATTATTTTTTCATAAAGCTATGGCTTAAATTTTAAACCATAAAGCTGTTTGTCATGTTCATAATGCAATTTTCTTGAGAAAGAGTCCCCAACATGTCCTGTAGGCCCAGTGTCCCAGAGTTGATCAGGCTCTATAGACAATGCTGTCGAGAGTTTCAAATAATTTCTCGTAAAATAACATGGATACAGTACAAAAATATTTACAGTACTCCATCTGTAAAATTATTACTCATGGTAATTGTATTGAGTAGATTTGCTTTAATTAGTAAATTCCAAAATTTTAACACTTTTAATTAATAAAGAATTATAAACATTTTATGACCCTAAAGCAAAGACATTTGATTTTGGCAAATATATATTTGCAGCACTCTTTGCAGAAATTGTTATTATAAATCTGTTTGACCTAATAGTAAGCCCGTCTGCATACAAAAGATTTTTTTCGTGTTTGAGTATCAAGTCCCTTGAAATTATAATGAAGAGCAGTACTTTTAAGAAAAACTATAAGAACATACATAAAAAAAAATCCTTACTTCAGTAATCTATCGCACTCTAATATCTCAAGCACAGAACATTTTTTTTAATGCATAAAACCAAATTACTACTTCTTTAGTTTTAATTAAAAAAAACCCTAATTAAACTAACCTTTTCTCCATGTTTTTCAGTTGTCTGTTTAAAAAATCAGAGAAAAACTGCATTAAAAAATCTATTTATTTCTGTCGTACAATTTGATACGTTTATTAGAGATAAGGTTTCTAATATTATTGTTTTTATAACACAATAAGGCTAACTGTCTCAGTTTTTTAGATTATTACCACTGGGAAAAAATAGACTAATTTTGCAACACTTTTTATTTTTTATAATAATTGGGAAAAAATTAAAAATTTAGAAGAAAAAAACTTGTTTGTGCAATTTAATCTTATTACCTTGTTTGTCCTTTTTATTTTATTATTTTTAAATATAATTGTGGTTTTCGTATAAGACTGTTAGACTATTTGTAGCAGAAAAACATAGCAAAATAATTAAAAATAATCATATAGAACAAAAATTTATAGAATATCTGCGGAAAATACATTTTTAATAAAAAAATATTTAGAATAAAAAAGATAAAGTGGATAATATAAAAACAGGAAGTGTTTTAAAATAATATTAGAAGAAAATAATATTTAAAACAAATACAAGAGTTAAGAAAAACCGTATCTAGCCAGGCTTGATAAAATTTAGATGGGAGTTATATTTGGAAAAAGATGTGCATAAGGGTACTTTTTTTTTAGAAAAAGATTAAGTATATTTGCATTTATTGAATGATCCATGATCAAACGAATACTCCAATGTTCAAAATAGAAGGATTTTCTTATTTGTCTTTGAACATTTTATCATTTATATTCCAATATGGCGTGCAGTTAAGCTTGTTGATTCAGTTTACTTATCTTAAAAACTGTAATAATTTATTTAAATTGACAAAATTCATTTTTTTCTTACAACTTTTATATTTTGAAAATTTAATTAAATATTTAAAAAAATCTTTGTAACATTTTTTGAAATAAAAAGACGTTTGTTTCATTTCATAAAATTGCATTAAAAATAAAAGGAATGTTATTATTTTGTAAATATTTTTTATTAAATGTAATAACTTTTTCGTATTATAAACAGAATTTTTAGGTATGGCGTTTTCTCTCAAAATACGAAAAACTCGCGAACCGAAGCTCAAAATTTCTTGAAATTATCCAGTCAAAAGATAGAAATTTCTTACAATTACAGGGATGTTCTCGCAACTTCCTGCCTGTACATTTTACGTTTTTTGGACATTTTTTTATAGAGTGTACGGCCTATTTCAAAATGAAAAGTATTCATAAAAGTGTAAAATATAAACAATTTTCTTTTTGTCCAAACAAAATTAGTTTTTGAAATATATTTACCTGTATTGTATGATGCAGTATCCGTTACAGTGAAATGATCTACATAAGCGAAGTGATTGCAACTAAATTGAATTCATTCTCATGAAACACATTTTTTTTACTTTTAATAATCAAAATTTTATACTTTTTGAAAATTGTCATTATATATATATATAAACTGAAAATGTTAATATTTTCCTTAGCTCTTAAAAATTTTTAAAGACTACTACTCAGTTACTCATTTTACTCAGTTTAGAAAAAAAATTAAATTTCTTTCGTTACAAAAAATTATTAAATTTTAATAATAGTTTTATTAAAGACCTTAATGTTTTCTTTGATTTTCATATACAATAAACAGCATTCACTTCAAACATGCACTTAAAAATTGTACACTAAACGCTATATATTTTTAAATATATTTTCATATTTTTAAATTATTTCAAAATATGGACTCGTTGACGTTTGTCAGCATTCACACTATTCGTTTAGAAAATTTTAACAATATTCTTTTTTTTTTTTTTTTTTTTTTTTTTTTTTAAGATAAATGTAGAATATTTCATGTGCACTAGACGCTATTTTTTTAAATATATTTTCATATTTTTAAGTTATTTCAAATTTGGAACTCGTTGACATCATTCACATTATTCTTTTAACAAGAGTTCACACTATTCTTTTTTCTAAGATAAATGTAAAATGTTTTATATGCACTTAACGCAATTTAAAAAAAATACATTTTCATGTTTTTAAGTTATTTCAAAATATCGATTCGTTGATATTTGTCAGTATGCACACTATTCTTTTAGCAAGATTTTACACTATTATTTTTTATTGTTTTTTTTAAGATAAATGTAAAGTATTTTATGTGCACTCAATGCTATTGTTTTAAAAAGATATTTCCATATTTTTAAGTTATTCAAAATATGGAACTCGTTGACATCATTCACATTATTCTTTTAACAAGATTTCACACTATTCTTTTTTTCTAAAATAAATGTATAATGTTTTTTGTGCACTTAACGCTATTTTTTTTAAAATATATTTTCATGTTTTTAAGTTATTTCAAAATATTGACTCGTTGATTCACACTCGTCGCCAGTATTTACACTATTATTTTAACAGATTTTACACTGTTATGTTTTATTGCTTTTTTTTTAAAAAGATAAATGTAAAGTATTTTATGTGCACCCAGCGCTATATTTTTTAATATATTTTCATATTTTTAAGTTATTTCAAAATATGGACTCGTTGTCATGTTGACATTTGTCGGCATTCACACTATTCTTTTAGAAAGATTTCACACTATTTTTTAAAAGATAAATGTATTTCATGACATTCATATGCAGAATTTTATGTGCATTCAACGCTACTTTTTTAAATATATTTTCATATTTTAAAGTTATTTCAAAATATGGACTCGTTCACATTTGTCAGCATTCTTACTATTCTTTTAGCAAGAATTTACACTATTATTATTTCTTTCTTTCTTAATTTCTTTCTTCTTTTTAAGATAAATGTAAAATATTTTATGTGCACTCAACGCTTTTTTTTTAAAAATATATTTTCACGTTTTTAAGTTATTTCAAAATGTGAACTCGTTGACATTAGTCTGCCTTCACTCTATTCTTTTAGCAAGATTTCCCACAATTTTTTAGAAAGATAAATGTAAAATATTTTAATTTCCTTTTCCCCCAGGTAAAATCAGAATTTCAAATATAATTATATGCATTGCATGATGCAGTATTAGTTGTAGCGAAATGACCTATATAAAGGAGCTAATTGTAGCTTAGATCTATTTCTAAAATTGAATTAAAGCTAAATTCTCATGACACATGCATTTTAGGCTGAGTATGATGAACAGAAGGTTGTTAACCTTTTTCAGCAGTGTAGTTGCTTAATTACTTGGAATTCCCATGATAATGCATAAGACCAATTGCAAATAATTGTATTCAAAACCTTCAGGTTCAGTTGCAATTTTATAGACATGTAGTCAAGATTAAGCTGTCTGATTTGACACGTAGAAAATGATTGGATGCAGCATTAACATCTAACAAGTGCCGGCCAATGAGCAATAGCCGCGATCAATAAATCGTGCGAGGGGAAATGGATACAACCCCCTCCCTCGCGGATCCCTTTTGTATCAATGAATGTTGCCACACAAGGAGATAAAATAGGGAAAAAAAAGTAATAAACCACTGGGAATGAAATTGAGCAGAAGTGAAAAAATGTTTTAATCTGACCTTAATTTTTATGAATTATTTACAATGAAAGGGTTGATTTTAAAACGCATGCAATTAAAAAAATTTGTTTTGAAAATTATGTTACATGTCAGTGAGTAACGGGGGTATATTTTATGAATATGAGATTTTAATAATGCTTGATGGGCTGAAGTCAGTATTAATTACGCAATGAAACTGGAAAATCAACAGGCGCGTGTTTTTCTTTTTCCGCTACAATGTTCTTATGACGGAAAAGATGGTTTTACAGGAAAAGTGAAGTCCAGCTGTTTTTGTTATTGTTCAATATTTTTTGATGTAGTGAAGATTTTTTTAATATGTATATGTATAATAAGAAATGATTCTGATATTGTGAATACCAAGTTATTTAATTAATGACTATTTAATTATGATAATTAATTAATTAAATATTGTATTTTACGCATAATTTCATATAGCTCACATTGTTAATACAAATAATTCGTAGTTTTATGTAAGAAAATATTTCGCCCTTTCAAAAAAAATAAAAAGTTTATTAACAAAATAAAGGATACATTTAAGAATAATTATATACTTTTGCTGAAAAAGAACTTAGACAATATCCAATATCCAATATTTTTTTTTAATTAAAATATTGATTTTGATTTAAAAAAAATATTATTATTTTTAATTATGTTACAAGCTACTAGGAAATGAAATATATTTTTATGAGTATGGAATTTTAATAATGCTTGATGGGCTGAAGTCAGTATTAATTATGCGATGAAGCTTGAAAATCAACAGACGTGTGTTTTTCTTTTTCTGCTACAATGTTCTTATGAAGGAAAAGAGAGTTTTACAGGAATAGTGAAGTCCAGATGTTTTTGTTATTGTTTAAATTTTTTTTTCTGATGTAGTGATGATTTTACATATATATATGTAAAATAAGTTTTCATTTTTATATTGTGAACACCAAGTTAATATTTTATTTAATAGATAATATTAATTAGGATAATTAATTCATTAAATATTGGCTTTTACGTATATTTTCATATACCTCAAATTGCTAATAATTTCGCACTTTTACATAAACAAATCTTTGGCCCTTTCAAAAGATACAAATTTTATTAACAAAATCAAAGATACATTTAACAATAATTATATTGTTTTGCTCAAAGATAACTTAGACTATATATAATATTCTATAAGTTTTTAAAATTAAAATACTGATTTTGAATTTTAAAAAAAAGTTTTTTTAAATTATGTTACAATGTACCAGGAAGTGAGATCAACTTTATGAGTATGTTATTTTAATAATGCTTGATGGAATGAAGTCAATATTTATTACACAATGAAACAGGAAAAGCAACAGACTCGCATTTTTTTTTTCTTTTTCCGCTACAATGTTCTTATAAAGGAAGTTTAACAGGGAAAGTGAAGTCAAGGTGTTTCTCAACGAATTTGTTTTTATATGTTTTTAAAAAAATATTTTTTAAATTATGTTACAAGCTACTAGGAAGTGAGATATATTTTATAAATATAAGATTTTAATAATGCTTCATATTTGAAGTAAATATTAATTATGCAATGAAACAGAAACAGGGCTCATATAATTTTCTTTTTCCGCTGCAGTGTTCTTACAACAGAAAAGATTGTTTTAAAGGGAAAGTAAAGTCAAGGTGTTTCTCAACAAATTTGTTTTTATTTAAAAAAAAAAAAAATGTTTTTTTTTTTTTTTTTTTTTTTTTTTTTTTTTAATTATGTTACAAGCTACTAGGAAGTAGTGCATATTTTATGAATATCAGATTTAAAATATCCTTCATAGGTAATTAATAAATATAGTTTTTGCAATACAAGAAAGAGTTCTTGGTCTGAAAAAAGTAAGTACACCAAGAAAAAAATATTTAAAAACAAGTATTAGTCGATATTAATTATGCAATGAAACAGGAAAATCAACAGAGTCGTTTTTTTTTTCTCCGTTACAATGTTCTTCTAACAGAAAATATAGTTTTACAGGGAAAGTTAAGTCAAAGTGTTTCTCAACGAACTTTTGTTTATATAAAATTTGTTATGCACTTACTTTTTTTAGACCAAGAACTCCTTTTTGTATTGTGAATACTATACTTATTTATTAAATTAATTAATAAATAACACTAATTAGAATAATTAATTATTTATGACATTGCATGTATATGTTTCAAAATTTGAATTTTTATATTTTAAATAGATCAAATGCATAATTAACCAGTTTCTTAAATTAAAAACAATCCTTAAGCTTTTTAAAATATCAGAAGAATAAAGAAAAAAATCTGTTATCATCAGCAAAGATACATTTAACAATAATTATATTATTTTACACAAAAATAACTTAGGCAGACCAAGTATTCTATAAGTTTTTAAAATTAATACATTGATTTTGATTTAAATTTTTCTTTTGAAATTATATTACAAGTTATTAGGAAATAAGATATATTTTAGCAGTATAAGATTTTAATAATGTTTGATAAGTTGAAGTCAATATTAATTACAGCCATGAAACAGGAAAATTAACGGGCTCGAATTTTTTTTCTTTCTCCGCTACGTTGTTCTTATAACAGAGAAGACAGTTTTACAGGGAAAGGGAAGTCAAGGTGTTTCCCAACGAATTTGTTTTTATAGAATTTTTTTTTTATGTACTTGATTTTTTTAGACCAAGATATCCTTTTTGTATTTTAAATAGTAAATTAATTAATTAAATTAATTAACGAATAACATTAATTTTAACAATTAATTAATTATATCATTGCATGCATAATTATGTTTGACAAATGAAATTTTTATATTTTAAATATATCAAATGGATAATTAATCATATTATTAAATTAAAAAAAAAACTTTTTCCACTTTTTAAAATATTAGATGAATAAAGAAAAAATATATTAGCAACATCAAAGATATATTTTGCGATAATTATATTTTTAAGCCCAAAAGAAATCAGACAATCTAAAACAATAACTATATTAGTATATTATGAGACAATTTTAAATTTGAATAATTATTTAATTTGCATATCATACCATTAATTAATTGTATTTTAATTATTTAATTAGAATTAAATTTTTCCAATGTAATGCCAATAATGTTCACAGATTTACATTAGTAAATTAAAAAAAAAACAATTTATTCAAACTTCCTAATTAATCCTTACATATATAACTGAATAACTAGTTACAAAATTGATTAAAATATGTAAAAGTTAAAATGAATCAGCTTAATAAAAATATTATTTTTAACATAAGGCAATGCTTTCAAATAAATTACATTGTAAAACCATTTTATAATATTTACTGATATTTAATGAGGCTAAAAATATATTAATCGGTTAATTTGTAATAGTTTTTCTCGCAGACATTTTGGAATAATAGATAATATTATTATAGCATAACATGTTATAAATTTTTAGATAATTTAAAATTTTGATAGTATACGCTATGAGATTCAAAAGTTTCATTTAGTAGAATTCGTGGATTAAATAAACTTGTTTAGAACAAGAAAATTCACGTAGTAATTGAAGTCAAATATGTATTAAAAAAGAATAAGATACATATTATTAAATAAAATTTTTGGTTCTAAATATATTTATGTGCATTTCGAGAACTTTATAATCTCTCCAAGTATTTGACATACCTTACCGATAATTAATTAATTTCGTAACCGTTTAAAATGTATTAAAAAATCCCAATATATTTCATAGAATGATGTTAAAGTGAATAGCTCCCAAAACATTACGTTTTAAAAACAAAATTATACATTAAAACAAACTACAACACTTTTTATCGTTTTAGAATAGATAATAGTGCTAAAACACTATCATTAGTTAATTTTTAATATTTATTAGCAAAACTGCTTTCATGTAGAAAAATTAAATTTTGCTGAAAAATGCATCAGTTGTTCTTCATTCATGTTGTAATAATTGTTTTTCTTAATATCAAAGATCAAGGACGATTATTTGAGCTTACCTACGTGGGGCGTAATGTTCACGTTTACAACATATCTATAAGGTATCGATCGAATCATAAGTTATAGCACCACTTTCACTTTTTAAATAAATTTTGGTATCATCCATTTAAAATTAATAATTTTATTAGGCTGACTGATAACATTAATGATCATTTAGTCCATTAATTTATTCTTTTAATAATTTAATCCTTTAATTTTCACTTTTCTTTTAATATTGTGACGTTAATTTTACATAACTGTTTAGTTTTTCATAAAATAATATCATTGAAAACTAATAAACTGCCAATTATGTAAAATTGTATTTGAAATGTCCGACATAACAGTTTAGAGAGTAACCAAATATTATTAATTTTAATGTCAATGTTAATGCTGTCAATTTATCATGTTTGTCTGTAAAACATGTTTCTTCAACATGAAAATATTTACTCTAGAATGGATAGCATCCGTTATCAGTTTTGTTACTGTCTTGTCTGTCTCAAGTTTCATCACAGAAAAAAAAAAAAAAAAAAAAAAAAAAAACGTTTCAAAAGCTTGAAAGGTTTTTAGAGTAATTTATCGCATTTTGTTTACATAGAAATATATTATCATAAATTTATTAAATATAAATATTTATTACAATGAAATACACTGTAAAAAAGACTATATTTAATTAGCAACATCAAAGATACATTTAACAAAAATTATGTTCTTTTGCACAAAAAGAACTTAGACAGATCAAGTAATCTATAAGTTTTTAAAATTAACATATTGATTTTGATTTATTTTTTTTACTTTTGAAATTATATTACAAGTTATTAGGAATAATATCTTTATTAATTAATTATAATAATATCTTTAGTTCTTTATGAATCTAGGAAAATATTATGTAATCAAAAATGAAAATATACAATAACTTCTTCCAAGTTACGCACGACTGCGAAAAGCGTTCTGTATCTTTAGAGACCTTAAAAGAAAAAAAAAAAAAAAAAAAAAAACTATATTTTTTATGTTTAAAAAAGCATTTATAAAAATAAGGTTCTTTTGCTGCTGTTGATTATTGAAAATGTTTCCGAGTAGTTTTTATAGTTAATAATTAGCTTTATCAACCTAGAATACAGGGTTTTCCGATGCTATCCATTCTAGAGTAAACATTTTAATATTGAAGAAACATGTTTTACAGACAAACACGATAAATTAACAGCATTACCAATAACATTAAAATTAATATTATTTGGTTACTCTCTTGCATGTATAAATTCAGTTATGCAGCTGAAAATGTTTAACTGATATTTAACTGCATCCTAGAAAATTATATT
Source organism: Maratus michaelseni (assembly GCA_963931845.1). Classification (NCBI taxonomy): domain Eukaryota; kingdom Metazoa; phylum Arthropoda; class Arachnida; order Araneae; family Salticidae; genus Maratus; species Maratus michaelseni. The sequence continues at coordinate 135,585,712 of OZ007593.1, forward strand.
TCGTATTGGGAAAACTGATTAACAGACTATAAAAACTAATCGGAAACGTTTAAAAACATTAGCAGCAAAACTTTGTTGTTATAAATGCTTTTTTAAATCTCGAAAATATATTAGTTTCTGAGGTTTATAGAGATAAAGAACGCTTTTTGGAATCGTGGGTAAGAAGTTAGTGTATATTTTCGTACGAGATTATATTATATTTTCATAGGTTAAAAAACATGTCTTTTTTTAAAGCGTAGAAAAATATTCATTAATTAATATCCAAATTTTATTAAAAATCAGTACTTTTAAGTTGCCTGTGTATGTACACTACGTATTACGTTATTTTTCTAATGTAGCAAATAGCAAATGTTAGTTCAAATAGTTTATCATTAAAATATAATAATGAATTTTCTTGATAATAAACTTTATGTTTTTAGGCATTAAATGAATTTTTGTAAAATTAGGATTTGTTTTATAGCAAATGATACATTTTTTTTTTTTGTTGTATCTAACAGAAAGTGCTTAAAGTTAAATAAAACGACCAGTTACATTTTGTTTTTCTTTATCCATTTTATGCAAAGTTTTCAGACTACATAGAACTATCAATATCGATCATTTACAATAAACATCAGGTAAAATAAAAAAGAAAGTGGAATATTTCAAGTTACCATTTTTCTAAGCATTTGAGCAAGCTGAATAATATCCCGAATCGGTAACAGGATGAGAAAACTGTAGCAGACTTTGGTCATCATGACCACATCTTTGAAATTCAAATAACATTCAAATATTTCTTCTGTGAGTTTTCGAAGAAACAGAATAATTCGGCCATAATGCGATATTCGAAAAACAGCGATTTCAATAATGTCGCGGGAAACTTTATAAGTTTTCCGACTTTTTTATGTATTTTTCATTTCTTTATCTTTTTTTATTTACGGAGAGTTAGTTTTTCACCTTGATGCATTCACTTTATTTCTAACGATAGTTCTACTACAACATTCTAGTCATTTGTGCGTTTTGATAAAAAATTTAGTAATGCTTTGTTTATAACTTTTGGTTGTTTATTTCTTGCTGGAAAATATTCTGAATTTTGCTTCTATTTGTTCCGTGAATTAAAATGAGAAAAATGTTTTAGATTATTATGTAGTTTGGAGAGTTTTGGAAACATTGTAAAACAAAAATAGAAGCGATGTCATTGCAAGAATATATTTGATTTAATATTTGTGTACATTTTTTTTATGTTACAGTGAAATATTGCTGCATTGTAAAATTATGTTAATATGTGTCTCTAGTACTTATTTCATCATTATTATTTATTACATTGTTGATAATAAAAGATCTAACTCTGTCTGAACTGTAATATTAAACTGTGTTACTAACTGTTATTTTACATTGAAAATCGGAAAACATATTGTTATCCCAACAAAATTCCAATAAGACAAAGTTCTTAAACATTAATCTTTGTTTAGCCAAATTTTTGTCGAAAAACAAACTGAAAAACAAAATGTTGTTGATCTAACAATAATGTGTTTCAATCAACAACATTTTCTGTTTAAAAATGTATAATAAGAATTTTGTGAAAAACAATCAAATTTCCCTTTCAATGAATATACAAGAAAACATGGAACTTTGATATATATTTTTTAATAGCTTTTTCCGAAAGGTAAATATATTCGATCTATTAAAAAATATGTATAGATCGCATTATGATTTACGGCATGAGGCTAACAAACCGTTGGAGAATTTTCATCGAGCTTACATAAACGATATTTGTGAAAATATTGTTACTTTTTAATTGATATATTGCTTTAAGTTAACCCATTGACTACGGGTCGGAACATATACGCCCCAGTGGAATATTTTTTTCATTCTATTCGGATCATTTTTGGAAAATTAATATATGTCATACACTTATACTAGGATATTTTCAAGAGAAATCTACCACAAGGAAAAAAATTGTAAATTGTAGTACGATTGAATATAAAAATAGTCACCAGTCCTGGCCCATAATCAAAGAGCCAATTAGGATTATTGGACTTATATTATTAGACAATTAACTTGGATAATAATATTTTAGAATTTGTTCTTGTTTTGAATTGTTAGTTATGTTTAAAAATCATCCGGAAAATAAAAATAATAATTTATATTCAATATAATCAGCATTCTCTAAAAATATTCAGATTGTATGTGTACAACAACTAATAACACTGTTCAGGAACATGTAGTAGTAGCATTAAAACATTTTCTTGAAAAAAAAATTAAATCTGAATAAAGGAATACATATTTTATTGCAAACGAATACTCAAAAGGAAAGCAGATAACTGAAATAATGAAATGCAATCAGTAATATAAGGTGCTTAAATACAGTTTAAATAACTTATTAAATGACAACAACATTGAAAAATATTTTTTTCAACTAATGAGATATGCTAATATAGAGGTGATAAAATATATAGTGCCTTATTTGAAATCATCTTTCTAATTTGGTTATACTAATAATAGCCACCCAGTAAGTTGCTCAAAATAACCAAACATTATCTTCAATATTTTTTTTTAAAACCTAAACATTATTCATTATCATACAATTTGACCAGAATTCATTATTTCATGAATATAGATTTTATTAGTTTGCCTACCTTTGGCTTTATTTTCTTTATAAATTTATATTTTAAAATGTCGAATAAAAATATACGACAGTGGTATAGTTTTTCAATTACATATAATTTACAATAATGTTTTTTAATTTTATAAATTTCATACAGCAACGAAAAAAAAAAATTCTGTTGGTTTCACAGAAAAATACTGTAAGCAATGTTACTAGTCAATCAAAAACAGCCTGTATATGTAATAAAGTCTAATCTTAGTGTAGAAAGCTTAAAGTTTATTACCTATTTAAGTTCACTATATTGTTAACTATAAAATATAGAAGTAATATACAGGGTGTCCATAAATGACTCTCCCGCTTTCCTTACCTCATAACTTTTGATTTATATGACGAAAAATATTATTACATATTCGTAAATTACAACTCAAAAAGTTTTTTTAATAACACAATTCAAGTTACATATGCGTAATGTAACAAATGAAAACATTTTTAAGCAAATAACGATCATAATAAAAAAATAATTAATATTAAAATTTTATCGAATTTATCAAAATATTATTAATGAATTATGTAATATCTATCTATCTATCTATCTAACTCTATACTCACAATTCATTAACAGCTTTTTGATAAATTTAGTAAAATTTTAATATTAATTATTATTTGATTAATTATTAATGAATTATGTAATATCTATCTATCTAACTTTGTACTCCTAATTCCTTAATAGTTTTTTGATAAATTCCATAAAATTTTAATATTAATTATTATTTGATTAAAATCCTTATTTGATTAGTTGCAACATTACGCATATGTAATTTGAATTGTGTTATTAAAAAACCTTCTTGCGTTGTAATTTACGAATATGTAATAATAGTTTTCGTCATATTCTTAAATCAAAAGTTATGAGTTAAGGAAACCGGGACAATCATTTATGGACATCCTGTACTATACATGCATTCTATTTATTTAAATCGTGAATATCGCGATATAATAAACACAATCTAATATATTCAATATTTATAAACTTTAAATACCATTCTACAGTGTGCTATAACGCTTTTATTTTTACGTCGAAGATATACATGATAAAAAGCATTTACGAAAGTGCCACGATAGACAAAAATTTCTGACCCAAAAGCATTTTTTACATTTATTTTCCTTTAAGTGAAAGAAACTTGTTTATCGCGTTTTTTGTTCAGTAATTGAGTAATCAATGTTACACATAAAATTATAAAGATACTTCCTTTCTGACACTGTAAAAAAAAGACAAATGTTTCTTAATCTAGCTCTTACTTTTTTATGGCTTACGAAAATATAATAAAGTCTCTTCCGAGTTACTTGCGATTCAAAAAAACGTTCTTTTATCTTTTAAAACCTCTGAGAACCAATAGATTTCCGAAATTTATAGAATCATTTCTATTCACAATATGTAATTTTTCTTTCTACCCGTAGTTTTCTGCAATATCTCCGAGCAGTTTTTACAGTATATTAATTGTATAGAAATAATAATTGTCAATAATAAAAATTGTATAAAATCTATAAAAATGGTTTTCGCTACCCAGAATATCAATTTTTCGGATGCTATCAATTCTCAATTGAGCATTTTCCAGTAAGGTAACAGAATTTAAGCATGCAATAATAACAAAATAATGGTAATTTTTATGTTAATGTTAATGCTGTAAATTTAAATGTTAATGTTAATTTATCATGTTTGTTGAACATAGAAAATGTTTACTTGAAAATTTACAGCATTCGAAAAATCCACATTTCGGTAATGTTTCCGAAATTTACGGATGACAAAAGAAACTTTTGTTTCAGAAATGCTTCTTTTACCCATTTGCATGATTAGCGTGCGGTTCAGGAATTTCTTTTTTATTCAGAAATTCCAAATACATACCGGGAATTCCGAAAGAAGAATTTTTACTTTATGTCTGTCATTAAATAAAGGAAAGTTTTTCCATTCAGGATTTCTGGTATAAAATCAGAATTTCTGAATAAAAAATAATTTTCTGAATAGACACATGTACACTCTATGATGCAAATGGGTTAAATATAGGAAATTTATAGGCTTCTGAAGTTTCTGGAAATAAAGGAATGATTTTCGGAGTCGTTGGTATATCAGAAAAGATTACATTATAGTTTCACAAACGTTGAGAAAGATAAGAGCTAGATTTATTAACGACTATCATTATATATATTGTAATACGAGATTATTTGAAAAAAAAAAAAGTGTTCAAAATTTTCTATTTATCGAAATTTACTAGATTTTCTAGGTCATTGGCCATAAAATACAATTTAATTATTTGATTTAGATCGTGATTATCGGAATACAACTTCCCAATGTAATATATTTGACGATTATGAAATTTAATTACCATTATACAACGGGATCTCGTTCATTTTATTGTTACATATCGAATAGATCTTATTAGATGTTAATAAACATTTACGCTAGTTTCGTAGATTTAGGCTCTGACTACAAGTCCAAAGGTGTTGAGTTCGCATTCCAGTTCATGGTTAGAGGTTCGTTGTGTTTTGAATTTTACTTTTAAAGGATGTCCCAATCTGTTTAGCTCTTGTGTACGAAAGATAATCTTAGCGTCTCGAACCAACCAAAAATTACAGAAGTTTTTTGCATGATCAGAAAAAAAAGAAAAAAGAAAGAAAAAAAAGCCTGACAAAGAGCATATAGAACATTATTTATCATTCAATCATTCAATAAAATATACATTATTGATAAATGCGTGTACATAAAGTCTAAAATGTAGTAAAATTATAACTATAAAGAATCTTTCTTTTTATCTTAAACTACTGCTGTTATACTTAATTTAATCTAAGATTATCTGCAGAAAGTTTAAAAAATTTTATTTACCAAAATTCTTTACAATTTTTAAGATAATATAACATGATTTAGATCTCGAAAATTCTAATATAATACACACAATGAAAATATATTCGATGTTTATGAATTTTAAATACCATTCTAGAATGCACTCTCACGTTTTTATTGTTATTTCGAAGAGATCACTCATTCATCATTTTTTTTTTCAAAGACCACGAGCCACTTCACAACAATAATAGGCATAAATAAATGCCAATTTATTCCACAGAGAAATTATTTTTATCAGTAATAATTCAAAGGAACAAAATTTGCTTTTTCTCAAAATGCCAAAATCGGACTCTGGTATCTTTTCTATACCATGGTCAGAAATATAAAGAAATTTTATTTCTTATCTTAAATCTAGTTTTTATCTAATCTAATATTACATCTGAAAAGCAAACTTCTTTGTTTATTTAAACCCAATGCATTTTTGGCTATAAAATAAATCTCTTTGAATTAGATCTCGAAAATCGTAATATAATAAACACATTGTAAATACATTCGATGTATATGAATTTTAAATACCATCTTACAATGGTGCTCTCGCGCTTTTATTGTTACGTCGAAGCGATGTCTGTGCATGATAATAAGCATTTACGAAAGTGCCTAGCATGACAAAAAAACTCTGACCAAAAAGCATTTCTTACATTTCTTTTGCTTTAAGTGAAAGAAACCGAGGATCAATAATGGAGTAATCAATAACGTTTTTAAAGATGCCCTCTTCTTCCAACATCTGAATATGGCAGGTCGCCATTTATTACTATATTTATTTTGCTTTTCTTTTGAGACTTCTTACTCTTCTTTTCTTGAGAATTTTTTTTTTTTTTCATAAGGACTCCTTTTATTTTTCGCGATTATTTCCAGCAAGGCGAAAGCAGTGTTGTATATCAAAAGTACTTATGTGAATTGCTTGGCTATTCATCTCGGAGGGACTGTACAGTTAAAGTGTTTTCTGAAATGAGAGCAGCGAGATTTATACTGGTAAACTTAAGGAGCTGCCCAAAAAATGATCGTGTTTTTTGTGTGATAAACAAATATTGAGAATTATGTAAGGTATTTTATTAAACTAAATTTGAATTATACTTATGCGAAAATGATTTATACATGGACGTTTGTAAGGTGTGCTTATCTGTACCTGAATGAAACAAACAATATTGGAAAACTTAGTTATTAATTAGATTATTTTGGTGAAAATTTTCATACATTAAATTAATTTATAAAATAGTCCTGATATGACAATTTTTTGAGTAAGTAAATACAAAGAAGTGGTGATTGAAAAAACATACGCTCATTATCATAAGTTCACCTCTTTGTTTTTCATATAAAAAAAAATCAATTTTATTTCTAACAAGGAGAAAGCAGTGTTGTATATCAAATGTACTTATGTGAATTGTTTGCCTATTCATCTCGGAGGGACTGTACATTTAAAGTGTTTTCTGAAATGAGAGCAGCGAGATTTATACTGGTAAACTTAAGGAGCTGCCCAAAAAATGATCGTGCTTTTTGTGTGATAAACAAATATTGAGAATTATGTAAGATATTTTAAAAATTAAATTTGAATTGTTACTTATGCGAAAATGATTTATACATGGACGTTTATAACGTATGCTTATCTGTAACTGAGTGGGAGAAAAAAAAACATTGGAATCCTTAGTTATTAATTAGATTATTTTGGTGAGAATTTGCATACACATTAAAATAATTTACAAAATAATTCAGATATAACAATTTTTTTGAGTAAGTAAATGCAATGAAGTGGTGAACGAAAAACATACGCTCATTGTCACAAGTTCACCTCCTTGTTTCTCATATAAAAAAAAATAGAAATCCTTTCAATTTTATTTCTAGCAAGGAGAAAGCAGTGTTGTATATCAAAAATACTTGTGTGAATTGCTTGGCTATTCATCTCGGAGGGGACTGTACAGTTAAAGTGTCTTCTGAAACGAGAAAAGCGAGATTTATACTGGTAAACTTCAGAAGCTGCCCAAGAAAATGATCGCATTTTTTGTGTGATAAACAAATATTTGGAATAATAGATATTTTATAAACTAAATTTTAATCGTACATATGCAAAAATGATTCATACATAGACTTCTGTAACGTATGCTTATCTGTACCTGAATGAAAAAAAAATAAACATAAGAAACCTTAGTTATGAATTAGGTTATGAATTTTCACGCATCAAATTAATTTATAAAATGAAACTTATATGACACTTTTTTGAGTTAAATACAATGAAGTGGTGAATGAAAAACATACTCTTATTGTCAAAAGTTCACCTCTTTGTTTCTCATATTTAAAAAATAAAAATTAGAAATCCTTTCAATTTCATTTCAAGCGAGGAAAAAACAGTGCTGTATATCAAAGGTACTTATGTGAATTGCTCGGCTATTCATCTTGCAGGGACTGTACAGTTAAAGTGTCTTCTGAAATGGGAGCAGAAAGATTTATACTAGTAAACTTAAGAATCTGTCCAGAATATGATGGTGTTTTTTGAGTGATAAACAAATATTGAGAATTACGTAAGGTATTTTATAAACTAAATTTGAATTGCACTTATACGAAAATGATTTATGTATGGACATACAAAAAAAAAAAAAAATGCTTATCACTACCTGAATGAAAGAAAAAACAAAATAAATATTGGTAACCATAGTTATTAATTTGATTAATTTTCATATATTAAATTCATTTACAAAATAATCCTGATATGGCAAGGTTTTCTGTATGTAAATACAATGAAGTGGTGAATGATAAACGTCAGAAGTTCAACTCTTTATGTCTCATATATTTTTAAAAAAAATTCAAGGTACTTTCAATTTATGCGATTATTTCTAGCAAGGAGAAAGCAGAGTTTTATATCAAAAGTACTTATGTGAATTGCTTGGCTATTCATCTCGGACAGACTGTACACTTAAAGTGTCTTCTTTTTCATTCTTGTTGATTAATTTTCCACTAGTTTAAAAAATAGAACTATAAAAGTAAAAACTTTATATTTCTTTCTTTTATTTTTTTTTATCATATTATAAACAAAGTACTGAAAAAAAGAGAGAGAGAGGGGAAAATTTTAAGAGGTAATAGAGCACAGTGCAACAAACAAAGAAACCAGGGTTGCAATCTATTTATTCGGTCAAAATATTGATGTCTTGCTCCAATCTGAATCCGGATTTTTGATCTTGATAATAATGATAATATTTTAACGAAATTTTTAACAGACGTATCTTTGTACGAATGACATCACTAAAATTTTTGGAAGTGCACAGTAATTTGGTTGGCACCATATGTAATGTCAAATATATTTCGAAATATGCACCATCTAGTTGAGCCCCATTTGTATATGGATGGTGGTCAGTGCATTATATTTATCGTGATGTCGTTACTTTTCACACAAAGTCTTTTTAAATCTCCGTTAAAATATTTTCATTCTTTTTAAACTTAAAAAAAAAAAAATCCGGAATTGGATTAAAGTGAGACACCGTGTAGTTGTGAGTTGATAAATGAGTGGTGAACCTGGTTTCCTATACAAAAACCCTGAATACGGTAATTTGGTTGGCATCATATGTAATGTCAAAGATATTTCGAAATATGCACCATTTAGTTGAGCCCCATTTGTATATGGATGGTGGTCAGTACATTATATTTATCGTGATATCGTTACTTTTGACGCAAAGTCTTTTTAAATTTCCGTTAAAATATTTTCATTATTTTTAAACTTAAAAACAAAAATCCGGAATTGGATTAAAGTGAGACACCGTGTAGTTTTGAGTGGATAAATGAATTGTGACCCTGGTTTCCTATACAAAAACCCTGTATACGGAAAAATAACTATTAACACGCGTCTGAAATCTTTCCATCTGAGCATCCACTTTATAAAAAAAAAAAAAAAGGGTTTTCGCCGAGAGCGAAATTCTTTAGCCTTCTCTACGTGATTTCCTTCTATTATTGAACTATAAGAGATTCCCATATTTGGTAACCGCGTAAGGGAAAATTTCAAAGAAAAAAAAATCGGTTAAGTTTTAACCTCTTCTTTTCTTTTGTCACCCCCTTGATCATGCGCGCCACGCGCAAACTTACAACTGCGAAGATGCTTTTACAAAAAGTATGCAGTCGGTCACGAGAGGAAACACCCTAAAAAAAGGGTTTTTTGAGCCCCAGGCACCCCTTTTTACTCCTTCTACACCACTATAGGGGCCCCAACATCTGCCTGGGGGTCCTTTGCGCAACATTGCCGGATGCTAAACCCACAGCTGTACAGGAAAAACTCCCCAACTCTTGCCTCCCGAGTCCTTTTTATCCCTTCCCTGTATTTATTTTTTCTATATATTTTTGGTGAATGGGGGAGGCTCAGACTTTCTCCTCTTCCCCTGAGCTTCCTCATCCCTTCTAGGACCAACTGTCGAATTGTCGAATTTTCTGATACCTCCCATGTTACGAGAAGTTTAGTTCTTCCCCTCTTTTTTTCACTAGTTTTTTTATCCGGATAAATTTCTTCCGAATCTTTCAAGTTCACTATTAAAATTTGAAGGATTCGAACAAGGGTTAGAATGAATATGAAAGTGAATGTGGTTAGGTGGGAAAAAATCAGTGAGTGGTGTGAATACTATTGGATATTTATCTAGCTATTTAAATTATGTAGGATTTATTTTTATGGGTATGTATATTAATGATTTTATAAGAAATGATTTATTGTATCATAAGAATGATTTTATACTAAATGACACATTATAACAGCTTTTACGGCAGTCATATTGGTTTAGAAAATGCAGGATAGGGCCCATGATTGGTTGGGCTTCCAAATTATATAATATGTAGATAAAACTCAGCATTAATGTAATTTATTGTTGAATGAGGAGAAGGGGGAGGGAGAAATGCCACTTTCTGACCCAAAGATCCGGATTACCATGATAATTCTTAGGACCTAGAACAGGTCTCGGTTAACCTTACCTGGAGCTACGAGACAAATGTTTGGAGGTTCTCATGATTTTTTTTCTATTGTAGCCGGAATTTGTACTTATTTAAAGAAAAAAAAAATATATGATTTTTTTGTTCTGAAGGCCATTTTAAAACTGTAGATCAAAGAAGCTGCCCCTTGGGCTATGTGATAGTCAAGCTCTACTCAAGGACCGATTAATCCTACATGGACCCTGAGACAAATATCCAGTTGGGGCACCTATAACATATTTTCATTTAACTTTGTACTCATTTTAATAATTAAAAATTCCTTGATGTTTGACTTTGGGGTCCGTATCCTGGACTACTGCCTCGTTTGCTTTTGTGATAATCAGATCTTGGATCTGCCTAGGACCAGTTGTTGAATAGTTCAAATTCTGATACCTCCCATGTTACGAAAAGTTTGGTTAAATTCTCCTGTTTTCAGTAGATTTTTATCAGGATAAGTTTCTTCCCAATCTTTCAAGTTCACTATTGTAATTTGAAATATTTGAACAAAGGTTAGAATAAATAAGAAAGTGAATGTGGTAAGGAGAAAATCAGGGATATATATGTATGTGCGTGTACATACATACATACATACATACATATATATATATATATATATATATATATAAAGCTGTAGAATTTATATTGTGGGAATGTACTTTAATGATTTTGTCCCCATATGATAAAAATTACTTTATTTAAAATAATAAATAATAATTACTTTTAGGAGCAGTTGTTCCTAATATTTAAATAATATTTAAATTTATGAAACATCTCATGTTGCGAATAGTTGAGTTCTTCTTTTTTTTTTTTTTTTTTTTTTTTTTTTTTTTGATCTGGATAAATTTTCTTCTAAACTTTCAAGTTTTCTTTCCTTTTGTTTTTCAGAATATTTGTCATTCATAACATTTTATAGAAGCTCAATGCTCCCTTTCATGGCGCTCCCCCCCCCCCCCTCTCCTTCACCCACACGCACACACACTCTCCACATACATAAAATACAGGAATATTGATAAACTGGAAGGTTTGCATTATCAAAACTACACAAAAGACACCAACTGTTTAGGTTTAAGCCGAAAATCAGCTCTTGAATTACTATAATATCCATAATACCTATTATAATATATCTTTGGTAATAGCAAGCAGATAGCCGTGTTAACCATTTCTTGTTTTCTAAAAATTTAAATTTTTGTATAAGACATCCCAGATCATTCATAGATTTATATATAATAATAAATCAGACATTAAAGATTACTTGGATAAAGTTTTCTAAAGACCTGTGCTTTTAGTTTACTGGGAGTACAATAAATAAATAAATAAAAATAAATAGATTATATAGGAATTATAGAAAACATTAAAAGATAAATAAAATTTTATGAATTTTTAGAATAGAAACTGAAATTCTAAAGAGTACAATATACTTTATGATGCCCACATATAACTCAATTACTGTAAATTTTATAAAATCCGTTATAGCAAAAATTAACAATTTCAAAACTATCCAACCATGAAAAAAACGCACGGGCCATGAAAATTGCGGTCCATTGATTAAGCACTCATTTATACAAAAATGAGTGCTTAATTGGAAATTATTCGGAATGAAGGATATTTCGTAGATTTAAAAAAAAAGTTTCTAGATTCTATTTAAGAATGTTTAATATAATGTGAACTTTGGATTCACTTGGAATAAATATACATGGATCTAGTTGAATAAATCTAAAATATTTTTAACAAAGTATTATGTATATAATATCTTAAGTAAAACTTTTATAGTAGGAGAACGATATATTCCATAAAAGATTTCTTTAAGAGCTGCGCATAAAATGTTTACCAATTTTTCTTTTTATTAATAGCCACTCCCCTAAATTTCTTTAACCAATTCTATAGCATTTTTAAAGTAATTATACAGAAAAACATTTTTTTTTTTGGTAAAACAGTGAACGTATACGTAGTAAACTATAAAAAAACAGGTGTTCTTTTTAATATAATCAAACTAATACTTAATCGGCTTATTTAAAATTTAAACCCAAGTTCTCTGCATATAGGGTATTATTAACAATATACTTTAATATATTTTAATATAATTAAATATTTGATTACGGTATTGGGACATATGTCACCCCAGCCACTATTTTTTTATTCTATTCGCGCCACTTTTTCAAAAATAATCTATGCCAAGCACTTATATACTAGGATACTTTAAAAAAATCCCCACAAATAACTTTTTTTGTAAATTATGGTACGAGTGAATATAAAAATAGTCGCCAGTTCTATCCCGTAATCAAGAGGTTAAATATTGTCTTTAGATGGGGTTATTATTCAGTAAAAATATGATTTGTTCACGATAAATTAATGGATATAAAAATGGTAGTAATTTTACTCCTGCATTTACATGCACAGTATAAATATGAATATTGCGTATATTGTTAGTTAAGTAATACCATAGAGATATCATAAAAACGCAACTCTTATGGCGAAAATATAAATTCCAAAAATTTACATGATTTTCCAGTACTAAAAGTATCGCTTACCATAAAATAAAACGTTTTGTTGTTATGACCTTAAAATAGTTACAAAAGATAATATTTTTCATACCCATAGTAATAAATGATATAAAATAAAGTTTTTATTGGTCAATTAAGGGTGTTGTCAGTCAGATCTCAAATTCTCATTGCTAATGTTAAATTTATGGGCATGGAACGCATTCCTATTTTTAAAATATCCCATCAGGAAATTAATTTTTTTAACTTCATTTTTCTGTATGATTTTATTTAAAGGATGTCACTTTATATTTTTAGTTGTCAAAATATTTCTAAAATACACGTTTAATTTTATTTCAAATGTTAAAATATTACTCACCGCTCATCAGTTTCTTTAAAAAATTAAAGCATACAACATTAAATTACGCATATATTTTTAAAATATTTTGTCAACTAAAAAAGAAAGAGACATCCTTTAAGAACAGTACACAGAAAAAAAAAATAAGTTAAAATTTTTCATTATCTGATGAGATATTGTTTAAATAATGCATTCCACGCCCATAGGCTTAACATTGTAGAGAGGGATTGGAGATCTGGCTAACTAACACCCTTAACAGTGGTTTCAGATTTATATAATTATCTGACAAAAGAAGAAAAATATCACTCTAATTATTCATTTTGTTTTGTTTAACAAAATTACACTGAGAAAAATGACACTTTCAAATCTGAGTAAATCGATATTTTCATTTTGTTATGAAACTTTTTATTTCAAATAGGACGACCCAATGATTTCGATTCTGAAATAACAAAAATACTACTCAGAATATTGAAACATGGACATACTCAAAACGGAGCACACAGAGGTCAGTTCATACTCATTTTTGAAACATGGACATACTCAAAAAGTGATTAGGATCAGTTCATAGTCATTTTTGAAACGTGGACATACTCAAATATGAGCACATGATGTTTTATTCTTGAGTATGTGCGTGTTTTCAAAAATGAGTATATACATGTTTCAAACTTGAGAAATTTTGATTCGGAGCCATTTTGACTGTGCGACATACTGAGATTTGAGTATTTTTTGCTCAGTTTTGAAAATGTCGTTTTTAGCGTGTAGATATTTGATTAACAGATAAATAAACATAAATAAATATATAAATATTAGGATTGCAAATATTATTAATTACATGATATAATATGCATAATAAAAGACTCTCTTATCCTAGAGGAAGCATCTTGTAGTGCACCTCAGTGCTGAATATCAATTTCAAAATGTTTGAAATAGTGTAACATCGTTAAAATACACTGCAAACGATTTTCCGCATATACCGGGTGATTATAATTAAAGTTACGATTTCAAAAATCGATAATTTTAAAATTACTGGGCAGAATGACTTGATATTTTAGCAGAACAATCGTGAGACAATGGAATTTTATTTAGTGAAGAAAAAAATAGTACTAAAATGTGCCGATAGATGGCGCTGTCAGGGTAATGTCAGGGGAAAGACCAAAAATTTATTCTTTAAACACAGGAATGTTGTTAGTCAAAAGGAAAAAAATAGATTTCAGGGATTTACTAAAAATGTATTAGCGAAAAGACAAGAATACGTGTTTACAGCAACAGCAATAATGACAAAAAATGAAAAAAAAAATCTTTATGGAACAAACATTTTACTGATGATTAAAGTATAAGTTGTTCGATATGCCCTCCGCCTTGTTCCGCTACTAATTGGAAGCGCAAAACGGCATGCTCCACAACAGATCGGAGGGTATCTGTACTGATGCAATGGGTGTGGTGTGTGGTTCTTGCCTTCAAGTCGGCTAGATTCTCAATTCGCCCGCTGTAAACAACATTCTTCAGGTACCAATAGTTGCCACGTATTAGTAATTTGCATATCTCCCGACAATCTGAACCCTGACAGCGCCATCTATCGGCACATTTTGGAACTATTTTTTCCTTCGCCAAACAAAATTCCATTGCCTCACAATTGTTTTACTAAAATATCAAATCATTCTGACCAGTAGTTTTAAAATTATCGATTTTTGAAATCGTAACTTTAATTATAATCACCCGGTACTTTAATGTAACGGAATTCTTTTGAGTGCCTCTGTAAACGAACTGTAAATTCTACACATTCCATTTTCAATACCGAACATGCCATGGTAATCCTCACTAACATATATCAATTATATAGCAATCCGTGTATATTCACACAAGTTAGACCGGACGGACAGACAGACAAACCGAATCCATAAATCCTTTTCAATTATGTTAGAAAGTGTTACAAAAAGACTCTCTTCTCCTAGAGGTAATTTGGATAGCAAAAAATTAATTTTTTTGTCGGGTGTTAAAATTATTATTTTGGTAGACATGGGATTAAAATACTTATGGAAGAAAGTATTTTTTACTCAAAGTAATAAATGATCTAAAATAAAACATGTAGTAAACGTTTTAATTAATTAACTCTGTTTTGATATTTAAGTATCTCTGAAATAAAGAAAGAAAAACTCAACTTATCAATTGTATTTTGTTTAATAAAACTGGATATTCGATTTACGATTAAATACATATATATTTATTTATCTTAAAGAAGTGATAAAAGTAAGTCTATAAAACAATATAATCTGTTTAAATATAATTTCTTAGACACTTATTGCTAGCGATAAAAAGGGGGGAAGAGGTAGCAGGAGAAACTGCTGAAGGAGAAAGTAAGGGAATGCAATAATTTTTCTCTACCTTTTTCTTGCTTCCTCTCCTGTGCGTTCCCTGCGTTATTGTAGCTTGTGAAGAAAAAGCAGAATATGTTTTTTATCTTAAAATAAATTGTCCCTAAAAATATAATGCAATCATTAGCGTAGATATTTAAGATATTTAAAAAATATAATTTGAAATATGCATCCGTTGTATTGTTTATATGTTACACAATTTTAATAACATGGAATATTTTATTAAAACTGTGAATCATTTAAAATTATTAATATAATTATATTAAATATTATATACACATTTCAATATTTGTCCATTTTTATTCAATTTTTTTTTTTAAATTTGACTTTGTAATTGATCGGGCAATTTGAATTTATAAATTTGGCTCATGCATATTTACTCAAGCAGAAATCAATTACATTTTACTTATATCAGTGGAATATTGCTCTTGAAACTTTATAACTTTCCAATTGCTTCTTGTAATAATTTTCACCTTCTGCAAATTGAATTTTTTCTCCACATATCTTTAAGTATTTTTCTCCACTTATTTTAATTTTGAGAATCTTACATTTTTGGATATATATATATATATATATGTGTGTGTGTGTGTGTGTGTGTGTGTGTGTGTGTGTGTGTGTGTGTGTGTGTTGTATTATAATATCGGTTTATCTAGTGTCAATTATTTATGTGGTTTAATGGTTATTATTAACAAAATTATTTATATATTTTTTTTATTATATATATATATATATACTGGGCAGTTGTGGCATAAAAAGCTGTCATCTTTGTCATCTTTCATTTATTTCCCATTTGTGTATGGGCAATTGTTCTTGTTGTTTATCTTATGATTAACAAAATTGAAACCAGAAAATTTATTTAATAAGAATTTATCAGCTTTCTATGTGCTATTTTTTTAATCTCCATTTATTCCTTTTTTTTTTTTAATCTCCATTTATTCATATTTTTTTTTATCTCCATTTCAAATTTTTCGTTCAAAGTACGTTTTTCTGTTTAAAAAACCGTAAGGTTGAAAAATATTTTTTCAGAAATATTAGCAATGCAATACAATGAAAAAAAAAATGTTGGGCAAAAGGTAGCATTTGGTAATATACAAATGTTTCACTACAATTAATGTCTCGCTGAAAAAAATTCCGATATTATGATAACATTTTATCAGAAAAGCTTGGCAAGATTTTATCATTACAGTAATACATTTGTTGATGCATTTAAAAAATCGTAAGTTATAGTCAAATTTTTCTATTTCCTGTAGAGTGTAATTTAATATGCAGAAATTAAGTTAAACTTGCATATACTTTTAAATTAAAAATATTAAATAAATTGTATTCGTGAATTTTTAGTAATTACATGAATTTAAATATTCACAAATACATATCAATGTATGTTAATAAAGTTTTAGAGCATTTTGATTTTTATTTATCCATTAGCATCGGTATTTTAGATATTTACATGATTTTTAAAAGTGTCATAAAATAATTTGTATTAATAAGTCTATGAGCAACGCAATGAAAACAATAATGCATACATATAAATACATACATACACACATGTATATATCTAAAAATTTAGTAATCTTGGTTGATGTCTAGTATGTGGTTTTATTGTCATTTAAGATAGTTTATGCATTTACATATTTTTTAAAAGCCATAAAATAGTTTCTATTAATAAATGTAAAAGAAACATATTAAAAGCAATATAATTACCATAACAGTATATCAACTAAAACAAATTGAAAA
Source organism: Maratus michaelseni (assembly GCA_963931845.1). NCBI lineage: Eukaryota > Metazoa > Arthropoda > Arachnida > Araneae > Salticidae > Maratus > Maratus michaelseni. The sequence continues at coordinate 135,603,062 of OZ007593.1, forward strand.
TTTAATTTAAAAGAAATATTGGCTGCATAATTCAGAAATAAATTTTGTTTGCAAATTTTACTGTATAAGAAACCTTTTCTGAATTCAGTAACAAAGTTTAATATTACTTATGAAATTATTTTATATATTTTGATAATTTATATTAATAAATCTAAAAGAAGCACATAAAAAAATATTTGAATTACTATTAAATATATATATATAGTTGAAAATTTAACCTTCGAGGTTAATGTTCTCTTTCTCAATTATCATCGATATTTTACACATTTAGAAGATTTTTGAAAATGCAGTAATAAAATTCCTATTAACAAGTCTAAAAGCAACATATCTAAAGCACTCCAGTTATTATCAAGTGGAAAAATGAACTACAAATAATTTGGAAAATTCAATTTTAAAGCGATACTTGCTTCAGCTTTTAGAAATAAATTTTATTTGCAAATCTGGGATCTATGAAATCAATTTAGGCATTCTAAAACGCAGTTTTATTTTATTTATCAAATATTTCACATATTTGTAAAATTTCTATTAATAAGCCTAAAAGCAACGCATCTCAAAAATACTTGAATTACCATAAAAAAAGAAAAACAAATTAACTGAAAATTCAATTTAAAAGACTTATCAGTTGAATATTTTGGAGGCAGATTTTGTCTACTATCGAAATTACGCCACTCTAAATCAGTTTCTAAAGCGTTCCTCTGGGTCATCCTGTCTTTCATTTCTTCATTCATTCATTGTTCTCCAAATCCTCATTCATATAATCCTCATTGCTACATAGAGGAGTCTCTGAAAATAATTCCAGAGTCCCTTTCTGAACACCTTACCGTATCCTTCAACCATTGATGTCTCAACAAAGCGTTGCATTTGAAATTATAATGGATAAAGCCGGCGCTCGGGCGATATTTACATAAATTTAAGATATGCCGGTGTGAACAACGGATTCAAATTATAATAGTTATGAATATAGTGTTACGGAAAACATAGCTGTAAACGAAGATGCGAACTGACAAAGATGAAAACGGTGTTAAATTAGTCCACGAATGATGATAAGTGAACAGTCTTAATAAGACGCTAAAGATGAATATTTATGGACACTGAATAATTTATTTTAACTGAAAGTTTTGGAACGTGATTCTCTGAAGACGTCTGTATTATTTGATGATGAGGATGATAAAATATTAGAAATAAACTTAAGCGAGATTGTGATAAATCCCTAGAATTTAAACGGGTAGTGTAGCAAAGTTAAGGATTCCTGACATTCTCACAAGAATGCATCGATCCTAGCAGGTTCAAAAATTTAAAGTAGCTATGTGCCGCTAAAAATAGACAACAATATTTATCTATGTAAGATAATATCTTACAAATTTTAAATTAACGAAGAAAATGTTCCTGATAAATTGTATTATGGAAATTAATTTATCAATGCAATGTGATTTAAGATTCTGATATCATAAGCTTATATATAAAATAAAAACTAATCAATAAAGTTTATAATAAATTGGTATCTTATATGATTTAGTTGAGAATTTTTTACGATATAAGGAACTGTGGCATTTTATTTCAATCATTTTTGTTCTTTGTTGATGAAAAATTATAGAGAGTCCGAGTCAGACAGAGTAGAGCTATGTAGTTTATAGGTTATGTGCTCTAACGATATTTATTATTATTTTTTAAAAGGTTACAACTATATAAATAAATTTTTACACTTGACATATAAACACATAGGTTATGCATTTATTAAAACTAAAACCCATAGTAATTTTAAGATAAGTTCTATGATGGACATTCAGACGTTCAAGTCATGAAAACTTTATAGAATGCAATGGTATTAGTCCAGTAAGGTTAAAGTTCAGTCTCTGGAAGGTTCAAAACATCAATGACTGAACTTTAAGCTTACTGGACTAATACCATGTCTACATAGTCTGTACATTCTATAAAATAAAAAATAAAAAAATGAATTAAAATAAATAATAGATAAATAAATCAAATTATAAACGTCATAGACACTTAGTCTCACACTTAGTTTCCTTTTGTCTCACCATATTACAGAAAACTTTAACTTTCCTACGGAAACAAAAAGAAAAAATAAGTACACGCGTATTTGTTTGACCATGAATCTGAAAACGTTGCAAGCATTGTTGACTTATACGCTATATATTTACTTTAAATTTTCAGCAAATTCGCTGTTTATATAAAGTTTAATTTATCTTAATTTAGATAGATTTGATATTAAAACCATCTGAGTTGGTAATTATTTGTTTATTTTTAAGCTTTGTCTTGCTTTAAGTTTTTGAAATAAATTCGACTCTTAATTTCTGAAAGTTGAATTTAATTATCGAATAAACTTAATTATCAATTATCCCATACCTATTTACAGATATGCTTTGTAATATTTTATATATAATCTTATAGTTAGTATAAGATTTCGAAGTTTGGATAGCTAATTATAATAATGTGTAAACAATATTATCTTTCATGAATTATATTGTCACAAGTGTGACAGCAATTGCAGTAAGGTAAAATTGGATACCTAATTTTAGTTGCTGTTTGAAACTAGAATTTTCAACAAAATTTAATGAAATTTTGAGTATATATTCTGCATTTATCCTTGTAGAATAATATCATAATAAATATATTATTTGTTTATTACATTTTTATTAATAAATGCCTTTCTGAAAAAAAGTCAAATCATCTTCCTTATCCCGCCAGCAGGGTTAGGGCTGCATCATGTATATCTTAATCTTACAAGGAATGAAAAAGGTTTAGAATTTCTGTTGAAAAGCAACAAAATATTCAATTTTACAACTTAACTAAAAATATTTCAATTATAATACTTACAGACATGGTATTAGTTCAGTAAGGTTAAAGTTCAGTCATTGATGCTTTGACCCTTCCAGAGACTGAACTTTAACCTTACTGGAGTAATACTATGTCTACATAGTCAGTGCATTCTATAAAGTTTTCGTGACTTGAATGTATGCATGTCCATTATAGAAATAAATCTAATAATATAATAATTAACCCTTTCAGCGTTTGAGAGTTTTCCTGTATTTTCATAAGCATGCGTGTAAATCCCTGGATATATATATATATATATTTTTTTTTTAAATCACAGTTTGATGCTATAATATCTTTTATATCCCCTCATTCTATGTACGGTTCAAAAAAGAATTCTGTTAAAAATATTTTTGGCTACAGCCATTTTAACATGACTTCTAGTAACGGAAAAACACGGGCCTAGCGCTTAAAGCGTTTTAAAAACAAATGGATGATTATCTTTATTACAATTTTAGAATTGTGAAAAAGACATCTACCTCTTCTCTCCAGAAAATGAAGATCTGGAAGCAAGCTGTCAAAACTGCATCTGTAAATGCGAAAAACAGTTTCTTTGTTGGAAATAAAATATACTACACGCAATAACGTAAAAACATTTCGTTAACTTTAAACATGTACATATTTAAGATTTTTGAAAACCAGCAAATATATATTTTTAAAAAAGCATTGTTTACCAACTCTTTGAGTATTGTTTTCCAATATCCAATTTTATCACAAATAGGATATCCGGTCTCACACCAGAAAATGAAGATCTGGAAGCAAGCCGTCAAAACTGCACCTATAAATGCGAGAAACAGTTTCTTTGTTGGAAATAAAATATACTACACGCAATAACGTAAAAACGTTTCGTTAACTTTAAACGTGTACATATTTAAGATTTTTGAAAACAACAGATATATATTTTTTAAAAAGCATCAAAATAAAATTTCCAGTACATAAACTACACAAATGCCACTATGGAGATTTCGTAATGCCCGCTTCTTCTTCTTCTTTCCTAGTGCTAAGTATTTAAACCCTTATTTACTAGATGGATGCTCAAATTGAGTCAAAACTCAGGTATCTGATTTCACCCGAGTATGCGATTTTACCTAACTGGCTCCTAAATTCAAACAATCATGTAATTTTTTTAAATGGAAGATTATACAAAAATTAAAAAGGATACTTATTTTTTGTTTAGTACCCGTTAATTTTGTTATTTTATAAACATGGACTTTGATATGAATATATAAGGGGCTGGAAATAAATTTAGAAATAAAAATGCTCTAATAATATTGATTTTATATTTTGCCCATTTTTTTTCCATTTTACAATACAAACTTTTCTAGTTAATAAATTTTGAATCTTAATATATTTTCTATTTACAAGTATTTTATTAAAATTATTTAAGTTAAAATGTGAAAATAATTGAAATATATAACTTATTTACAAACAGATTCAACGTAGATCATAAATTTGAAGGTTTTATTAACTATAAAAGCTGTTTCAATCTTTATTATTATGAATGTATTAAATTTGTGCTAACTTTTACAATAAAAACTCTTTATTTTCTGTTTGTTCTATGAAATACTTAAAAAAAAAACATGCGTTTTTTTTAATTACAGAAATATCAATTAGAATATACATATTCTTAAATTAAAAACACCTTTATTGATAATACATCTTTATTGATAAATTGTCACAATTTATTCAACAACAAAAGCAGCAGCAAAATGCTGCTGCTTTTGTCATACATTTTTTTTTATTTAATCAAATTATAATTAAAATATTTTGTTCTTAAATTAAATTATATCCAAATAAATGTTTCCTCATATATATATATATATATATATATATATATATATATATATATTTTTTTTAAGGACAGAAATACCGATTAGGACATTTTGCCTTAAATTCAAAACTCTCATAATTGGTATTTTTGTTTAATTTAAAAGAAAAAAAGAAGCTAATACTTGACTATAAATTTAATCATTGAATTTAGAAAACATTTCGTGATCAGCGTTTTTTCATTCGCTGCTAAATAACTACAAAATCATTTTCTCGTCTGCTTAAAAAATATATCACGTTTTTTAATGTAAATACCAAAATTCCAAATAGGAGATTTTCCCCCCTTAATATAATAAATCTCATAATGGGTATTTTTGTATTAATTAATTCAACAAGAAAAATTCCCTGTTTAATTTAAGCAAATTATTATTAAGAGAATTCTAATTAAGAAATTTCATTCTTAAATTGAATTACATCCAAATTCATGTTTTTGTCATATTTAATAAAAGAAAGAAAAAAACATGCGTATTTTTTAGTTTATGGACAGAAATATCGATTTTGTTCTTATTCTGTCCTTAAAGTAAAAAAATCTGATAATTAGTATTTTTGTTTGATTATAAAAAAGTAAATTAATTGACAATTTTACGCATATTTCAAAGCGTCGAATTAAAAATAAAACATTTTGTGATCAGTATTTTTTTTTAATTCGCTGCTAAATAACTACAAAATCATTTTCTCCCCTGTTTAAATACATATATATATATATCACGTTTTTTAACTTAAATACAAAAATACCAATTAGGAGATTTTCTTTCTCCTTAAAATAATCAATCTCATAATTGGTATTTTTGTAACAATTGAACAAGAAAAATTCCATTTTTAATTTAAGTTATTGTTAAGAGAGTTGTAATTAATTTTTTTTTCTTAAATTAAATTACACCCAAATTAATGTTTTTCTCATATTTAATAGCAATAATAATAATAATAATAATAATAATAATAATAATAATAAATGCGTATTTTTTTAGTTTAAGGACAGAAATATGGATTTTGTCCTTATTTTCTCCTTAAATTAAAATAAATCTCATAATTGGCATTTTTGTTTGATTAAAAAAAAAGAAGTAAATTATCAATTTTATTCATATTTCAAAGCATTGAGTTTAAAAACATTTCGTGATCAGTGTTTTCTCATTCGCTACTAAATAACTACAAATTCCTTTTTTCGTCTGCTTAAAAAAAAAAAAAAAAACACGTTTTTTAACTTAAATACAAAAACACCAATTAGGAGATTTTTTTCTCCTTAAAATAATAAATCTCATAATTGGTATTGTTGTAGCAATTAATTCAACAAGAAAATGAAACAAAGCAAATTAATTGTCGATTCTGTTCACATTTGAAAGCATCAAGTTTTAGAAAACATTTCCTGATCAATGTTCTTTATTCGCAACTAAAAGACTACAAAATTATTTTCTCGTCTGCTAAAAGTTTTCTCGTATTTCATTTGTAATACAGCGTGTCAAATTATGCTTCAAAATAACAAACAACATGACGACACAAAATCAATCACTTTTAAAAGCCGTTACTTATAAACGTTTAAGAAACTTTTAGAATATCTTTAAAACTGACATTCCACGCAAGTTGTTGCCCAATTATACTCAAATACTTTTCCCCATTCCTTTAACCAAAAAAGCAATAAAGAAAAAAAAAAGCAAATACCCTTTTATTCCGATTATAAATGAAAAGAAAAAAAAAAGAAGAATCAACATTTTTTCGCATGTACCTTATGCTGTCGAAATTAGGTATTTGCTGTTATCGTTTTTAACGATCATTAGACGTTACTTTCGCAATTCCATCGATTTTGTCGAAAGCAATTTTTAACTGTCACTTTCGCCTTATCCAGGCAGGATCAATTTCGGACAACAATGTGAAAAATTACTTTTTAATCGATATCCGATAATCAGATTTATTTCTCTCTGGACTTCTAAAGATGGATATAGTTGGGGGGAGTTGGGGGCAGGAAATTTTTTTCGTTGTAATTTGATTGTTTTTGCTTTTCCTTCCCCTTTACTTTGAAAGGGTTCGCCTAACCTATAGATTTAAATACCTGAAAACTCTGGTATGCTTTAAAAGAAATGCAAAAATGTTTTTATAAATGGTAAAGCATTTTTCAAATTTGTCACTTGTTTGATAGTTTTTATCTCCCTTTGTTGTTGCAGATACAAATGGTTCTTTGGGTGTAACAATTCTGGTGGCCCATGTCGCAACAGTGGAAAAGCGTTATTTCTAATATTAAAGTTTCTAGTAAATATTTTCTGCGCTGCTTCAGGAGAATAAAATCGGTATCACTGATTGAATTAAATAAATCAAAGTGCAGTTGTCGTTATGGCCATTTCTCTACTTTAATAAATGAAAAAATTCTATTAAATCATAAACAATAAGCGAAGATTTTGCGTTATCATTTATTTATACCTTATTATATCTGTAAGGACATTTTATTAAGAGTTCTTCTATTAAGGAACTTTCAGTTAAGGTCTCATACAAAATCTAATAACATATAAAGTTTTATAATCATCATGCATTTTATAATTAGGATTTCTCTTTAGATTTCTAAAGAGGAATGTAGTTGCGATAGTGTAAAGAAATATAGATAATTTTTTCGTTGCGATTTGATTGTATTTTGCTCTGAAAGAGTTCGGCTAACATATAGTTTTAAATATCTGGAAACGCTGATACGTTTGAACAGAAATGTAAAATGATTTATAAATGATAAAGCATTTTTCAAAATTATCACTTGTTTGATAGATTTATCTACTTTGTTTTTGAAGGTACAAAAGGTTTTTTAGGTTAAGAATTATGATATCCATGTATGAATACCGGAAAACGTTATTTGATGTTAAGACGTTTAATAAATATTTTCTGCTCCGCATGAAAAATAAAAATCATTATTATTAAATAATTTAAGTAAATCAAAAGCAAAGTCCAGCCCATTTCCCCAATTTAATAAACAAAACGTTTCTATTGAATCACAAGAGATAAAATAATTTTTTTTACGTTATTATTTATTTAAATCTTACAGATATTTTATTAAGGCATATTTCACTAAGAGATCCTCTACTGTGGTATTTATACTAAGGTTTGTAAATATAAAAACTTAGAAAGCCTTATAGGCTTCATGTAGTTTATAATTAGATTGAATTAAATTAAATCGATAGTTTAATAAAGAATGATAAGACGTCTTTCACTCCATTTTTAGCGATATCCAAATTCATTATATGTGGGTTAAAGATGGAAAAAGAAAACTCTTAATAAATAAAAACATTATGAAGCGTAAAAGCCTACATAAACATTTCTCAAAAGTGTCGAAGCCCCACCAGTAGCTGAGAGGTTCTGCTGTGAAAGCTGGTCGACGGGAGGTGCTGGATTCAAACCCCTATTGACGGGAGGTGCTGGATTCAAACCCCTATTGCGTTCGTCGACCTAACCGTTTGGAGTTTTCCGTGATTTTCTTCGAACCTTGCCATAAATATTGGTTAAGATCGCTTAGAAAGACCCCCACGGAGGTCACTCCCCCTGCCGGCCTATATCCCTAGAGCAGATAATCGCCCGTAACAAATAACCAACCAACCTCAAAAGTGTCGAAAATTTACCGGATATTTTAATTCAGAAATTCTAAATAGTAATCTTTGCTTTATTTAATCAAAAAATATCTGTCATTAAATAAAGCAAAAATTACTATTCGAAATTTCTGGTGCTAATTCGGAATTTCTGAATAAAATTTTCAGCTAAATTGGCAGTACTGGTCTTCAGAGTGAAAACATTCCCGAAATATTTTTTTTTCTATGACAAACATTTAAGTAAGCACAGGAGTAACGTGAATAAAAAGATTTAAACAATTCAATAACAAAAATTTTTTTCACTTATTCTTAATTTAACTACTTAATTAAATTAATTACAGTACTTTATATATATTTTATATTTGGATATACTGGTGGTTTACAAGTCTATCATAATTATATACAACAGAAAATTGCAATATATATATATATATATATATATATATATATATATATATATTGCATATATAAAATTGTTACATATATATATACATTACTAACTGCTGACGTGAATTTGCTTCTTTTGCGTGCCTGGTAACTCCATTCACGAGCGGAACCTATACGTTACATAATTTCTAAAAAATATATACAATATCCATATTTACACATTTAGTGTTTTGGATTATAAATATTTAGATTAAAAACAGTATCTTTAGTATATGTGCATGTATTTTCAATCAATACGAACACGGAAAATTCTTTTGTTAAAAAATGTAACATGCAAGGTGTATGCCCATATACTTGGCGTTTTCTTTTTAAAAGACAAAACCTATCCGTCAGCAATGTGTTAATATTGCATTAAACAAGATACTGGAAAATTATACCAATGATATTTTAATTTCTATAGAAATACAAATTATTAATTTAAATTACTGGGACGGAAATGCACATTTGATATTTATTCGAAGATTCTACTAGCAGAGTTTTGCTATGTGAAATCAGCAATCTTTATAAAGACAAATCCAGTACCTTTAGCATTTTCTTCCTCTTTTTCTTCTTCTTTTTTTCAATTCATACTATTAGCTCACATCCTCTATATATTTATATATCTTGTTCAAATTTTCAATCGTTAATAAAATACTTTTTATTCATCCACTCAAGTTCAAATACATTTTTTTAAACTTGTAGTGGATAACACTTGATGTTAATGCAGTTTTTCAAATATTAATTCATTAATTAAATTAAATTAATTAATTTTAGTTTTATATTTTATTTCTGTTCAAAAGTAAAGACTCACTCCATTTAATTTATGTTCAAAAGTATAGACTCACTCCATGTTTTAGTCTCCTTCGCCCGCGCGCCGCCTGATCTTCGTCGGTGAACAGCCCCATTATCTTTTTACGCGTGAAGGATTGTGAAGTTTGGTAATTTTTTAAATTCAATATTTGAAAAACGGCATAATCATTAGATTTGAAATTTATATCAAGAAAAATACATTTTTTTTTTACCTTTCTAACGCAGTTTGTCTAACAATTTTGTGAGAAATACTTTTAGAGCTATTAATTTTTGGTATTTTAGTTATTTATTTTTAATTTAATTTTTAATACATTTCAAAATTTTCTCTTATATAAGATATTTAGCAGGATATAAATATAGGAATAAATACCGTCAGTGGCCAAGCGTGTAGATTGCTGGAAAAAAAATTCTTTTTGACCCAAGTAGGAATTGACTTAATTTTTTGTTTTTTTATATTACTTGTTTTTGTATAAATTACGATTAAAAAGACATGTGCAATCTTTATCTTTGTTAATTCTACTCTAAGAAATAATAAGTGACTATGAAACAACTGCCTTTATTGCAGAATTCCCTATTCAAAAGTATTTTTATACAATATCTTTTTTTTTTTTTTTCATTGATTAGATGCACTTATTCATTACATGTAGCAATTTTTAACATTACAAAATATGCCCATATTTTTTAATGTTAAAAATTGCAATAACTGTGTTAAAAAAACTATTGCAGTAGATATTATATAAAAATTTTGCATCAATTATATTTTTAATTGTTATATTACATACGATGTTTTAGTTTCTGATATGAAAGCACACATCATTTATTAATTATTCTAAAATCTTCCTAAAAGATTTTATATATATATATATTATAATATTTTTCATCTCGAGTTTTACTCTACCAAGCAAAATACACAATAAAACAGTGGCTCTCACTACTACTGCAGTTACCATTTCTTTCTTTCTTTTATTAAGACATCTTTACCTAACAATTTTTTGACATAAAAAAAAGCGAGTATTATTTTTTGCAAATAGCGGTGTGAGAATTCCATTTGCAAAAAGTAAGTGAGCACCACTGCTATAACTAACTACTATTATTATAAGCTTCCTTACCTAAAATTACTTTTTATATAATGCACAGTTTATTAGATTATATATACTTATTTATTGGAAATCTACAAATATTTTGCAATGCTAAAAAATTGCAATTAATATATTTTTTTAAAATAAAAACAATACATCAAATATGATACTAAATTTTCATATCAGTGCATTTTAATTCCAATGCTATATTACATACAAATTATTAATTTACATTCCTGGTACAAAAAATACTCCTTTAAAATTTGATCTAAGGTTTTACTAGCAATTTTTTTTAAAATACATTAACAATTTTTATAATAGTCAATCACACATTTCTCTTTTTCTTTCTTTTCATAACATAAATTATGATTAAACATTGCATGCATGAGTTAAATATGATATTAAAGTTTTATATTAATAAAGTTTCGATCGCTATAGTACCGCAACAAACCGAAGTATGAGCCGCAAATCACACAAACATATTTGGAACCGGAAATTTTACTTAGTAAATTATAACTTATTCTTAAGTCGTATTCATTTGGCATCATTTGTTAAGTGTAATTTTTGGTTCAAAATATGCTTTTGATCTGCAGCTCATATGCCAATTTTTATCATACATACAAATTACTATTTAAAAAATTTTTATGAATATAAATCATATATTTATCATTTATCCCCAGGCTTTACCAGCAATTATTTTTTTCTGTTTGATATTAACAATTTTTTTAATGGTCAATCCAACATTTTTCTCCTCTTCTTTCTATTTATGCATGAATTATGATTGAAAGAACATTATACGTAATATTTATCTTCTTATTCGGGCTCTAACAAACAAAACATGCCATAAAACAACTGCCGTTATTACAGAATTTCTTATCCAAAATTACTTTTTATATAATGTCCATGACATTACCTAAATAGTAGTTATTACATATTATTACTACTGCAGTGTACAACTTTCTTAATGTTTCTATACCTGATACTATCATATCTAGAATTACTGTTGAGGTTTTATTTTATACGAGAAGAACCTCAAGTCGGCTGAAGTAATAAGAGGAAAAACTGTTATTCGCCTGGCAAAACTCATTTATGAGGAAAAAATAATCATATTATTTTTAAAGGAAATTCTTTTTGTTTTATGTTTTTAAGGAGATTTTTTTGCCCAAATATAATTTCGCTAATTTATATTTATAAAATTAGAGCAAAAGTTGATGTATGAATTTACAATTAAATTTACAGAAAATAAAACATACTTAGTAGATATTGCATATTTTAGTTTTTCTAAAAATAAAAATTTTGAAGATTGGCATAGTAAATGAAGATAGTTATTAATATAATTCCGCAAATTTATATTTATAGAATTGCATAAAAAGATGTTGTATGAATTTACAATTAAATTTCCAGAAATTAACATATGTCCTGAAATAATTTGTTTTTTCTAAAAATGCAAATTTTGAAGATTGGCATATTAAATGAAAATAATTATTAACATAATTTCGCTAATTTATATTTATAGAATTACAGCGAATGTTGATGTATGAATTTACAATTAAATTTATAGAAAATGAAGGACGTGTAGGACATTTTGAAATAGTTTGGTTTTCTAAAAATGCATCGGTAGGTAGTACTGCAGAATAATAGAGCTCCGGTACTTCTTTTGTTAAAAAGTAAGTAATACTGGCTATATGTATGTCAATTGTATTTCCATTATTTGAATAAAAATGAAAAAAAAAACATCAAAATTTGAAGATGTTTCTAAAACTTCTCAAAAGTTTCCCATAGGATATTCTGTTTAATCTCGTTTTTAGGAAACCTACGCTAACATGAACAAGGATAAGAAACGTACGAATAGTTCTATGAAAAATGGTTAAGTCAATTGCACTTGATTAATTGCTTGAATTGATGACGTTTACCTTATTCAGAAAAAAATATTAAAACTAATAGTAAATATTTATAAAAATATGAGTTCAAAAAAGTCGGGGGGAAATGTTATAACAGAATTGATTTTTTAGCTCACAGGCTATCAAAGCCTGAGAGCTATGTGTCCGCCCGTTCTGTATGTATGTACGTATGTACGTAACGCGATAACTCTTGATAGAAATAACCATTTTGCTCCAAACTTTGTTTATAGTTTCATTGTGATAAGGCGCTTCCCTGATTAGTTTTGGGGGTTCATTGGTTAAGTATAAAAGGGGGGAATGGGAGGCTAACCCCCCTTAATTTAGATAAATGGGTTTTTCATGCAGAATTATCCAATTTTCTTCGAATTTTGTATATAGGTTCATTTTGATAATGCGCTTATGTGAATAGTTTTGGGGGTTCATTGGTTAAGTATAAAGGGGAAAAGGGGGATAATCCCCCCCTAAATTTAGATAAATGAGTTTTTCATGCAGAATTATCCAATTTTCTTCAAATTTTGTATACAGGTTCATTGTGATAATGCGCTTCTCTGAATAGTTTTGGGGGTTCATTGGTTAAGTATAAAGGGGGAAAGGGGGGCTAATCCCCCCTTAATTTAGGTAAATGGGTTTTTCATGCAGAATTATCCCATTTTCTTTAAATTTTGTATATAGGTTCATTGTGATAATGCGCTTCTCTGAATAGTTTTGAGGGTTCATTGGTTAAGTATAAAGGGGGAAAGGGGGGGGGGTAATCCCCCCTTAATTTAGATAAATGGGTTTTTCATGCAGAATAATTAGATTTTCTTCAAATTTTGTATATATATTCATTGGAATTACAGGATTCCCTGATTAGTTTAAGGGGCTCATTAGTTAACTATGAGGGGGGTAAAGTGAGGATGACCCCTCCCCTCTTAATATATTGTCGATTTCTTTATTTTTCGAGGGGCTTATTTCAAATTCTTTGAAATAAGAGTATAATATACATTTAGTGTGAATAGCCTGTGAGCTCAATGCCCTCAGTTTAACTGGGCAGTTTTCTTTTTATTAGAAAATCTGTAACCTCCAAATTCCTTGCTCTAAAGTCAAAACCTGTAACCTAATATCTATATTCAAAAGTAGATTGAACCATTAAATATTTAAATGATTTGTAAAAAAACTGTTGTTTTTGGAATACTATTTTTCTTTTTTTTTTTTTTTTTTGGGGGGGGGGGGGGGATTTTTGAATGTTTTTCAAAAATTGTTGCAGTTAAACTTAATTAATTTTATTATTATTTTATTTATTTAAAGTTTATATTTAATTCAGTTATATAAGAGCATTATCCCATTCAAAAAGATATATTAAAATTTATAACACTAATAACAAAAACATTTATGAAAATATTAGTTGCATTTTAAAAAAATGAAAGGAAAAAAACAATAACAAAAGTATTGCAACAGTAATACAGAAATCAAATTTGTGTAGTAAACCTGTAATCCTCAAATACTTTTTAGTAAACTCTAAACATACAAGTTAATGTACATATCTAAAATTAAATTGAGATATCAAACATAAAAATTTATCACGAAAAAGAAAAAAACAAACATATGTTTTAAGTATAATCATTTCATTTTTTGGAGAAGTTTTTGAATAGATTTCAAATGCCGATTATAGCTACCTTTATTTATTTTTTTAACTAATTATTATTATATTTAATTCGATCACATAAGTACATTGCTCCTCTGAAAGAAAAAAATAACTGTTAGCATTTATAAAACTAAAATCTGAAACATTTACAAGTACACAAGTGTCCTTTAAGATGCTTTATTTTGTTATCCTACGTGACTTTTTCTCTTTCAAAAATTTAATAACTTTGTTATAAAATAATTCTATCAACAAATTAGTAATTAATTTGATATTTATTAATTAAAATATTATTTCTTGAGACCAGACTCTTGTTGATGTACGAAAAGAGTAACATCTAGAAAAGAATAATAGGAGAGGAAAAAAGAAAGAAAATCTGTCACCATACTTCATAATTATTTTTTTGGCATCTAGAAATAATCATAAGTCGAATATTTTAGAATATAAGCGCTTCTGAAATTATATAAAACCTAATAAAAAAAATATAAAAATATTGCAATAGAAATTAGTTTATATACAACTTGTAACATATAATTTTTAAATGTTTTTCAGTGAACACTTAATGTGTAACCTTAATGTGTGTGTTCTAAAGTAGATTGAATTATTAAATATATAAATTTGTTTAAAAGTTTTGTCTTGGATTTTATTTTTTTAAAATCCTTTCAAGGATTGGTGACAGTTAAATTTAAACATTTTTATGATTATGTTTAATAATAAAAGTACATCCCTTTCTTGAAAAAAAAGAAAAAACTGGTAGCAGTTTTACAACTAAAAACAGAAACATTTATAAGTACACAAGTTCCCTTTAAGAGGCTTCATTTTGCTGCCTTGCGTGGCTTTTTAATATGGAAAAATTGAGTTAATTTGATGACAGATAATTCCATCAACAAATTACTAATTAGCTTGATATTTCTTAATTGAAATCTTACTTCATGAGACCAGATATTTGTTTATGCAATCGGAGAGAAAAAAACAAAAAAGTATTTCCATACTTTATTTCTTTTTTTGGCATATAGACAATTTCTAACTTTTCTTAAGACTGTTCTCAAATCCAAACTTCCTATATCTGACACATTTTTAAGTTAATTTTTGTACTCAAAACGCAGGGAATTAGAATGTTCTCTTATTTAGAAGCTGTGTAATCACGTGGTTTTAACATTTTTTTTTCTAAAGGAAAACGATCCTTCAGAAAATGCTGTCAAATTTGGCATTTTGAACCGATTTTCCTGACTCGAGAGTGCGAGAAAGGAAAAACAGCTTTCCTGAGACAGCAGTTGTTTATAAAAGTAATTAAATTTAATTATAATGAGGTTTGAAAACCATCCAATTGTAATTCATTTCTAGAAAAATGAAAAAACAATTCGATTAGAAATTACTCCAATAATCAAGCCTGCAAGTGTTAGGCTTTCACGTTTAAAAATGAGTCAGAAAATTTCTCGTTGTTGAGCTTTTCAGTGAGCACTTAGTATATAACCTAATGCGTGAGTTCAAAAGTAGATTGATCCATTAAATATTTAATTTGTTTAAAAATATTGACTCGAAAATAATAATATATATTTTTTAAAGCTTTTTGAATCTTTTAAAGTATTGGCGATAGTTAAATATAATTATTTTTAATGTTATGTTTAATTCAATCACATAAGTACATCTCTTTATTGATAAAAAATACTGTTAGCAGTTATAAAACTAAAAACAGAAACATTTATTCGGCACTCAAGTCTCCTTTAAGAGGCATTATTTTGTTATCCTACGTGACATTTTCCCATGCAAAAATTGAATTACTTTGTTGCTAGATAATTCCATCAACAAATTATTAATTAACTTGATAGTTGTTAATTAAAATCTTAATATATTGAGACTAGACACTTGTTTATGCACGAAAGGAGCAATATCAGGAAAGAAAATAATTGAAAAAATGTTTCTCCGTACAAAGACAGAAAAAAATTACTGAATTTTTTGTTTGCTGTATTAGCATAAGTTTGCTTAATAGAAAATTTTCCAAAAATTTATGCTTCAGAAATGATTTAAAAAATAAAGGAAATATTTATAAAAATATGAGCTGTTTTCAAAATAATCTGCGAAAATAAAAGTACTGTTAAAGAAAGGATTTTAAAGAAAATCCGCAACCTCTCAACCCCTTATATATAAAATCTTAACATGCGATTCTATAAATCAAAAAGAGATATGAATATTAAATATTAAAATTATTTCAATAAAAACAATTTTATTGGGAATACTAATCAATTTTGGGAAACTTCAGAAATCTTTCCAAGCTTAGGTTATAGTTAATTTTAGTTATTTTCACCTTTTTTAAAAACTGTAATATTATGTATAATTCAATCCCATAAGTGTATTGTCTTTCTGAAAAAAAAAAAAGTAACTGTTAACATTTACAAAACTATTTAGAAATGCACAAGTGTCTTTTAAGAGGTTTTATTTTGTTATCTTACGTGACTTTTTCTTGTTATGTAAAAATTGAATTACTTTGTCGCAGATAATTCTATCAACAAATTACTAATTAACTTGGTATTTGTTAATTAAAATGTTATTTCTTGAGACCAGACACTTGTTTATACACGAAAAAAGCAATATTAAGAAAGAAAATTATCGAAAAAAAGATTTTCCATACTCTAAGAGAAAAATACTCTGAATTTTTGTTTCCTGTATTAGCATAAGTTTGTAAAATGTTCCAAAAAATTAGGCTTCAGAAATAATCTGAAACCTAAATGAGAGTTGTTTTCAAAAAGTCTGTAAAAGTCTGCTAAAGAAATTATTTTATAGAAAACCCGAAACCTCTCAACACCTTTCTATAAACTCTTTCTATGTAATTCTATGCATATCGCCAAAATGAGATCGGAATATTAAATATTAAAATCATTTTAACAAAAAAAAAAATCGTTTTGGGAACACTAATGAATTTTGGGAAACTTTTAAAATCTTTTAAAGCCTTGGTTACAGTTCTATTTAATTATTCCCTTCCAATTCTAAGATTATGTTTAATCCAATCGCATAAGCGTATTGTCCTGTTGAAAAAGCGTAATTGTTAACATTTACAAAACTATTTATAAATACACAAGTGTCCTTTAAAAGGCTTTATTTTGTTATCCTACGTGACTTTTTTTTGTCATGCAAAAATTCAATTACTTTGTAGCAGATAATTCTATCAACAAATTACTAATTAACTTGATATTTGTTAATTAAAATCTTATTTCTTGAGACCAGACACTTGTTTATGCACGAAAGGAGCAATATCCAGAGAGAAAACAATCGGAAAAAAGTTTCTCCATACTACAAAAGAAAAAAAAACCATTCTTCTCAATTCTCTTCCCTTATCTCACGAAGAGCGTCAGAACTATGTGGGCTGTGAAATAACATGGCTTGTCGGCTAAGCACACTGATTCTCTAAACCGATAAACCAACAGAAGCAAAGGTTAAATACCTGGATGTAGAGGAGAAATTCTGAAAAATAAAAATTTATCAGTAGAGAAAATATTTTCTGATTCAGCTTGAGTGGTTGGTGTTTCTTTATGCTTCTTGAATATTTCACCCTATAGTCTGGAATTCTTTGATTTTGGTCATTTATCATTTACTACCGCATACATACTATAGTGTCATGTAAGAATTGTTTAACTTATTTTTCAGGCCTCATGGCTCTTACATATTTCTTTCTATAATAAAGATTTCTATGATTTTGGTTACATATGGTATAGAAGAATATATTGTTAAAATATTTAAGGCTGTTCTCAAATCCAAAAGGGCTACTTTCAGACACATTTTTTAATTCATTTTTGTTCAAAAACGCATGAAATGGGCAGGTGTTTTCATTCAGAAACTTTGTAATCGAAACACGTTTTCCCTTTTTTGGTAAAGGCAGGAGATCGTTCAGAAAACACTGTCAAAGTCGACGTTTTGAGCCGAATTACTGATACTCCAGTGCCAGAAAGGAGAAAAACGTGTTGTTAAGTGACTTATAACTCGATAAGTAATTTATTTATCAAAAAATGGAAAACTCATTTCGATTTCAAATCGCTTCAATAGTCAATTCTGCCAATTTCATGCTTTTGCGTTTAAAAATGAGTCAGAAATTGTGCCAGAAAGTTTTGCGTTGTTCAGCAGATCATTTGAGAACCACCTTACTTGGTTGTGTTTAAACATTTATGAGGGATATTTAAATAGTACTTTGTTTTCCATTCCATAAAAAAACCTGTAGAGCATTTTGAGCATGCACTGTGAGAAAAGGAACAAATGTTTATTGAAATTTAATGAACTTTGTAGTTACTCATGTTTCTATGAATCTTTCTCTTATCTTTAAAAAGTTTTTAAAAAGGACCACTTAGGAACCGAAGAGTGTTAGAGCTATTGGGACTGTGAAATAACATGGCTTGTCGGCTAAGCACACTGATTCTCTAAACCGATAAACCAACATAATACCTGGATGTAGGGGAGAAAGTCTGAAAAATAAAAATTTATCAGTAGAGAATATATTTTCTGATTTAGCTTGAGTGGTTGGTATTTCTTTATGCTTCTTGAATATTTCACCCTATAATCTGGAATTATTTGATTTTGGTCATTTATCATTTACTACCGCATACATACTATGGTGTCACGTAAGAATTGTTTAACTTACTTTTTAACACAACTTATTTTTAGGCTTCATGGTTCTTGAATATTTCTTTCTATAGTAAATATTTCTATGATTTCGGTCACATATAATTTACTAATGCATATACGAATATATTGTTAGAATATTTAATTTGGTTTTATAAGATTTTTAGAGGGACTATTTGAGTAGTATTTTGTCTTCCACTCTATAAAAGAATCTGTAGTACATTTTTTATGTACTAAAAAAAAAATGAAATAAATTTAATGAAACTTTGTAGTTACCCATGATTTCATGACTCTTTCTCGTATCTTTAAAAATCTCTTGGAGACGGACCAATTAGGAACGAAAGAATGTCATATAGGCTGTGAAATAGCATAACTTGGCTAAAATGAAAAAAAAAATGGATAGGCACACTGATTCTTTAAACAGCTAACTTAGCAGAATCAGCGATTAAATAGTTGGAGGTAGAGGAAAAATTCTGAAATATAAAAATTTATCAGTACAGAAAATATTTTCTGATTTAAGATGAGTAATTGGATGTTTCTTTAATCGTCCCAGGCTTCTTGAATATTTTACCCTATAGCGTAGAATTATTTAAGTTTGGTCATTTATCTTTTACTTTGACTTTTTATCTTTTTTTTCTTTTTATCTTCAGCAGATCATTTGAGATCATTTTTGCAGATCATTTTTCTTTTTTATCTTTTTTATCTTTTACTTTCACTATACCAGTGAATATACTATACCAGTTGAAATAGTTTAACTTAATTTTATACGTTATTCTTTTGTCCTGATGCTTCTTGAATTTTTCCCCTTTAGAATTCTTCAATTTTGGTCATTTGATTATATATTATCATATACTGTAACAGTTTGAATATTTTAATTTAATTTTATATAAGTTATTTTTGGGTTCTCGTGCTTCTTAAATTTTTCCCTTTAGCATTTTTTTTTTTTTTTTTTTTTTTTTTTTTTTATCATTACATCATTTACTAGCATATACTATACCAGTGAATATTCTACACCAGCTTGAATATTTCATCTTATTTTTTTATAAGTTATTTTTGGGTCCTCATACTTCTTGAATATTTCTCCTTCAGAATTCTTTCAGTTTGGTCGTTTATCATTTACTAGAATATACTATATCAGTGGATCTACCAGTTTGAATATTTCATATGTTATTGTTTAGTCTTCATTCTTCGTAATAATTCTCCGATTTTGGTCATTTCATCTTTTACTAGCATATACTATACCAGTTTGAATATTTTTACTTAATTTTATATAAGTTTCTTTTTGGGTCCTCGTGCTTTTTGAATATTTCCTTTTAGATTTATTTTTGCCATTTCCTCATTTACTAGCATATACTATACCAGTAAATATTCTGTACCAGTTGAAATATTTTAAGTTAATTTTATATAAGTTATGTTTGGTTCCTCATACTTCTTGAATATTTCAGAATTATTTGAGTTTGGTTATTTATAATTTACTAGAATATACTATATCAGTGAAAATACTCTACCAGTTTGAATATTTCAACTTAATTTTATATGTTATTTTTGGGTCGTCATGCTTCGTAATAGAATTCTTCGATTTTGGTCATTTCATCATTTACTAGCATATATTATACCAGTTTGAATATTTTAACTTAATTTTTTATATAAGTTTATTTTTGGGTCTTCGTGCTTCTTGAATATTTCCCTTTAGATTTATTTTTGATCATTTCATCATTTACTAGCATGTACTATACCAAAGAATATTCTATACCAGTTGAAATATTTTAAGTTAATTTTATATAAGTTATTTTTGGGTCCTCATACTTCTTGAATATTTCCCCTTTAGAATTCTTTGAGTTTGGGCATTTATCATTTACTAGAATATACTATATCAGTGAATACACTCAACCAGTTTGAATATTTTAACTTAATTTTATATAAGTTTCTTTTTGGGTCCTCGTGCTTCTTGAATATTTCCCTTTAAATTTATTTTTGATCATTTCATCATTTACTAGCATATACTACACCAGTGAATATTTTTGTAAATAAATGTTTAATTTTACGTAATATTCAAATAACGCATTTTAAAAGAGAGATTTCCTTTCTTTCTTTCCTGAACCAAAACTTTGGATAAAAATTTCTCTCATTTAATCCAGACCATATCGAGTTTTAAAAATATTTCTGAAAACTTTATCAAATTTACAATTTTTGTTAACTAAAAAATTGCTTATATTATTTTTGTTTCAAGTGGTTTGGCACTTAATAACAATAAATCATTAGATTTTATTCTTTTTAATTTTCAACATTTCTATATACTTTTCTATACATATTCTAAACATTTTTTCTTACAATTTATTCTTCATCATTTATTAAATAAATAATAAAAGATCAGTTTCACACAACTAAGTTAACTCCCATCACATTTATTTAGAAATGAATTCTAAATAACATAGAAATTATCTGTTTATCTGTTATTATTATCTGTTTATCTCACTTAAAAGTATATATTAAAAAATTAGATAACTTAACATGAAATTTAGTCTCTTTAGAGTGGTGAGTGTAATGATGTGACCTCATTAATTTATTAATAAGGTAAGCAAGATAAAATCCTTCATAGCCTAGCTCATTTGTATGCATTGAACATTTCAATGAAAACGAGATATCTGAAACCAAATCTTTAGAGGACACTCAATATACCATCTATTGTTCGACCACTGCCCAGAGATTTTTGTTAAGTAAAGAAAAAAAAAAAAGATGTCGACAAGTTGTATAACATTTTATAATAATAAACAATAAAATATTTTGTAAAGTTTGTAAAGCGAGAAAAATATTGTTATAAATGAGTTTTTTTTTTTTTTTTATATAGCTAGAGATAAATGATAAAAGGGTGGTATTATCAAATTGAGGAAATATATAAAATTTAGTTTATTTATAAATAGATTCTAAAAATATATATTAAAAGTGTAATAGCGCCAGAAAAATTAAATCGATGTAACAGTATAGAATAAAGATGCCTTAAATGAATGTAATGATGTGACCTCATTAATTTATTATCGTAAGCAAGATAATATTCTTCATAGCCTAGCTCATTTGTATGCATTGAACATTTCAATGAAAACGAGATATCTGAAACCAAATCTTTCGAGGACACTCAATATACCGTCTATTGTTCGACCACTGCCCAGAGATTTTTGTTAAGTAAAGAAAAAAAAAAGATGTCGACAAGTTGTATAACATTTTATAATAATAAACAATAAAATATTTTGTACAGTTTGTAAAGCGAGAAAAATATTGTTATAAATGAGTTCTTTTTTTATAGCTAGAGATAAATGATAAAAGGGTGGTATTATCAAATTGAGGAAATATATAAAATTTAGTTTATTTATAAATAGATTCTAAAAAAATATATTAAAAGTGTAATAGCGCCAGAAAAATGAAATAGATATAACAGCATAGAATAACGATGCCTTAAAGTGGATGAAATTTAGAGTCCTCTATCGGTTCGGGTAAACCGAATTTACCCCGCTCCGATCCAACCCGTTATTCAAGTCGGGTAAAGGGTTCGGTTTAACCTTATTCTTCAAAAGAAAGACTAGCATATTGTTTCAAATGTAAACCTATATATCTGAATATGTATGAATCTTTATATATTTATTTTTTTACACAAAAGACGGAATTGATATTAGAGATATGATTGTAGACTATATTACATTATTGTATTAACATAGAGATCAATTTTCATTGATTTTGGGTTTTGAGTAAATGTAAAACTTTCCTCGGGTTCAGGCCAGATTTTGGGATTGACTTCATGCAGAATTTTCGGGTTATGTTCTACCTGAAAACGAATTTTCCCAGAACACAACCGCGCAAAACTCTAGTGTAAAGATACAACTTCATTAAATTATTATTATAGTAAGCGAAATAAAATACTTCATTGCTTAGCTTATTTGTATGCATTGAACACTGTAATGAAAATGAGATACCCGGAACCGAATTTTTCAAGGACACTCAATGTACGGCCCCTTGTTCCACTTCTACATATAGTCGAACTAAAAACAATCGTAAGCATTAGTCACCAAGAAACATTTTAATATAAAAAATAATTTCATATTATGGACATTAAATACGTGAGTATAAAACATCACAAATTTTACTGAATGGTGTATACAAATTTAAAATTTTATACATACATTAAAAATGTCGACGTTTCGAACACCTTCTATGGTCATCCTCAGGAAAAATACATACTCATTATACTCACGTATTTAATGCTGTAATATTTCATGGTGTAATCGTACTTTCTTTATTTTTTGTAAATAAATATTTAATTGTAAGAAACAAACGATCAAATATATGTTACTAAATATACAGTGTGTTCCAAAATTCGACCAACAAATTAAGAGGGATGATAGAAGGCATCAAGAGGATGAAAACTTACTGTAGAACATGCGGTCGCAAACCACGTTTAGTGGGAGAAAATTGCAAAAATAGTTATGAAGTGCGTGACGTCGAGTGGAACAAAAAGGGTCGATAATAAGTAAAAAAACATTTTATATGACGTCAAGCATGATTACAATGCATTACAGCATAAGAAGAAGACGACAGAAAGAAGACGAGACACATACATACAGAAAGAAGACGACGACACATTTTTATAGAAATTGTTCAAAGTTGAGGCCACGAAGGTCATTGCACAGCCGACACCGATAGACAAAGGATTGCCAGACGCGTTAAAACATATCCCTATGAAACTATCTCGTCGTCTCCTTTCTGACGTTGAACTGTGATGTGTTGTAATCATGCTTTACGTCAAATAAAGTTTTTTCCACTTATTATCGGCCCTTTTTGTTCCACTTGACGTTACACCCTTCATAAATATTTTCGCAATTTTCTCCTACTAAACGTGGTTTGCGACTCCATGTACTATGGTAAGTTTTCATTCTTTTGATGCCTTCTATCACCACTCTTAATTTGTCAGTCGAATTTTTGGAACACCCTTTATATAAATAAGCAAACAAATTTTGATTTTTCAATATTTTGGATAACATTTCGATTTCTCTAACTAATCCTATAATTTATTCGGCTTCAACTCTATTCTTGAAAATTGCGCCAAATCTAGAGATTATATGAGATTAGAGATGATATAGAGAAATGATGATGACAGAGATATTATTTTCTCAATTAAAAAAATTGCTGATATTATTTTGTTACAAGTGGTATGGCACTTAATATCAATAAATCATTAGATACTTTAGGAAATCAATTATACCAGATAAATAAAAATCATAAGCTATAAATGAGTTTTTTTTTATTGATATGTGTATGTAATGAAGAATAGTCCACCCCCCCCCCCCTTAATGAACCAAGATCCAATATTCCTTTTGTTTATAAATATATTCAAAAAAAATTCTGAATATATTTAGTATGTGTTCATCTATGTTAAAAGTAAATAAAAAAATAATTAGATAACACAAAATGCAATTCAGACAGTTTAGAACGGAATGGAATGGTGTGATCTCATTAAATTATTATTGTAGTAAGCGAGATAAAATTCCTCATAGTTAGATTCACTTTGTAAATAAAAAAAAAGCTCTAGTTCAAAAATCAAGATGCGGACAGTTTCACCACAGTTTTTTTAACAATACTTTTAGCCTTATTTAATATTTAATTGCAGAAAAATAAAAGGTATAGGCTATAAATGAAGTTGGTTTTTAAACTGATACAGGTATGTAAAAAAGTACAGTTTCCCCCTTAATTAACTAAGATCCAGCATTCCATTTATTTATAAATAGATGCTGAAATTTATGGAATGTATTGAGTATGTGTTTATCTATGTTAAATTGTGTTATCTGTCTAGTAAATGTTTATCTATGTTCATAGTAAATAAAAAATGATTAGATAACACAACAAGGAGCCCAAACTCTTTAGAATGGTATTAATACTATGGTCTCATTAAATTTTTAATTTAGTAAACAAGATGCAATCCCTCATATGTAGGTTCATTTGTATATAAATATACTTATTTATAAATATACTTATTTAAGTATACTTATTTATAAATATACTTATTTAAGTATACTTATTTATAAATATACTTATTTAAGTATACTTATTTATAAATATACTTATTTAAGTATACTTATTTATAAATCTGCAGTACAAAAACCAGGATGCGTTCATTTTTACCACAATTTTTTAAATAGAATTCTTCGCTTTTTTTAACTACAGAAAAATATTACAAATTATGTAATTAAGCAAGCGAAAGCGAATTTCACAAATTAAATACTAAATAGAAATTTTCTAGTCAGAAAAAGTAGTGTGACTCGTTGGAGATTCCTAGGAGTGTAACGCACTTTGAAAAACAAAATATTACAAAATGAGTTGTTCTTATTTTTTACAAATAAACAAAATATATAGGTTTTATTAAATTGACTCAACATACAACAGTCTGTTTATTTATAAATTCTGAAAACTATAGAATCTATTTATTATCTGTTTATCTCTATTAAAAGTATAGAAAAAAAAAGCTGATAACATAACATGAAATCCAGGCCCTTTAGAGCGGTGGGTGTAATGATGTGACCTCATTAAATTATTAATATAGTAAGCAAGATAAAATCCCTCATAGCCTAGCTCATTTGTATGCATTGAACATTTCAACGAAAACGAGATATCTGAAACCAAATCTTTCGAGGACACTCAATATACAGTCCCTTGTTCGACCACTGCCCAGAGGCAGACATCTCTCTCCCTGAGAGTATGTCGCGGGGTTACAACATACAGTCCGCTTCCTCTAGTGACTGGCCTCCACTCGAGACTGCATTGAAAAATCAATGCGTCCGTTCTGCTCCATTCTCCCTCCACAGCCTCCTTTTTTACATTTATTTACTTTCTTTGAAGGCCTTTTTTTTATTCCCTTTTTCATCTTCTCCGCTCCCTCCTTTGTCTTTTTATATTTATTTACTTCTTTTACTGTTGGTTCTCGGACTCTATCAAGCATCGGCGTGTGCTCGTCCGTTCGACCAATCAATGGCTAGCTGACACGAAATGTTATTTCTTAGCCAACATGGTTTTGGCGCGCCCTGCAGATAAATTGAGAAGAATGCGTTGGAGCTTCGATCTGTCTTTGCTTTTAACAAATGCTGCTATCTAAAGCAGATGCCCGTTTAGTAGTGCTTGCTGCACGACAAAAATTTACTGCCATTTCTATAATTTTTGAAAATAAAATTTACAGTTTTGGAAAGAGATAAAGTGCTTGTGGGAATTACAAAACTTATTGTGAAATCCTCAAGTGTTTTATTTTCAGTTTAAAAAATAATAATGTGTAAACTTAAACATTTGGATTTACTCTTTAATTGATCTATTGATGGCCTTTTATGACTATTTATATATCATACTGTAAGTCGGAGAATACAAAACATATTGAATAACCACAAGTTTTACATTTTTGCTAAATTACAAATTGTGGCCAAAATTCGATACTGAAAAAAGTAATATGTACAAAGAAAAAAAAAACAAAGAAAGAAACACGTCGTTTAATTAAATCATTAATTGAATTCATAATATGTAATATGCTACAATTGTAACCATCATCATTTAATAAAATAGATTATAAAATGGGACGAAAAATATAAAATAGACATTCAAAATTGTTTAAAACATGTGTAGAAGCGTCAATTTTTTTTCTTTTTTTCTTTTTTCTTTTTTTTCTTTCTTTTTTCTTTTTTCTTTCTTTCTTTCTTTTTTTTTTTTTTTTTTTTGAAAAAAACTTTTGAAAACTTTTATTTAAAGCCCATTTATTAGAGTTGAGTTATGAAAATTTATTGCCATTTTTATAATTTTTGAAGATAAAATTTCCAATTTTGGATAAAGATAAAGTACTTTAGGGAAATACAAAATTCATTCTGAAATCCTTAAATTTTTTAACTGCTAATTCTAAAATTTTAATTTAAAAATAATACTTCGTATAATAAAACAATTAAGATCATTCTTCGAATGAAACATTTATTTATTTATTTATTTATACCATTTATATCTTATAAATATTGTATGTTGGAAAACATAAGATGCATTGAGTAATGACATCACCACCTTCCCTTCTTAAAAAAATAAGTTTTTGCTAAAATATATTTCTAGTAACATTTCATAATGAAATAATTGAAAAGCATAGCTGAAAATCGATTCTTTGTTAGATTAAAATATTGATTAAAATTATTACCTCTGATAACTTATGGTTATTATAACATAATCACTTCCTTTTATCAAAACTGATATGATAAAACTTTATGTAAAAGTAATGAAAAAATCGAATATTTCCGAACTGTTTAAAAAATTCGTTGTAGCTTCGATGTGTCTTTTGTTTTAACAACTGCTTTTCTATATAAAGCAGATGTCTTTTTAGAGCTGCATGGCGAAAATTCATAGCCATTTCTATAAATTTTGAAAATAACATTTCTAGTTTTGGAAAGAGATAAAGTACTTTTGGGAAAAACAAAACTTATTGTGATTTTTTTTATAAATGTTCTGTTTTAAAAAACAACAATCTCTACTGTTAAACATAATAGGTATTTCTTCGATGGAACCATTGACTGATTTTATGACTATATCTTATAAATATTATAAGTAGGAAAATTCGAATAACCGAAAAACTTTAGATTTAAAAATATATATATATTATTTGCGAAATCCTATACTGAAAAAATTGATATGCATTACTGAAAAATCTAATCGTTATTTGACTGAAATATTAGTTATTAAATTTTTATATCTGGTATCTTACATGTACTGTAGTGTAAATATGATTTTTTAATAAACATTAGAATAAAAACTGATGAAAATTTTGAGAAAAATAAATATTCACCGAACTCACCAAAAATAAATATATTATAAATTTATTTAAAAAATGCTTAAAAGATTCTATTTGCTTCAGTTTGTCATTACATTTAACACATTCTATCTAAATTACATTCATGTTTCCTGTTGTACGAGAAAAAAAATTGTTGCCATTTCTATAATTTTTTAACTTAAATTTGTTGATTTAGGCAGAGATAAAGCGCTTTAGGGAAATAAAAAAAACTTTTTGTGAAATTATGCTTTTCTTCTACTTTTATCTAAGTGTAATATTTGTTATAAATATTATACACTAGAGCACCATTTTAACCGGACGTTTTGAAGTAATTTAACCCTTAACGAACAAAAACCTCCATATTCACGACAATAAACTTTTGTTGTTCAAATGTGTTGTTTCCGATTGGATACCAGTATTTTTGCACAGAAAATTTCGCCTTATCTTAATCTCAAAATTTCAGCAATTAAATAATGCAAGAAAAGTTTGTCAGAAAAAGTAGTGCCGAAACAATAATAATTGAAAACACACAACAGTAAAAATTGGCTGTCGTGAATATGTGACGGCATCCGTTTATTAAGGTTAGAACATAATTATACAGTAGAACCACGTTTTTACAATTTTTTAAGTTGGGTTACATAAAAAGTGTAAATTGCGGGGAATTACACTAGAACTCCTCTTGTAGACCACAAGGGCTAACTTCCACAATAAGATAAATTTTTACGTCATTGAAGATTTTTTTAAAATTCTGCATCAAAAATTTCTATTGTAAAATATTCATGGAAGTTTGCCCCTGAAATCTGGCCCTGTTTACACATTTAAAGGGAGAAAGAGAAAGTGTAAATTGTGAAAAACGTGATTTCCGGGAACGTAAAATCAGAGTTATACTGTATTTTCAAAATGAGGTTAGATTAATTGTAATCGTGAATACAGATAATTATATTCCCTTTGACAATTATTCTGCAAAGATAGTTTAAAATTTTTTTTTTTTTTTTTTTTTTTTTTTGGGGGGGGGGGGGGGGATTTGTACTTAATCCTGGGATTTATAAGTATATCAATCACCATGTTAATATACATATTTGCAGCCGGGTACAGCATACTCACGTTATCCATCCTAGGGTTAAATGATTTTTTAAATTAAGTAGTAATTAAGTTAACATTTCAATTCTTAAGCATCGCATGGCTCTATAAAGCTACGAATACACTTCGTTATAATAAACAAAATTGCTTCTCACCGCAGTGGCGTAGCCAGAGTGGTGGTCCACAAGCATTAAAGAAAATTTTTAAACAAATATTCTTCGCCTTATCTAAATAACATAATTTTAAACGAGGCGAAAATAACTTTACGAAATTAGTTGTAATTCAGAGCATCTGGACGCCTGGCTACGCCTTTGTTTCACTCTGAAATACACAATTTCTGTGTAATCTAACATGATCGCTTTACTTTAGCATATTTCAAGATTTTACCCCCCCCCCCCCACCCTCCACACACACACACACAAAAAAAAAGTATATATAAAAAACAAAAGGATATTAAAAATATTTCTACATAAATATACTTGTACAATAGTGCTTGCAAATATTTAAAAAGCATTCCTATAATATAATATAATAAATGTTTAAAATCAGATTTAACTTGTTTTTCTCAAAAAATGTGGTTTTTTCTTACTTTATAGTAAATGCGTAAATCTTTGATGTGAAAAAACACTTTCGAAGAAGTATCAACTTTAAGTTGTTCAAAAGAATTTTTCCATTGAAGTTCTTATCAACTTTTCCAACATTTTTCTAGATAAAGGAAGTATTTAGGAATTTACTGAAGTCAGAAAAGCAGTGAAGTATTTTTTCCCCCTTGGTTTATGTTAGGATGGTTTTAGATGCATCATATACTTAAATGCACATTTAATAAGATTTATATCTACTGACGAGGAACAAAGATAATTTCTTATTAAAAAAAATTAATTTTAAATCGCTAGTAAAACTAGATTAATTTAACTTAATATTTCATTACGATTTTTAATGCAAAATTTTGAAATAGTATTGATTAAAATGATATTCTATAAGGAGCATTGAGAATATTTCTTTGTTTTACATTAATTTTCTACAGGGATATAAATCAATATCTTAAAGCAAATTATTACCTAGTTAAACAATAAACCTAATATATTGTGTATAAATGAAAATAAATGCATAAATAAATAAATAAACATGGTACACATTCTACAATGGTTAATATATTAATCATTACTTTTTCTTTTCCTGTTGCTAAATTATTTTCCCAAAACTTTGTGACGCATAATTTGTAGTACCAATCTGTATCACATATTCCAGATTTTTTTAAATTATTAACTGGAAATTATTCTTACATTGGCATACAATTCAAAAATTTTAAAACCACTACTAGTTAGGTCGTTAAACCAAAGTGTTATGAAGATATAATAATATATAATTAAATATAATAGATATTCTATAATAATAACTAGAACTGGGTAGTTCATATAACTTGTGTGTATTAAATGCTGTAAATAGTTTTAATTTAAAATGATAATAATAATAACATTTGTTAATAATAGTTATATGTTTATCACTGCTTCGTCTTTTTCTATTGTGAAACACTTGCCACAGCATTCAATGATACACATTACTTATAATGTCAATGTTTATCAGATGTATAAAAAATGTTTGAAATTATAAAAATTCTCTTATACTGCCAAACAAACCAATATATTTTGAAATTCAAAGGTATTACAATTATATATATATATATATATATATATATATATATATATATATATATATATATAAGGAAGAAGTAACTAAGTAACTAGTTAGGTTGTGAACACTGCGTATTATGCAAGTAATAATAAACCTTAAAATTAAAACTTACTCCCAAACTGTAAACTAATTAATTGTATGTTTACAATTGCTTTATCTTTTAATGTTTGCCAAACTCATTCCATGGCACTCACTGACACACAAAACCTTATAATGCTATAATCTATTACATATTTCAAATCTTTTAAAATTATTAATTAATTATCCAGTATAAAATAAATTTTATAATTTTTTACCGGGGCACAAATCAATATTTTCTTTACGGAGTATCATCTAGTTAGATCTTTAATCCGATGCATAATATAGATATACGAAATGTTATTCAAAATAGCACTTATTCTAAAATGAATTAATACACGTTCCTGTTACTTTCGCTATGCTTTTTGCATATTTGTCAATATTCCGGTTTTTTTAAAGAGAAATAAGCATATTTTGAGCAAGAAATTTTTAATACTTAAACGAAATCAAATAAGTACCACATAGAAACAAGACAGCATATTTAAATAATTTTATGAAATAAATTTTCTGTTTCTCTGTTAGTCTTTTCTCCCGTTAAAAACAGTATAGACATGACTATTATGATCTTGTCAAACATTTGTCTTATTATAAATGACATCCATAACCTATAGTTCAATGTATACGAGACATGGTAGTCATACTGAAGCTATTAATTTGAAAATCATCTCGTAGTGGAATAAAAATCAATATATATTTTTTAAGAAGTGCTTCCTATATAGGTCATTAACCCAAATTATTATGTATAGGCATAATATAATATGCTTAAATATAACATATATTATATAATAATGATTAATGTTCAAAAGAACGCATAACCTATAATGGGAGTTTGTATTAAATACTGTAAATAATTTAATGTTATTAAAAGTTTAAAGTTTTTTAATAATAACTGTCTGACTATCATTGTTTTCTATTTGTTTGCTTGTTCGTCTTTTTCATCTTATGTACCAAATGAAGTAGCCTAATAATTACCATACAAATTAAGCACCAAGTCGTTAACCCAACGTATTATTTACAAACAGCAAAATGTAGTTAAAAAGTATGCAAATTTTAAAGTAACAAGTTAGTTAATTATATTTTTATAATTGCTTCCTCTTTGCCTATTATCAACTTTCTCCAATGACACATATAACCTATAATGCCAGTGTCTATAAGTCGCAGAAAAAAAAATTAAATTATTAATTTAAAATTCACTTCTTGCCAGGGCAACAATAAATATCGTTTTCCCAAACGGAGTATTACCTAGTTAGATTTTTTGCCTAATATTTTATGCAAAATAAAATATAGTTAAAACAGGGGAAAATATTAAGTAAATCTATACTAATAAAAGAAATTAGTTAATACATCCATCACTACTTCCCCTTTGCATGTTGCCAAACTATTTTCTCAAAACTCTGTTTGTTACACAGTATCCTATAAGACTAATAGATATGTGAAAAAGTTTCGTTTTATTAATTTTAAATACATACATTACTAGCACACAAATCAATAGATATTTTTTTCACATGTATTTTTCACGTAGATAGGTCGTTAACCCCGTGCATTATGCAAACACATTAAAATGTATTTAAAATAATAAAATTTTTGAAGTATTAAATTAGTGAATTATATACTATTTACCATTGGTTCCTTTTTGCTTTTTATCAAACTTTATCCCAGTGACGCACATAAAATATAATACCAGTGTCTATCAGATAAGACAAAAAGTTTGAAATTATTAATTTAAAATTCACTTTTTTACTGGGGTATCAATCAATATTTTTTTCCCCAAACGAAGTATCATCTAGTTAGACGCTTAGCCTAATATTTTATGCACATAAAAAATAAAATATAGTTAAAAACACACAAAAAAAAAATTAGTTAATATATTCATCGCTGCTTCCTCTTTGTATGTTGCCAAGCTATTTTCTCAAAACACTATTACAGAATATCCAAAAGACTGTCTATCAGATATTACAAAGAGTTTAATTTTACTAATTCTAAATACATACATTACTAGCATATAAATCAATAGATATTTTTTTCACATGCATTTTCACGTTGATAGGTTGTTAACCCCATACATTATGCAAGCACAGTAAAATGTATTTAAAATTAAAAAAGAACTATATACTAAATTAGTGAATTATATACTATTTACCATTGCTTCCCCTTTGCCTGTTAACCCGGTGACACACATAATCGCTAATGCCAATGTCTACCAAATACGACAAAAAGTTTGAAAATTATTAATTTAAAATTCACTTTTTTACTGGGGCACCAATCAATACTTTTTCCCCAAACGAAGTATCACCTAGTTAGACTGATAATCTACACAGATGAAAAATAAAATATATTAAAAAAAAAATAGTTCATATATTCATCACTGCTTCCTCTTTGCATATTGCCAAACTATTTTCACAAATCTCTATTACAGAGTATCCCAAAAGACTAATGTCTATCATATATTGCAAAAAGTTTAAACATTTACTAATTCTAAATACATACATTACTGACACACAAATTAATACATATTTTTTTACATGAATTTTCACATTGATAGGTCGTTAACCCTATACAGGCACAGTAAAATGTATTTTTAAATAATGCAAATTTTAAAGCACTAAATTAATTAACTATATATTTACCACTGCTTCCTCTTTGCCTGTTATCAAACTTTACCCAGTGACACACATAACCTCTAATGCCAGTGTCTATCAGATACGACAAAAAGTTTGAAATTATTAATTTAAAATTCACTTTTTTATTGGGGCACCAATGAATATATATATATATATATTTTCCAAACGAAGTATTATCTAGTTAGACGCTTAGCCTAATATTTTATGCACATAAAAAATAAAAAATATTTAAAAACAGAAAGAAATAAAAATAAATTAGTTAATATATTCATTACTGCTTCCATTTTGCATGTTGCCAAACTATTTTCTCAAACTCTATTGCAAAATATCCCAAAAGACTAATGCCTATTATTGCAAAGAGTTCAAATTTACTAATTCTAAATACATATATTACTGGCACACAAATCAATGCAGACTTTTTTCACATGAATTTTTACGTTGATAGGTCGTTAACCCAATGCTTTATGCATGCAAGTAAAATGTATTTAAAAATAACACAAATTTTAAAGCACTAAATTAATTAACTATATATTTACCACTGCTTCCTCTTTGCCTGTTATCAAACTTTACCCAGTGACACACATAACCTCTAATGCCAGTGTCTATCAGATACGACAAAAAGTTTGAAATTATTAATTTAAAATTCACTTTTTTTACTGGGGCACCAATCAATACTTTTTTTCCCAAACGAAGTATCACCTAGTTAGGTCGTTAACCCAAACGGGATGACGTGGTGCAGTGAAAGTGCTATTACGGAAGCCTCCCGACATTTACAAAAAACGAAAGGGGTGATGTGCTATTCAATACATTTGGAGTCATTGAACCCTTTTTACACTGTACAGTTGGCGGAAGCGTACAGCAGGTTTTAAAATGCGTATTGGTGGTCCCTCAGCTACTACATAAGTTTAGGCAATGAGTGAGGGTTGTATCCATACGGACTGAGCATTGACAGTTCAAGTTCTTGCCTGGGTTACAAGGTCTTCAGGATGCAATGCCCTTCCTTACAGAAATTATTGTTCAGGAGGGTGTTCAGATACCACAGAGGTCCTTAACATTTGGTACTATGTTACGTAAAGGATGAAATATATACTGTTATTTAAGTTTATATTTGAAGTACATAAATGTACTTCGAAATATAGGTTAATAAAGTAAAATAGCGATATGAAGGCTTGGCTTGACAGTTAATTAATTAAAATGTCAATATCTCTTATTGATAGAAATTCGAAATATTTTGAATAATTTAGGCAATATGCGATAATTGTATCCAATATGTATTGGACATTGACAGTTTAATTTTTTGTTTGGGTTAGAAGGTCTTTAGGTTACAATGTCTTTACTTTCATAGCTACTGTTGAGAAGAGTCTTTACATACTATTTTGATATGAAGAAACAGTCTGTGACCTGTCGGCTAGGTTTGAAAATGTAAAAAACTTAGTCATCTTAAACAAGGACAATGTTGTAACAATCTCACTAATTTCGGATTCGCCAGCACTCTCGGGCTAGCTAATTTCGGATTGGCCGAGACTGCCGTCACCTTATCCATCATTATATGTCTATAAAAGAGACCAAGTTTCGTATTTGCTCTTTGCATCGACGACGATAGCGACTACGCTATTGAGAAACTAGTCTGCAATTGTGCGATTAATTTTTGTTTCTTAAAATGTGTTTTTAATTACAAAATGTTAAATATAGGTAACAGAACAATAATGGGTGATGTATACATAAATAAAAACTCAGAAGTTGTCCTTTGATCCAGAGATTAATTGTTAAAGTGTGCAAAAATTCCTGTCATTTGAAACAATGATGGGTTAAAACGTTATTAAATAAATTTAAGAACGGTAATTAAAAGCAATAATAATAAAAAAAAAACTTGATGTACTATAAATATTTATCTTATTATTTGAAAGCAAAGCACTAAAAAAAAATCATTTCGGCACTAAAAACTGGAGCGGAAATCACAACAGCATAGAAATAAAATTTTTGACACATAATCAAAATATTTTTCGTTTAATAACTACAACGAAGTCATTCACTTCTTTCTCAAATACGGAAACCATCGTCATGATGCAGTGAAAAGACATATAATATATCCGAAATGCTTTTGAACTGAAATGAAGTGTAGGACATTTTCCGTACCATCATCACTTCATAATAATTGCAAAAAATAGCACCAGATGTCTCCGCTAATGACGAGGAAATTAAACGGAAGGGTCCATGAAGAAGTAGTAGTGGTGGAGGTAAGGAGGGAACGAAGGGAGGGGGGAGAATTTTACGACAATGATTAGAGAATGTCAAGGGAATTTAAAAGAAGAAAAAAGGCGAGAATTTAATTTTTCAGTGATAGAAGGATAAATTAAGCTGATGAAATAATGTTAAATAGATTGTTTGTTTAGTAAGACGCAGACGAGAATGATATGACATCATTATTAAAGTTAAACGATGTTCTTAAATTTGTTTTTATACTTATTGAGAATAGATGATTGTAAGCCACTTGAATTTTCATTGAACTTTCAGGTGTATTTTGAGAAATAGATTGCAAGGCAATCTTTTATTTATCATATCAAAAAATAATAATGAAAATAAGTATGTGTAATGTATTTTTAAATATTATTTTTTCAAAATAAATTAAAAAGTATTGTTATGACAAATTATGCTGATGAAATAATGTTAATTTATTATTTGTTTAATAAGACGCAGACGGAAATTAAAGTCAAGTGATGTTCTTAAATATTATTTTACAATTACTTAGAAACAAACAAACAAAAAAAAGTAAGCCACTTGAATTTTCTTAAAATTTTCAGGTGTATTTTAAGAAATACTTTATAAGACAATCTTTCACTTATTAGTGTTTTAAATAATTAAATTAGAATGTGTAAACATATAAAATAATTTTTTAATTTAAACATTCTTATGAAACAGTGCTGCTATTATAGATTAAGCTAATGAAATAATGTGTTAAATAGATTATCAATTATAATCTATCTCTCAGATGTATCTAATCTGTAAGATCTAGATGGGAATGATATGACATCATTATTAAATATAACCGATGATGTTAAATTTGTTTTTACACTTATGAATAAATGGAAAAATGAATGCAAATCACTCGAATTTTTTTTTTTAAGTTTTAGATATGTTTCAAGCAATAGATTATATAAAAATTAAATAGTCTTTTGTTTACCATACTTAAAAAAATATTGAACATAGGAATGTGTAAATAGTGTAAAATAATATGCTACTTTTTCATGCTTTTCTTTCTTTTCTTAAATATTCTTTTTATATATCTTTTTGTAATCTTTAAGTTAGTCTTTATAAAAAGTGGATAAAACTTTCCTAAAAGTTAAAGAAAATAAACTATGTAAGAGGAGAGTATATTATAACTTCGAACCATCTTATGCATTGTCTTATGTAATAAATAGGTTTGTAATGATGTGTTTATGTGTTTTAGAGAAGATAATCATTCAGAAACCACTTCAAAATAGCTATTTTTTTATGCTTCTGAATAGTTTAACTGTCTTATGCCTTTGTCCCTTTTAAAGAGAAAAATATCAGAAAATTGAAAGAATAATGCGATAGAAAGACTACACAGAAACCAATCATTAACATTTATTCCCCTTGGTCAGCTTTCTAACTTAAAATACTTTTAGAAAATCTCTATTTTTTCCTCTATTTATAATATTTTATAAGATCCTTACATATAAGATCCTTACTGATAAGATCCGCATATTCCTCTAACAACTTTCATGTTTTCTGTACTTCCAAATTATATACTGAATGCAGTCAAAGAGAAAGATGTAAAATAATTATATAATAATGGTAATACATGTGCGTATGGGTTTGTATGTATGTGTGTTTAATTAAATAGAACCATCTGAAAATTGCTTTAATATAAGTTTTCTATAAAATACTTCTGAATAGTTTAAACGAATTACTTTCATCGTACCATTTCACTAAGTATTTTATTTTTTCAGCTCAAAAACTTTCTGTTAAAACTGAAATAAGAGAAAAATACTGGTATGTCAAAAGACGACAAAGATATTCCCCAAAAACCAACCATTAACCTTTATTCCCACCGGTCAGCTTTCTACCTTTAAAAAGAGTTGGAAAATTCTCTATTTTTTTTTCTCCTACTCATAAGATCTATACATTTCCCGCATATTCCTCTAACAACTTTTATGTGCTCTTTACTCCCATTTCATGGGCAGTTGGAATTCTTTTTCCGAACCCCTTAACTGCCATTTTGTGTAAAGTTTTCAAATACCCATTCGCATTTCACATTCATTCGACCATTTTGGTTATTTTACAGTCTTTACGATGCAACTTCTGCTAAATGGGCCGGTTCAGACAAGGAAAAAAGTTGAAGAGATAATTACTTCCACGGTTTTAAAATAATTTTCCATTTCCCACTGAGCTGCAATCTTTCCAGCGTGTTTTCTTGCTTTTAATGGTGATTAAAAATAAAATCCTACAATTATATAGAAGATAAACAATTAAATATTTTTTACCGAAAATTTTTCCGGTTTATGTTTTAAAGTAAAACGAATATTTTACTTATTTTTGTAGAGAATATATTTCTTATTTTTTTTATAAAAAATATTTTACTTAGTTTTTAATTCCAAATAAAATGTAGTTTCAATCGAAAATAAGTCTAATATCAAGAGTATATTATTTAAATTAATAATAAAAAAATCATTATTATTTTAATTTAAAACATTATTCAAAACATTAAAAATAATCAATTTTATTTCTTTAAGAGTTTTATCACTCATATTTCTCTTTATTTTACGTAATATAACAAATTAAATTAATTAAATAATTTTTGTTCAAGATAATTCATAAGAATTTCTGCAATTAATATGCTATATTTTCTTTATGGTATGCATCTAATACCAAGTAGTATTTTAAATTTTTAATAATTAGATTTCAGGTAGGGCAGATGCTTAGGAAATTTCAAATACGTTTAAAATTTGCCTTTCAAAAATATTTGTTTTTCAAAACATTCCATTTTATAAATAAATTTAAAGGAAAAATTTCTGAAATGAATCCATTATACTCTACTTCACCGCAGTAAATAATTAATAATAATGATAAAATATTCTAACTTTTATATTTAAATACAAGTTTAATATTTTCAGCGAAAAACAGGCCATACAATGCAGAAAAACCAGGAATTATGTTTTACATAATGAAAATGTTATCTAAAATATATTTAAATGATATTGATCTTATTTAACAATGAAATAAAAAAAAAATATATAATATAAATTTTCAATGGGAAGATTTTAAGAATATTTCTATTTTATGTACTAAATGTACGTAAAATAGAAATTAATTTTAATAATAGATTTTTTTTTATTTATTTATTTAGATCTCTGTGTTCTATAAGTTATATTTAGAAAATGTTTCTCCGTACTCTACGCAGCAAAATAAATTTTAAAAAATCACTTACCGAGTTTTGATGATTTGAATTTTATGAGTTTTCAGTATTTTCCATCATTAAAATCGTGTCTTTTTTCTTCTTCTAAATATAACTTATAAGACCAAGAGGCCGAATAAAAATTTAAATTCCTTAACTTTTACAAAAATAAGTATTTTGATGTTAGTAACTTTTAGTACTATGAAGAATAACATTTTAAAGACTTTTACAAATGGAATTTTACCTCTAAAACTGACTGTTTAGGATTTAGCTATTGTATAAAGATTAGAGGTTATATAAGACGTGGTATCTTGAAGTATAAACGAAATATATAAACACTTTCCAAAATCTGCATAGATTCCTGAAAGTTTATTGATAAATCCAGTCAACATAATCTGTAATAGATATTTTTTTCCCTGAATGAATTATACATTCAAAATGTTGCACAAATGTTACAAATGGATATGTACTTCTTCGCATAAGTCATAGAAATAATATTTGTTGGTGATTTTTTCTGTCTTAAATTTATTAAATTTTGTACTGAAATGTTGTATAATGAGGTACATTAGAGTATAAAATCTTATTTCAGTGATTATGCAAAATATATTTAAATAAGTGAATACATTTTTATAATTCATTTTAAATCAATAAAATTATAATAAATACAATTTTCAAACCGACTTTTTAAAATGAAAATTATTTCCATTACATAAAAGTGTTATTGATACTAACCCTTTTGTTTAGGAGTTAAAAACTATTTCTGTGCACAAATATGCTAACAAAATTCCATTTTTTAGGAAATCGTTAATAACTGGATACTATACTTTTATGAATAAAAATATTCCAATTTACCAAAGCTATTCTCATTTATTTTAAGACAAATCATCATTTATTGAGCGACTATGTTTGAGTAATGAATATGTATTAGAAGAAAAACGATGTGTTTTTTATTTTACTAATAATTTTTATAATAATTAATGCATTAATTACTCTGAACCTAGAATCATATCAGACCATCAATACTTCGTCCCCGCTGTCGTTGTTTTCTGCCTTCCACCTCATCTGATGTAGGAGAAAAATGGTTGGCATGGTGAGGGAAGGGTTGCTATGACAACCAGTCTGGCGGAAGATCGCTTTCAGGTCCACATGCCGACTGTTCTCCCTTCTCTTGCCCTCCGTGGAGACCATGGTCAGAGAAAAGGGACCATTACCATAATAACCGTTCGTAAAAGATGACCTCTTTATGTGATCATATTCTAACTGCTTATTATACAAATACATGCTAGAAAATACATCCCGTGTTCTCCGGATTACAGAACATAGGTGAAAACCCCATTTTTTAATTGAAAATACTAATAGATTTAAAAAAAAAAAAATTAATATATATTATTTAGGTTGCCTACTAACAACACCAGAAAGCATTTTTTATGTTAAACGTATCAATAATGTACTCAAATAATGTTTTGTAATTTATTAAATGTGATACCTTCGTATTAGCCGCATGTCAGGAGTCAATATCCGAAGAAATCACCAAAAATTTCACTACAACAGACTTTTTTATTCTGATAATTTTAGCGGTTTAAGTGCGTAGTTCGATTACATGTCTGTTAAATTTGAGTTTCATTTATAATATTTTATTATTTTATTTATTTATTGATGAAGTTTTAATTTCGTGATGGAATATCAGCAGGAAACAAACGCTGAACTTGGTTAAACGGGTGTGCAAATGGATTAAACTTTCGTAATCAGGCTGCATGCAATACAGATAATTTTAAAAAAAAATTCACGCTTGAAAATTATTTTAAAAAATATAAAATATCAATCAATTGAGGTACAGTATTCAAACAAATTGCATTTGAAAGAACATTTATTTCCCTATTCGGCGGTGTAAAATTCAAATTATGCTATGTTTCGAAGTATAAAAAATTGCAGTAAAAGCGAAATTTGTCGGTTATATGGTTGCCGCCGTCAATATGACGTCAGCGTTATTCACAGATATATCGTTGCTTTATAGTACAGATTTATGTATTTTAACATGCATAATATGCAATAACATATTTAGAGAGTGGGTCATTTTTAAATCAAATTATATTATTGCAAATATTATTACTACAGTTATATATATATATATATATATATATATATATATATATATTAAACATTCAATTTTTATTAACCCGTAATTGGAGAACCCGTCTCTGAGACCGTTCAGTATCGACTAAGCCTAATGAGATTTTTCGACGAAGAAAACACCTTGTTTTAGAAAAGTCTTCCGTTCAAACATTTCTTTTAAAACGGCAATAATTTATTTTACGTCGTAAATTGAATGTTCAATGTCCATGGCTATACCATTTCATAATACTTTTTATGTCAGTCGGGCGCCAGTGATACAAATGCATATATATATATATATATATATATATATATATACACACACATATATATATATATACCCACACACACAAATATATATCTATATACATATATAAATATATGTATCTATATATGTGTGTATATATACGTATATACATATCACTGCCACCCGGCTAACACAAAAGTACCTAATTTTTAAATAAGGAAGCTTTATTGGAACCATAACTCCGGTCTCTGAGACCACACATTGTAAAATAACGACATTTTTTTCTTAATATAAAAATATATAATATAACCATGAACAAAAATATACAATAACCTCTTCCGGGTTTTCCATGATTCCGAAAAGCATTCTTTATCTGTAGAATGCTTAGAAA
Organism: Maratus michaelseni; assembly: GCA_963931845.1. Lineage (NCBI taxonomy): Eukaryota > Metazoa > Arthropoda > Arachnida > Araneae > Salticidae > Maratus > Maratus michaelseni. Next base: position 135,644,184 of record OZ007593.1, read on the forward strand.
CCCATATATTATCAAGATAAAAAAATATATATATGTTACGGTCAATATGATTAATTCGGTCATTATTAATAATAACCGGTTATTATTAATAATGACCGGATTAATCATATTGACCGTAACATATATATAAAAACAAAGTTCTTTTGTTGCAACTGATTTTCAGAAACGTTTCCGAATAAATTTTATAGTGTATTAATCCCTTTTCTCATACCGGAATATCGAATTTTTGGGATGCGATGAATTCTCAACTTAACATTTTCAGCTGTCTAATTGAATTTATACATGCATGATTAAAAAATTAATATTAATTTTAATGTTAAAATTAATGGTGTTAATTTGTCATGTTTGCCTGTAAAACATGTAAAATGTTTACTTGAGAATGGATAACATCCGAAAAACCTATATTCTGGGTTGAGAAATCTGATTATTACACTATACAAACTACTCGGAAATGTTTCCGAAAATAATGGGCAGCAAAGAAAATTTGTTCTTATAAATTCTTCTTTAAATCTCGAACATATCTTGGTTTTTGAGGTTCTAAAAATAAAGAACGATTTTTGGAATCGTTGGTAATTCGTAAGAGGTTTTTGTATATTTTCGTTCGTAGTTACGCTATATTTTCCTATATAAAGAAACATTTGTCTCTATTTAAAGCGCACTTTTCTATTATGATGTTTTATTTTCGCCTCCTCAGTTACGAGCTAAAAATGATACTCAGATAAAAGCATTTAATTAACTATATTAAAACAAATGTAACCATTTACTGCTTGATTTCTTTGTCTTCTTTCGCATGTTATCTTCATGAAAAAAATATATTTGATACCGCATGAGTTGTTAAATAAATAAATAAATATCTTCCAAATATCAATGAAAACTTTATCGTTCGGGACATAGGTGGCGCGCAAAGTACCACACCTATCTATTTAAAGTACTGTGACTGTCATGATACAGCGACCCCTATAATGAATGAACAATCATTAAATTGCCTGATAACGCTCTGTTTTCAGTATTTAAGTATTTTTTAATAAATATGAAAAAAAAATAGTGTCATTATAACTTTCTTTTTGTCACTTACACTTTCGTAATTTTGTAAAACAAAATATAGAATATTTAGCATAATTGTGCCATTAAGTAGACTGTATTGATGTTATTTAATATACTTGATTGCTCTAGGTGTGGGACTATAGATTCACATTCGAGTCCTACACCGGGTCGTGTAACCTGATTTAACCCGAACTGCGGGTCGGGTCAAATTGGCGCTAATTTGTTTTCGTTGCGTCTCGGGTTCGTGTCGTCTTGATTTTAAATATTTTGATTTCGGGTTGACCTTATTTTTCAAAAGAAAGTCCTACATTGGGTCGGTTAACCTGGTTTAACCTGAACTGTGGGTCGAGTCGGGTTGGCGCTAATTTGTTTTCGTTGCGGCTCGGGTTCGTGTCGGGTTTTGGGTCCGGGTTGACCCGATTTTTCATAAAAAAGTCCTGAATATTTTTGAAATGAAACAAATATGTGTATTAATATTAATGTGTGTATATCTTTAAATTAATGTCCAATAATGCTTAAAGTGTTAAAAACATAACACAGAATATTTAAAATACCTTTTTTAATGTAAATGACATATGTTTCGTTCACAACTATCGGTGACATCTTCAGATCTTAATGATAAATATAAAATTCTCGCATATTCTATATATATATACTATATATTATATATTATATTATATATTATTATATATTATATATTTGTATTTATCATTAAGATCTGAAGATGTCACCGATAGTTGTGAACGAGACATATGTCATTTACATTAAAAAAGGTATTTTAAATATTCTGTGTTATGTTTTTATCACTTTAAGCATTATTGGACATTAATTTAAAGTTAACAAGTGATTGTATTATATTATTTAGAGTGTATATCTGTTAATTTTTCCACATAAAAAAAAATAAAATCAATATTAGAGATATAATTGTAAACTATTTTTCGATAACTTATATTAAAATATGGATTTTTTGTTCCTTTTAGTTCGGATTAACTTTAAGCAGAGTTTTCGGGTCACTCGACCCGAACTCGAAAATTAACTTAATTCAGTTTATGCAAATGCATGGCCACATAGTGAAATATTTAACAATTGAATCGTTTGTTTTAGAAAAGACACAAGGCACATTTTTCAAATTTTACATCAGAGATATAAAACTGTTTACATGACCGGATTTTATGTTTTTTGCAATCCTTTGGATTGCATGTTAGGAAGGATAATAGTAAAAAAGTAATTCCGGCCTGTACCGGGAGGAAAAGGTAGCTTTCCTATATCTTCGTTTTAAAATTTTAGCTAATGTTACTCGAAAACAGCAAGCTAAAATGCAAAGAAACATTTTACAAAAGATTTGTTAATACTGAATTTGAATAAGAAATTCGCCAAATTGGCATCATTTATGAAAACTTATTCTGGTCACCAAATTTGGCGATATTTCGCCAAATGTCGCCAAGTTTGGCGAGAATTTGACGCTAACGAATATGAATATATAGTTTTATGCGTTATGATTCGGAAAATGATTACAACAATGAAAGAAAATAATTTGCGAGAAATCGCGTTCACTAAAACTCATAAATTAATCGTTGTTTTTTTGTAATGTGCTGTCTTGTTTCAAAATGTCAGCCATCCTAGAATTTCAAACTGTTCTATCTCAGCCATTTTTTAAGATAGAGGTAAAACTATCATGTACGCTAATGGCGCCCGGTGCATGTAAAATCCGTCGTGGGTGTAAAGTCCTCCAAGTTCCCTGTGAATTATACCTCTGGGGGTGCCTAATCTGGTGAAGGTCTCGTCACCTGATCAAGGCTCTAAATTACGAGACCAACTCGCATAACGATGACATGACGTATGGGTGTAATGCCAAGCGCAGGTCCATATAAAAAGAATAACATCAATTAGCAGCAAAACAAAAATGGGAACAAAACTAAGTCCTCCACATAGCCGTCCTGCCAGCAACGGACAGACGCTACGCCACATATCTTCAGTGGCGCTACGCGCCCCGGTGCCAGGCACTAAACCCGTTTAAGCTAGAGAAACTTGGCAGGTAGGGGCCTGGTCGCCGATCTAAAAAAAAAAAAAAGATAGAGGTAAAACAAAAAATGCTCTGGAATCCTTGTATCAATGCCTAACACTTAATTAATAAATAAATTTCAATTTCAATTCTTTTTCTATATTTATTTTAGTTTTAAAATTTTTAGTGGTCGCCATCTTGTTTCAAGACCAAGCTGGCCAACGAACTTGGTCGAGACATTGGTGAGCTTAATACGCACAATTAGTTTCATCCAAATTGATTTATAAATACGAGTGTTATCGTATGACATAGATCAGATATATATATATAAATATATATCTGATATATATATAAATCATATATATAATATATATATAAATCAACATTTGAATGGAGGGTGGTTTTGGGGTCTGGGGATCATGATCGGTGAAAATATACCAAAATTTTCCGGAATCGTTTTCCTCCGAACGGCTGCAATAGGTAGCTTTATACTTTTTTGTATTGAAAGCTATCTAATACACTTTCCACGCGCTTTTTAGATTTTATGAATGAAAAGGGTGATTTCTGTGATTTTCTTTTTTTAGTCTTGGACATGTGCCCTTTCTAAATTAAACAAAATATACTGAGAGTTCAAACACTGAACATATGAAAAATAAATGCTTCAATAAACAATAAGTGCAGAAAATAGTGAAAAACATTGAAATATGTCTCTTTTGTCACTTTTTCCATTGAAAGCTTTACTCTGCGCTGTCTAGTGTTGTAACCGGTCAATTCACAATGCTGTCGTAGAAGGACTCTTCACTTACATATTTTAGAGCTTTTTTGATAGCTTCAGTTTTTTTTCATTAATAGGGTGTTTTGTATTCAAAGACTTGTTCATTGAGAAAAGTGATACAAAAACTGATTGGGAAAAAGGCACATAAAGAGATTATGTGCCCTTTCTTAAATAAACGTGTTTTTCCAAAGTTCATAACAATGAATGAAGTCGAGTTAGAAATGTGCCCTTTTAAAACATATAATGCTGCTATCCCAGGAGAATATATTTTTATCAAAACATCTATTTCCAAAAAAAAAAAAAAAAAATGTGACTTGTGCCTTTTCTAAAATAAAGGATTCAATTATTAGCATATATATATACATATATAATGATACAAACTAAAAGTTAATAACAAAAAGAATATTATAACATCTTGCACAAATTGAATAATGTCCATACTATCACCTTCCAATATGAATAATGTTCATATTATGCTATTTATCATAAAATTTTCTCTGTTGCTTCTCCAAGTCAATATTTTTTTCTATGATGACAAATACTGAAGTAACAACAGAAAAAAAGTATAATTTGAAAAAATGCTACAGGTAACTGGTAATATATTTGGGACTTTTCTTCTCTATATATTCAGAATTGCTAAAAATATATTATGTATAAAATAGTAATCAAAATAATAATAATAAAATTATTTGACTGAGTGTAAATTTACTAGAAAATAGTAATTACTATAGTGTGATAATTTATTTTGAGAAGAAATCTAAATTTCGTAGTTTATTGAGCAATTGTTTTGCATTTGAGTGAGGTTGGATGCTGTCAGATACACACATGGGCCAAATGGACAAACCGGATTCGTAAGCATTTTTCTCGTAGAATATTAAAATATCGTTGGATATGAAAGAATGTACTGCGCAGCTCAAACACACAAAAAGCAATGTTTTTCATTTCTTTTCTTACGACCCTGAAAAAGTATTATAAATGTTATAAAAACAATTTTAAATAGTACAGATTTTTCAGACTAATTAAATAACGTATTTTAATTTGTGACGACCCTAATATTTTCATTAAAGTTTACGAAAAGTTACAAAGGCCAGCCAACAAATTGACTTTTAAAGAAAATCTGGACAAAAAAAGGGGGGGGGGAGCATACAAAATTTTTGTTGACTGAAAATGTTAGAACGTAGACCGGCAAATAGAATAATAAAAAAATAACTCCAACGCATTTTAAGTATTATATTTTAATCATGTCTATATAATAAGGATTATATTTTGACAAGTACAGGTGTTGGTGTAATTCGATAAAATTTATAATGTTGTGTCAACTAAAATACATTCGAAAAATGTATTTGAATACGAGAAATAGAGAAAAAGAGAAGCTTGCATTTATAGACAAATGCATTTATATTCTGATAGAGAAGCTTATCTTCACCTATCAGAATATAAATGCATTTGTCAAACTTATTCAACTGCTTAAATAACTACTAAAATTAGATTAATTAATTCATCACAGAATTTTCATTTTTCGATAATACGTTCAAATCTGATGTTTCCCCATTTGTATGATCATTTGTAGTAAGACACATTACAAACGATCAGAATGTAATTGAAATTTAGAGTAAAATAATCATAATAATAATAATAATAATAATAATAATAATAATAATAATAATGTGGAAACAAATATTTCTAGGCGTAAGTAATTCTGAAAATTTTATATGTATATATATATATATATATATAATTATAATATCTATGAATTTCAAAAAACATATCAAGTTCTATTCTACTTAAATCTCCAAAGTACCATAATTTAGCCTAATTGGCTCACAAATCACTTTGATTAACTTCTATATATATATATATATATATATATGTTGCAATTTGTAACGTTGGTAGTAAAACACATTATAAAAGATCAAAATGTAGTTAAAAATTAAGGCAAAAATTTCAAACAGTATCATGTTAGAAAAACTATTGCGCTAAAAATAGATGAAAATTCGTTTTGTACAAATTCTGCAGCCTTTTTTATTGCCAATAGTAAAACACATTATAAAAGATCAAAATGTAGTTAAAAATTAAGGCAAAATTTTCAAACAGTATCATGTGAGAAAAACTATTGCTAAAAATAGATGAAAATTCGTTTTGTATAAATTTTGAAGCCTTTTGTATTGCCAATAGTAAAACACATTATAAAAGATCAAAATGTAGTTAAAAATTAAGGCAAAATTTTCAAACAGTATCATGTGAGAAAAACTATTGCTAAAAATAGATGAAAATTCGTTTTGTACAAATTCTGCAGCCTTTTGTATTGCCAATAGTAAAATACATTACAAACTACTAAAATATAGTTGAAATTTAGTTCAAGGTCTTTAGTTTCATCCAGGCGTGACAGCCAAACTTGTCTATTTATAGCTGTCAATGTTCTTCAAAGAATATAATGTGAAAATCAATAGGGCTAAAAACAGATAAAAAATTATAAAATTTAGAAAGCTCGTTTTGTGATAATTTTTGCTGCCAACGTGATGTCTTGTATATTTCCTTTAGCAGATTTTGGAAATATTTTGCATTAAAACATACATATTCTATATTTTCAAATGATGTACAGCTTTATCAAAAAAGTATTAAATTTTGAAAGGTCGTTTTGTGATATTTTTTGCTGCCAACGGGATGTTTAGTATATTTTCTTTAGCAGATTTTGAAAATATTTTGCCTTAAAACATAAATATTCTATATTTGTAAATGATGTACAGCTTTATCAAAAAAGTACTAAATTTTGAAAGGTCGTTTTGTGATAATTTTTGCTGCCAACGCGATGTTTAGTATATTTTCTTTAGCAGATTTTGAAAATGTTTTGCAATAAAAACATAAATCTTGTATATTTTCTAATGATGTATGGCTTTATCAAATAAAGTTAGGCTCCATGCTATTTTAATAAAAATAAACATTTTCAAATCACGATGTCAAGTGATCGTATGATAGTTAAATTACAATGCTCATTATAATCATATAAAGAAGCAAACAGTTCAAACCGTAAACATATTCCGTGGAAAATATCTGGACATTCATGATTTATAATAATAATTATTAAAATAAAATAACTTACAGTAATATGTTGTTAACATTATATATCAGAACAAAGTATTATACTAATAATAGGTGTTTTGTTAAAATATCACAGGGAAATCATTACGAATAATAATAAGCAGTCTTTGTAAATATTTGTAGGTTTTTAGAAGATAATGTTACACAATTTTCAATACAAAGTGTTTGGATACAATATTTGTTTTTGAAAATAGTCTTGTATTGTTTAATTCGTGGAGGTGCTCAATATCTCCGAAATTCACAATTCATGGCATATTTATCTTAAGATATATTCTATATAAGCAAACTAAAATCTTTTGAAAAACTTTTAATAGTCTTCAAAGCGTTATTTTAGCATTATGCTGAATTTTATTAATATCCAATAGTCTGTAGTGTAAAAGCACTTATAAAATTAATCAAGGTACTTTATCCTACATTCACTTCAACAATTTATATATAAATACGTAATATTTACATTTACAAACTGCGTGATTGATTAAAGTTTATCAAAAGTTTCATAAGATCTTAATCACATCTATGCAGCACAAATATTGTACAAACAAATATGGGTTTGAACCCGCATTTTCTCGTGATTATTTTAGTTAACAGCGTCTACCTACGCATATTAATTTGCCAAATGAACGCATATTCATAGCTAAGCCACCAGTTTTATTATACTAAAATTATTCTTACAGAATATTGAAGCTTTATGGTAAAATAAAGACTGCACTAAAAATTTCTCCCCGATATGTCGTTTAAGAAAACATGGAACTTGAAACTTTTCACTGAGTTTGATAATTGAAATTACTGAAATATCAAAGAGGGGAACCATTTGATTCTAATAATTATTTTATCATAAAATAATTATTAGCGTTAAACAGTGTAATAAAAATGGAAAACTGGAAAACTTGTTTCATTTCACTTAATAAATTAAGTAAACTAAGAAATTACTTTAAGAGGCATTTATTATTCTTTTGTGCTCTTTGATAATGATTATGGTCCTTTTATAACATCATCCAGGTGGAAGATATAAGGAATAACATTATCAAAACTTTGATGAAGAGTTTATCTTAATAAAGATGAAATAAGTCTCGATAATTAAATCATTATTTTATGAAAGTGATTTTCATTTTTGTTCCCGTTGAAGACCGCACAAACGAAAATCACAAGGAGAATAAAAACTTGAATGTGCGTTCAATTTAGCTTACAATGGGGTGACAATGCAGCATAATGCTGAATGGTTTATCCTAAATAGATGATATTGGAGACATTAAAAAAATCTCGAGTTTTCTAAAAGGACGCGATTTATGCTTAAATGAATTTAGTTTTATCTTTTATTGCTTTGAGATTTTGTTGATTTAATGAAGGGATTTGAACTAATATTTTATCTAAACAACCTTTGTTAATAATTTTAAAGCACTTTAAACCTTTAAAAAACAAAATAGACAATAAGTGTTTGATTTTAATGTGCTGCTGAACGTAGTAGAGATATATGTATTCACGTTTTTACATAAAATTGCCTCATTGTAATAATAGTTAAATAAGAGAGCGTGTAAATTTATGTACTTTAACAGTAATTTAATTAATGTTAGTATCTATTACTGAACAATTAAATAAATTCTTTATAAAAGCATTATCATTTTGTAAAAGTAAAAAATTAATTATGGATTAAAAAAATGTAATCGTAATTAATTGAAAAGTTAATGAAGTTGACATAAGTGTAATTTTCTTATAAAGTGTTGTAGTTATGCTTCATCAAACTAAAAATTAAGAAGTTACTCAAAATGTATAGTTAGAGAAAAACAAATAAAATAAAATAAAAGACAGCAAATTAAATGAAAGCAGTACATGAGAGGATTATTTTATATTTTAGGTTAGAAAACTCAACCTAGAAATGATGGAAAGAAAAACAAAAGCTTAGTAAAATTTTAAAATATGATAATTTGCTATAAATAATATATGCGTTAATTGAAATTTTTCTGCAAGTTATTCAAAATGTATATCGATGTAAAATATCATGGTTAGTTCTTCAAAATAAATATTTACTAGAAAAAAATATACGTTAAATTAAAATAAGATGTGATATAAACATTATGAAACATACTGATAAAACATTATATCGAAATATCATTAAAAGTATCATACGTATACGAAATAAATAATAATTATAAATACCTATTAATAATTTATAACAGTTACAACGAATAAAAATCTAGTAAATTCTTTCTTTATTTTCTAGAAAAATCTTTATTAATATGTAGGTATATAGAAAATAAATATATAATTATTAAATTAAATCAGAATAAAAATGAAAAAATATAAACAATAACTAAAATTAATGTCTGTTAAATTTACTTACATAAGCAGGTAAATAAATATATAAGTAGGAAATCTTAATGGAAAAGTAACTGGCTGTATTTAGTATAGGAATTTACGCCGATATCATGGAGAATTCAAATTTTAAGAAGAAAAAAACTAAAAGATAAAATATATACTTTAGATTCCCACACAAATGTTTCAATGCTGTTTTGAATAACATGTTACAGAAAATTGTAAGTTTGTCTAACTCTAATTTTGAATTATGTAAATTTTATATTTGGAAAGCATGTGGATTATTAAAATGCAAAATTATTTTTCCTACCGTATAATTATTAGATTATAAAAACTTTATTAACATATTTTAAAAAGGATTTCCTGTTTTAGAAAGGCAACCAACTCGTCTTTTTCCGTCAAGTAATTTTTATATTCAAAGGCTGATTTAAGAATAAAATTATATTAATGTTAATTTTTTTCCAGTGAATAAGATAAATAGATATGACATTTAAGGTAATAAAATACATATTCTCATACCAATGCTATTTATAGCAATTTTTTATGAATCGTTAAACATGCATGGAAAATTCTGCCAGACGCCTATAGTAGTTTAATAAATGATATCTAATAACAAAAAAGTATAAAATAAATTTAAAAAATAGATATTGTAGCATATTATTGCGGCATTAACATTTGAAGTTAATATTTAATAAATTTATTTGTGAAAAAAATATTAAAAAAAAGGTGAATGCATTCTTTTATTAAAATGAGCACTTTAAAAGAACTATAATTTACATATGCGTATTATAAAAAACATGCAATCAAACTTAAACTTCTTACTTTGCTACATTAATTTTGCTACAATTAATTAGATAATTATTCCTATAACTATTAGATTATAAAAACTTTAATCACATATATTTAAAAGGATTTTATCTTTGAAGAAGTTTAATAAATGGTATCTAATAACCAAAAAGGATAAAATAAAAGTAAAAATAGATCTTCTGGTAGATATGTCCCTGATATTTTGAATGCAAATATTGCACCATTAATACTTGAAGTTAATATATGATAAATTTATTTCTGAAAATAAATAGTTAATACATTATTTTATTAAAACAAAAACTTCAAAAGTACAAGGATTCACGTATGCGTATTATAAAAATATATATAAAATCAAAATTAAACTTTTTATAGAGAAAATTTCGCTATAATTAATTGATAAATATGATACGTTGAAGAAAAGATAAATCTGAAATACATTATTAAAATGTAATTCCATATTCAACTACTATGCATTTAAAAAATAAAATAAGATTTACCTTCACCTTTTCAAAAAATCTGTTTCAGACTTTGAAAACACTTCATTTTTTTTTAAATTTACATAAACTTTTTAAATTAAAACAATATTTGTGTTAAGGTAAGATACTCTTAACAAAATACAACAGTAAGTTGTAATTAATCACAATATAAATATCAAACTGATTTATGCATAAAAATATTTTCGAGTTTTAAATAAATAGAACATTCTTTACACTTTCTTCTTCTCACATCTATTAAGTAATCATAAAATTAGATTTGGACAAAGATAAATTAAATTTTCATATTTTCACATTTTTTTCTGTTACGTCAGCTGATAAATTGAGAAAAAATCTCTTAATTCAATTTTTGTACCCATGGAACTAAAATAATAATATTGCTGAAAAGTAATATTTGTATCAAACAAAATTTTTTTTTGACCTGAAAGTTTTAATTGGTGAATTTCATGATATTTGAAGAACTAACTAGCGAGAATTACGTTTCCTACATTAAAAAAAAAAAAAAAAAAAAAAAAAAAAAAAAAGAGTCTTCAAAAAAAAAAAAAAAAAAAAAAGAGTTGAAAGTAAGTAGTATTTTATAAAACTTTATTTAAAACTAAAATTTAATTACTTATAAGCCCTATTTTCAGAGATTAATATAGACTATCTACGACACTGGGCACAGCATTATTCTAGTACACCCCTTTCATACACATATGTTTCCATTAATAAATATATATATATTATGAAGGACTTAACATCATTAAACAGAAGACCAGGGTGCCTAAGCAGTTAGTAATAGACCCTGCTTATTTGGTGTAAAAAGTGTTAATCATATTATTTCGTAATTTAATTGATATTTTAAAATAAGATAATGTAAAATGTAGATAAATAAGATAGAAATAAAAAAATCAAGAAATTTTTAACCATTTAAATTCAATTTTTATGAATTAAAACAATTTTATTTAGAAAATCTAAAAGTTGAAACTCTTCTGAAACTATAGAAAAATCAGAAAAACCTTATTTTTAATACATAAAAAGAAATTCCCTATAAAATCAATGCAATTTTAAGTACAGTAAAATACAATTTCCATAGAGGCTGCAAAAAGTATATACTTTTTCCTGAAAACTTTATAGAGAAAGGGAATAAAGATGTTATTGAGAGATTAAGTAGAATATCTCTTCCATTTTTGAGTTTAAATTCAACTGCCAATCACGATTTCAGATTTAAAACTAAAATGCCAAACTTTCAAAGTTTATCACACTCAAGTTGATCAGGACTGTCGATATTCGACTACGGAAAGAATTTAAAAACCTCCAGAAACTATTCAGAAGTAAAAATTTAAAGTGTTGGGAAATGTTTTTAAGGAATAATTTCAAAAATACTGTTCACTTCTGAATTATTTTTGTACTGGAAGAATAATACTATTGATAGTTACGCTTAATGTTTAAAAGATGCTTCTTTTAATAATTTATCTGCATTTAAACCTATAGAAAATTAGAAAATGTAATCAATAAAATTAATTTTTTATTAATTTTTAATAAAAATAACACATATAATTACTGTTTCTGTATTCTCCGATTTAAATGTTAAAATCTACAAAAGCTATTAAAAGAAATCTAAAACATAATTATGTCTTATTATATATATGAATATAACGAAATATTCTTTCCCTGATTATTGTCTTAACCATTCATTAAGATACGAAATTTTAGTCCTATTAATTTATTTTTTCATATCATTGCAGTCATTAATCAAACATCATATTCACATATAAGACATTAGGACTTGTGGATGAAGCTGTGATCCGTTGAAGGGAGTGATATATTTTTTATATCACTTAATTTTAATCAAGACTACCAGGATTTTTAACGAATTTTACTTCTATAACTTTCTTTGGTGCAAAAAAAATATGTAAAATTGCATTTTCTTATTTTCGAATAAATGTTGCAAAAATTCTGGTATGAATTCAACATAATAGAAATTCAATTATTTGCCTCTGAAAGCGTTAAATGATGATATAGTGAGCTTGTAAAAATAAGCTTTAAAGTTTATAGCCACAAATTTTTATTTCACTCAATCAAAGTTTTCCGGACACTCATGAAGAAATAGCATTTAGTATGTTGGGGTTTAAGCTATATTTATAGCTTTTCTAATGAAGAAGGACTTTAACGTTTTTTTCAACATAACATAATATTGCATTTATGTATCGAAAAACTTGTTGCTTATTAGTGGACGAACATGTTATGAACAATTCATGTCAAAATAAATAAATAAATATTTATATAAAAGATACATCACTACAAACTCTGCTGAAAATCAACGCATAAAGTTGTGACTGGTACCCACCGCTTCACGACCATACAGTCAAGTAATGTAAGAATTGTGCAGTTTTAAAGTTTGGAACTCATAATGTTAAATTAATTTTTAAATTAATTTTAATCGTTGAAGTACAGATTTCAATCGAATAGTTTTTTAGCATAACTCAAAAACTACTTTGTGTAATGAGCTGTAATTTGGATTAGCATATTTGACACTTTTATAAATCTATTTCTGTTAAAAAATTTATAAGGTTATAATTTATATACTTTTCTAAAATATATATATATTGATAATCATTTTCGAAATTTTTCTAACCTTTAACAGAAATTGATTCCAAAAAGCTTCAAATATGCGAATCCAAATTTACAGTTCATTTTCCTAAGTAGTTTTCAGGTTATGCTTAAAAAAGTATCCACATTGCAATCGGTTTTCAACGATTAAAAATGTATCACCACTAATATCTTTTAACATTTGTCGTTCCAAACTTTAAACCTGCATAATTCCTAGACTGCCTGTCGGAATAACCCTCCATTTTGTTTCTGAAGGCAAAATTCACCAACAAATTCAGCGATAAAGTAAAAATTAGGTATTAGCATTGAAAATTCTAAAGTTTGGTACAATTTCTATATGTAAACGGCTCTCTAAGAAAAATTTAAGTATAGCATTAATTATTAGAAGATATTACTAATCGATTGGAGCCAAGTCACAGTTTTAAATGACGATTTGTGGACAGAGTTGAATTCAGGGGGTGGCCTGGGGGGGAATTATCCACCCCCGGAGCATTGGAATGTCCCCCCACCCGGAAGATTTGAGATTGCATGCTTTTAATGGTCAAAAAGTGCAACTTCCCCCCGGAACTCAATATCCCCCCCCCCTCCCGGAGCCAATAGTGTCTGAATTGAACACTGTTTGTGGCAAAGTATGTACGGGTGTATCTTTTTTTTTCCACGACTGTACAACAACATCAGATTCTGGAATTAATGCTCAATTCGCAGAAAAAAATCCAAATTGTTCTTTGCTTAATTTTACATTACACGGAAATTCACACGTTACGATTCATAACATTCTCAAATTAGGTGTTTTTTTGGAACATCTTTGCTTGAATAAGATTTATTTTGTTATTGAAGGTCAACACATTTGTAATGTAAGAAGATATTATGTGAACTTAACATCCTCTTCCATTAACGAAACAGTTCAAAAACGTGTACATAACATTCTCATATCACTGTAAACCGCCCGATTTGAAGACTTAATAGAAAATGGTGAATGTTCTGTATTTAAATTAGATGAAAATAAGTCATTTTACCGGAAAAACCTCTTTTTCTTTCCAAAAATGTCACTTAATATATCCATCCACTAAGCTCTTCATTTGATCTTTGCTTTGTTATTCACTGCTCTGAATGTTAAAATTAAATATATAGAGTAAAATATTTTATCTACACTTTACGCGTTCATATTTCCAATTTTATTATTTCAAAACTGTTATCTCGTGGTAATTTCCTGAGGTGTTAAATACAGTTTTTGGGATAATCGATGTGAGTGAAATATATTGTATATTCTTAATGGTTTTTTATTTCCTATTTAAATATTTCCAAATTTTAATGTTTCCAATTGTTGTCTGGTAATAATTCAGTGTACCTGGATGATTCTACTGATCTTAGCATTATGCCAGTAGAATTATGAAACACTGAATTATTATTTAAAACACATGTGGGTGCATCCAGGCTGATGAGTACATGTGCATGTGTTTTTTCATATCCAATTCATATTTAATTCTCATGTGGTCCAATTTTCCATTGTATATGGTTCATATTTAATTTATTAATCCATTTGTATTTACTTAATTGCAACTCCAATTTATAAAAATTTTTTTCCCTTTCTCTCTATTTCTTTTTTCTTTTTTCAGTATTCTTTAGGTATGAGTAAAATTTGGCCAATTACCATTGAAGCACAAGCTATGGTAATATTATGTTTGCACATGTTAATTATTAGCTATGTGGTATTCTGTATACACAATATCATTAATTATCTCTTTGGAGATTTAAGTAGAATGATAATAGAACTTCATATGTTTTTTTTAAATTCATAGATATTATAATTATATATATATATATATATATATATACTAGCAGAAGTTCTAGACACAATGAAGTAATTTTAGTCAAACATGTATATTATGAAGTATTTTTTCCAGACTTTATTTTTAATAAAAAATTAACAATAACAGTGATGGAACAGTGGAGCACCAGAAAACCAATTTTCACCGCCAAATTTAAATAGTATTCGTCGTCATAATTAAGGACAGAATTTCGGAGATTTTTTTTAAAACGAAAAATTCTAGTATTAAAATTTAGTGGTGACAATCACCCAAATGGTGTGCCACTGTTGCGTCGCTGCAATAGAATGGTAGTACGTATCTTATTCCTATTAATTTTTCTTTCTCAGTGAATAATCAAATATCATGTTCGCGTATAATCTATAAGATTTTATTTAATATCTTGCTTTGTATTCACCAATTCAAATGTCTACAAAATTATTAAAAGAAGTTCTAAATACAATTACGTGTTTTCGTTTCATTAAGTTTTTTTTTTTTTTTTCATTATGACTTTATATTTCATTAAAATTTATACTAAAATGCAGCATCTTATTCTTGTTAATTATTTCTTCATATCATTGCTTGAATAGTCAAATATTTTGCTCGTAAATAATCCTTACCATTTTACTTAATAACTGTTACTTTATACATTGTTTTACACATTAAAATATACAGAAATTATTAAAATAAATTCTAAATAAAATTATGTATTCTTGTTCCAGCAAGAATATGCTGAAGTTTTTTTTTCTAATTACTGACTACATTTTCAATTAAAATTAACAATAAAATGCAACATCGTATTCCTATATTTTTTTTATCATTGCAGTGAATAATAAAATACCATGTTCACCTACAATCCACATGAGATCTTATTTGATCTCTGTTTTGTATTACCAACTCTAAATATTAAAATCCATACAAAGTATTAGCATAAATTTCAGATTCGAGGATGTATTCTCAGACAAGCATAAATATTCTAGCTTTTCTCTAATTTTTGATTTTTTTTTTTAAATAAAAAATAACAATAAAGTGACAGTACAAAAATTCTATTAATTTTTGCCTTGCAGTGAATAATCAAATATCATACTACACTGGAAAAAAAAAATGTTGACTTTACAGTATAATACTGGCACCCCAGCTGCCAGTATTATACCATAAAATTAACAGTAATAAACAGTAAAATAAGCAGTAATACGCTGCCGTGCATGCGCGATAGCGTATTACTGCTTATTTTACTGTTTATTACTGTTAATTTTACGGTATAATGCAGCTGAGGTGCCAGTATTATACTGTAAAATCAACATTTTTTTTTCCGCAGTGTACCAATATAATCCATAAGATCTTATTTAATATCTTCTTTTGTATTCACCTATTTAAATGTTAAAATCTAAAAAAACATTTTAAAAAATTATAAAGTAAACTATGTGTTTTCGTTCATGCAGCGATAAATTATTATGTTTTATTATTATTAATATTATTATGACTTTATATTTTATTAAAATTGTTGCTAAAATGCAGCGTCTTATTCCTATTAATTATTTCTTTCCATCAATGCAGTAAATAATCCAATTTCGTGCTCGCAAATAGTCCAAACGATCTTACTGAATCACTGATTCTTTATTTACTGATTTAAACGTCTAAACAAAAAAAAAAATTAAAAAAAAATCTAAATACAATTATGTATTTTTGTGACATTATATTTCATTAAAATTGATACTAAAATGCAGAATCTTATTCTTATTTCTTATTCCTTCCCATTACTGCAGTGAATAATCGAATTTCTTGCTCGCGAATAATCCATATAATCTTACTGAATCATTGCTTCTTTATTTACTGATTTAAATGTTAAAATCTTCAAAAATTATTAAAAAAAATTCTGAATACAATTATGTGTTCTTGTGACTTTATATTTTATTAAAACTGACACTAAAATGCAGCATCGTATTTTTATTAAGTGTACCTTCCCATCATGGAAGTAAATAATCGAATATTTTACTCGCAAATAAATTCGATTTTCCATCGATTTTCATCCATACGATCTCATTTAATCTCCGTTTCTTTATTCATTTATTTAAACATAGAAATCTACAAAAGTTATTAAAAGAAATTCTAAATACAATTATGTATTTTTGTTCGAGCAGGAATATTATGAAATATTTTTTTTTAAATTACTAACTTCATTTTTAATAAATTAACAACAAAATGAAACTTATTATTCCATTTTTTTTTTATCATTGCAGTGAATAATCAAATATCATTTCCACCTATAATCCACATTACGATCTTATTTAAGCTCTGTTTCTTTTTTATATATTATCTGCTCTAAATGTTAAAATCCATAAAAACTATTAACAGAAATTCTAGACTCAATGATGTATTTTCATACAAGCATAAATATTGTCAAGTATTTTTTCCTAATTACTGAGTTTATTTTAAACAAAAATTAACAATAACATAGCAGCACCAAATTGCTATTAATTTTTCCTTTGCTTGTGAATAATCAAATATCATGTTTACATGTAATCCATAAGATCTCATTTAATCTTTCAAGTATAGATATCGAATCAAATGAAAAGAACTTTAATTGATACTTCCTTATTGAATTGTAAATTTAAATGTAGTAAAATGTAAAGAAAAGAACAGTATTAAAAAATAAAAAGGGAAAAAGAAACGATGAAAGAAAAAAAAAAAAGAGAGAGAGAGAAAGAGGGGGAAATATAAAGAGATATTCAAAGGAAGGTGTTTAAGAAGTGGGGAGACCGTTTCTACGCGAAACGTTTGGTAATGATGTAGTATGAAATATTTAATGAAATTACCTGTTTTTTGATAAGTAATATTGACATAAAAAACATCGCTGTTGATGTAAGGAGAAATTTTGGGGAAAATTGATACACTTTCGATGATGCTTCACAATGAATTAACAAATTTCTTTGCCTCTTTTTTTCCTCTTTTCTTTCATAAAGGTAATGGATGACTCAGCTTAATGTTTTGTAATAATGATAAGGGTTTAAGATTCATATGTGTCCCTTATTTATTTTTGTTTTTATTTATTTATACTTTTTTTCAGGCAAATGGATGCTTCGGTGAAAGGTATTGAAATGATGTTTCGAGATATTAACCCTTTGAGAACGAAAAAAAATTGTATTGAATAGGAAAAGGACAAGATTTAGAAGTACAAGTATAAATCAACTCGTTCGATAACACTATAAAAAGTTTCGTTTTAATTTCAATAACTTTGATTTAATGATTTTGTTAATTTTGATTTCGTTTTGAGATTTTTGCCCACTAAGTTTGAATATTTACTTAATTTAAAACTAATTTATGCACGGAAAATAACTTTTTGTATTTTATTTAAAGAACCAGGAAAAAGCAAAAAGCCAAAAACTTCGATATTTAAATTAGGTACACTGAAAAAAAAGACAAATAATTCTTAATTTAAGAAAATATATTATAACCACAAAGTTGAACATAAAAATGTTTACTTTAGAATGGATATTATTCTAAAAACCAATATTCCGGTTTGACGAATCTTATTGATACATTGTAAAAACTACTAGGAAGCATTTTCGAAATTCAATGGCAGCAAAAGCAGCTTTGCATGAAATTAATGCATTCACTATTATATAAATGATTCTATAAATTTCGAATAATTATAGAAGTTTCTGAGGTTTCAAAAGATAAAGAACAATTTTCAGAATCGTAGGTAACTCGCAGGAGGTTATTGTTTATTTTTTGTTCGTGGTTATATTATATTTTCCAAGATTAAGAAACATTTATCTTTTGTTATACAGTCTAATTAAGAGGCACTTAGAGTTCACTCAGGCGAAAACACCCGCTAACAATGTTAATCCTATGGGGGAAATATTTTACGATAGCTCGTTCGCATTTCAATATTTAAAGAATTTTTTTTCTCTTTTTTTTTTGCATTGGATAGTTGAGGTTGAACTCTATGCAGTCCTTTTTGTGCTTTTTCGGTTTTCATTACAAGTTTTTTTTATATATTATTATTAAGATACTTTCACTTTTGGAACTGGTATCAAAAGTGAAAGTATCCTCAATTTAAAAACTACAACAAAAATCGAAAAAGAGAAATATTTGTGAATTTGTATTTGTGTTTTTAAGTATTCTCTTGATGATTGAGTAAATCAATCGAAACATGTCAATTTTAATATTTTTAATGTTTTTATTGATATTTTGACGCCTTTTAAGCAATTAAAGTGTTTTTAGCATATATTTTGGAATATTTTTTTGAAATATATTTTCAGTAGTGATTTTAATGGACGTATTTCAAGACTCTCCCCTTTATATATAATATAATAACATTTGAAGTTTTATTTATTTTTTAAAGATGAAAAATATTTTATATGATCTGATTATTTAAAATATTTAAAATATAACATTTTTATGACAAATTATCTCCACTTTTTTTTTCAGTAATATGATCGTAAATCACCGTAATTCTTCTCAAATTTTGAAAGATTAACCATCAATTGTTTTCTATATATTCGAAACATCTTGCAAAACATCAATAAAATAAGTTTTTTCTTGTACATTACAAGGTGAGAAACCGACAATTTATCAATAACTTCTGTATTCCCCCAAAAAGGTACAAGTGTAAGGGTAAGTCAAAGGTACATAAGGATTACACAAAATACTAGTTTCCTTGAGCCTTAAATTTGAATAAAAAAGAAAAGAAAAGGAAAGGAAAAGGGAAGGAAAGGAAAGAAAAAGAAAAACCAAATACTCAAAATAATATCCAATCTTCTTAACTATTAGTTACATTTTTAGAGTAACAAGTTTCTCTTTCATTGAATTTAGTGCAGACTGGCTCATAAGCATGAAATGAATTTAGCCATTAAAATGTACAGATTTATTAACGCAGTTAAATTTTTGCGCATAGATCGAAAAAGCGTTAATAATAATAATAATAATAATAATAATAATATTTCTAAGATGAAAAATTTAAAAACCTTTTATATGATCTCGTAATTTAAAATATTTAAAATGTAATTTTTTTATGACAAAATGCAACAATATTTATTAAATAATGTAATCTTAAATCAGCGTAATTCTCTTTACAATATGTTTGAAACTCGTTCAAAGCATAAAAAAAAAAAAAAGAATTTTTTTCGTGTCCATATACTGTGGCAAACGGACAATTTATCAATAACTTGTGTATTTCCAAATATTTACACGTATAATATATATAAGAAATACGCAAACTATACTCGCCTAGAATCTTGAATTCGGAAGAAAAAAAAAATCTCTCAAGAATATCAAATCTGCATACTATTAGTTACACTTTTAGAGTGACGTTTCTGTTTTATTGAATGGAGTTGATGTTGGCCCGTGAGGATGAAATAATATTTAAGTGAAAATAAACGCCTTGCCTTCCGCCTCCAGCTTTGGCGTTAGTAGGCAGGTAGGCCTGTGATGCGATTTCTCGGGTCATTTTCTCCCCTACTCTCTTTCTTTTTCTCCGTTTTTTCTCAAATCCCCACGTTTTTTCGTCAATTTTTTCTCCATTTCCCCCCTCTATAGCTTCCCTATCTTTTGTCGGCTTCTGAGTTTTTTCCCCTTTATATTTTCAGAAGCTTTCCCCTCCTTCTTTTTCGAAATGTACTATAGATTCCGTTTCTGCTCCCTTTAACTCTTCACCAAAAGAAAATCAGAGGCGCAAAAGCACATAGAGAAGAGCAGAGTCAAATGTATTTCGAACTCTATATATACACACACTATATCCGTGTATGATTCGTTTCAGCAGCAGTCCATAGAAAAAAAGTTTTCTTCACACTCTTAAGTATTTCTTGATATATTATAGGACTTTACGTGTAATGCCTTGGCCGAAGCAATGCGTTTTTTTTAGAGTGGCTAATTCGCAGAAAGTAAGTCCATTGGAAATGAGAGGCGAAAGAGGGAAAAGTTTAGGGACAAAGTGTATATTGCTGAAGTAACGGGGCATTTTGTTGGTTTGCATGCGAGATAAGATGTTTGAAAACATATATAGAGTATTGTAACACACAGTATATAAACGCAGTATTCTCTAGTCTGTACATACATAATACCTTGGCTGTAATAATGAAGTTTTTTTTTCCTTTGTTGCTGTTGTTTTAATGTCTGTTAGTGTTTGTTTTTTGAATGGATATTTCAAAGAAACCCAAATGTCAGTGTGTATTGCTCAAGTAACAGGTCATTTTGTTTAACTGTATGTGAGTGAAGATGTTTAAAAACGTATATGGACTTTTGTAACCCACAGGATATAAATAAATTCTGTATTTTCTTCATGTGTAATGCCTTGGCTGAGCAAAGAGGTTTTTTTATTCTTTTTTTTTCTTTTTGAGAGGCTAATTGGACAGAAATCAATCCATTAAAAATGAAACCCAAAAAACTAAAATTTTTAGAGAAAATTCATATATTGCTTAACAGAGTATTTTGTTCATTTGCATATGAGATAAGTCGTTTGAGAAAATGTACAGTGCATTGTGACACACAATCTACAAATTCTCTCTTTTCTATACGTGGTTGAAGCAATATGGTATTACATTAATTTATTAATGCTTGTTTTTGAGTGACAATATATAAATTCTCTCTTCTTTACGCGTGGTTGAAGCAATATGGTATTACATTGATATTACATTGATTTATTAATGCTTGTTTTTAAGTGGCTAGTTAAAAAAAAAAAAAAAAAAAAAAAGAGGCACAAATTATAAAAAAAAAAAATGAAAGCGAGATCAACAAAGGAAAATTTAAAGACGATGTCAGAGTGCATATCATTTTAACAGAATTTTCGAATTGAATTTTTCGCTTTATTTAAATGAAAAAAAAATGACAAATTCTGCGATTTTTTGCAGAAGGATTTTTAATCAGAAAAAAAAATATTAGATAAATATTTCTAATCTCTTTGGATATTATAAGAAGTGCCTGTAACTTTGCAATGTGTATATTGATCAACAGGACATTTCATTAACAGGATATTTTCTTTATTTTTGTGCGAAACAAGATGTTTCAAGTCATACAAAGGGTATTGTAACTAAGAGTATATACATTCTCCACTCTCTACATGTGTTTTGTGTCGGTTTGAACAATACTTTTTATTGATTTTGTTTTATACATGAAAAAAGAAAAGAAAAGCCCACTTTTGTATAGCAGTACAAACCACAAGGTATATATCACAAAATGCATTAATAAAATTTGTTTTTAAAGATGTAAAATAGAATTATATTATTTATAACAGAATTGCGAATTTCAAAACTATTATTTGAATTTTAACAGAATAGGACAATATCTGAGTAACATCTAAAAATATAAAATACTTGATAAATTTATAATTAAATGACATTCTTCTGCGTCAGAAAAATTTATTGGCTTTTTCAGAAATTAACCTTCAAGTTCAGCGTATTGTATACATTGCTTAAGAAATTGTGCAAAATATTTTTCAGAATTTCTTTTAAATTTTGATTTATATCAGAAAGAGATATAGTTTAGTTTTATTATATAATATATTTGGTTTATACTAATATTTGGATTTTATGCTTAGTGCGTGCAAATTGTAGGACTCAATCTTTTAGTAAAAAATTGTCATAAAATCTAATATTTAAATGAAGTACAATATAAACATTACATAAAACTATAAATGAAGCTTAATATTTTTTAATAAATAACCGATTTTTTTTATTTATTTAATGAAATCTAAGATATCATATATAATTTATATGTTATTCCAGATTTGAGTGGTGATTTTGAATATATTAAAAAAATAATAACAAAATAATTGGATTTTCGCTCATTATTTAATACACGTTACTTCAATGATTTTTCATCGTTTCTTTTCTCCTGATGTATTAAGACATGTTTAAAAATAGCACTACTTTTAACATTTAAATTTTCCTTAAAATATTTGTTAATATTTGTTAAGATAAAACGTAAATAACTCATAACTTAGAATTTTTTATTTGTTTATCACATTTCTACAAGCATGTCTCTAGGAAGTCAATACGAAATTACGAATAAACAAATTAATATAGGGTATATTTTCATTGATTTAAATATCATGCAAATATTTTATTATATTTTTTCTATTTTGATTTTGATTTTAATATAGTATATTACGCCAAATATGTACATGTAGGTAACTTTTAGTGTAAGTAAGTAACTTGTAATGCATAATGATGGCAAAAATCATAATTATGATTTTATCTCTAAATTGCGGAACTTGGATTTCTCCGTTCAGTTAATGAAACTATAGTGTAATCAAGATTTCTTAGTCTAATTAGCAATCACCGTGTTTAATGAAAAGATTTAGGGAACAACCAATCCGAAGTCTTCACGAAAATATTATTCAAGGATATTGATAAACTCAATTAGTAACTCATTACTTTAAAATTATGTCTTCAATTAATGTCTTTTCAAAGATTGCCCCTTAAAATCCTTAATCCTTTTTGGTACCTCCTTTCTCATGATATATTGTCACAATATTATCAGCCAATGAATAAGTAATAGTAAATTAATGTTATAATTATAACAAATTTTGTCCTATTTATTTTATAAATTTCGTTGGTATAATTATCTAAATCAGCATTCCTTAACCTCTTTTGGATCAGAAACATACTTTGAATCTAAAGATTTCTGAACATTTCTTTTATTTTAATTAAAATTACCACAATTCCCTCCCCCCTTTTTTTTTTGTGTGTATGTGTGCGTGTATCTTATAAGAAGCAAATTTCTGTAGTAATGAAATACATGTTCATTAATAACGCATGTTTATTAATGCATTAATGTTCATTAATGTACAGTAATGATAAACATGGTGCATCAGAAAAATGTATGCACACTTTGAATGATTATAACTCCAGTTTTTATTCGCATATAATTAATATTTTAATTGCAAAATAATCTACATAAAATGTATAACTTTTCCTGCTACCACAGATGTTCAAAATTATTACTGTTCTGGTCAATTATACTGCTGATAACGGTGGACTCTTGATTCACAAACTTCAACAAACATTTCATTTGGTTTTGTGCCGCATTCTTGCTGAATTGCGGTTCCGGAATGTTGTCT
Source organism: Maratus michaelseni (assembly GCA_963931845.1). NCBI lineage: Eukaryota > Metazoa > Arthropoda > Arachnida > Araneae > Salticidae > Maratus > Maratus michaelseni. The sequence goes on from OZ007593.1 coordinate 135,668,173, forward strand.
ATGAACATCTATTCGTTTCAAACTTATCTTTTATTCAATGAAGTGTAAGTCGTAGATCTGCCTGAAACTCCCTGTGATGTTGTATTTGTACTTCTGCTACATTTTCATACTTACAATAGTATTTTATTTTATTTTTTTCAAAATTTAATCTTGGTCCACTCATTATTTTTAATTAATTATACTTTGAAAATAAAGAAAAATTAGAATGTTATGACTCCTTAAACAGTTTTCATATGCAGCCTGTATATTGAAATTATTACAAATCTAAATAGTTATGCAAAGGAAAGTATAACTCAAACTTACTATTGTAACTTTTGTTTTCATTCATTTCTTCGGATATTTTACATTTTTTTTTTTTTTTTTTTTTTTTAGATTTAATATTAGATTTACTGGATATACTCAAGGAAACAGAAATTAATACACACAGTGTAAGGAAAGTATTGTAATCATACTTTGTGTGTGTGTGTACAGTTTAACTCCAAAACGGTATTTACGATTAAACCATTGCCACAAGAACTGTTTCGATTTTCGTACAAATCGGTCGACGGATAAGGTATTTTATACATTTTCAAACCATTTTACAACGATTTCTATAATGAAAGTCAACAATGAAATCAGATAGAATGTAAGCCATAAATATTGCAGCGAGATAATCAAGGATTAGTAACGCAGAGGTAACGTCTCCCAGTTTCATAACAAGAACCTATTCCTTTGTATCCCAAAATAATAATATACATACATACATGCATATAATATGTATATATATATATATATGTGTGTGTGTGTGTGTAAGATAAAGATATGTAAATAGTTGATTTACTGGAATTATATGAACAAATATACGTTGAATAACAAAATATGAACTTTAATACAGTCCCGGAAATATAATTCTATACAATACTTTACTAGCAATTTCTTTTCAACTAATACACTTCTCGCCAACCATATACAATATATTTATTTATAAAAAAAAAAAAAAAAAAAAAAAAAAAAAACTAGGCCTAACAGCACCTTTACTGGATATTTCTCATTTCGATGCTTGCTTCACAACATAAATTAGAAGACTGGCTTTTTTTCTAATTTCGAAGATATTCTGATCTCGCGATCTAAACTTTTTATAACTCGTGCATTCCAATCATGGATAATAATAGTACTAGAGCGTCAGTTAATTTGATGATCCTGCACGTCATAAAGGAAATAGAGTGTTTAAACTGAAATCAAATCCTACACATATATATATATATAAGAATCAATATTCTCCACATTTTTGTGATATCTTTTATGATATTCTACATTATAGAGCAAACCTATTAAATACAAGTCTCTCTAATAAACCTAAATATAAAACTAATAATACACAATTAATTATAAATTTTTCCAATCATGTATTTAATAATATAAATTTACACAATATAATAAACAACATTAATAATAATTTTCCAATAAAAAATTTTACCATTCACAAGACATATAAATATAATCGCACACTTGGACGTAAAATTTTTAATTACAATTCTTTTGCAAAAAATTTGGTCTCTTCAAAGAATTACCCATGTTATTGTAATGACCCAAAATATCAAAAGTATATAAATACAACACATGGTCATATCATTACTGGTGATCTTAATATTGTAGAACAACCTATTTTACAAAACTTAATGCATAATGGCACAAAATTTCGTCTTCCATATAAGTGTAATATCAAATCCATAATATTGCAGTTTATTCAAGATATTGATTTGTTTATATATAAAATTGCTGTTGATTACAATAAACCAATCGAATATTTCAGTGAATGGAGATTTTCTGTAATTGATAAATTAAAAAATGAAATTATAAAAAATTATCATCATATTACACATGCAGCTTTTAAAAACATAAATAATCATATATCAGAATTACAAAACAAATTTATAATTACTTATGTAGATAAATCTCCAAATAATTATGCTATCATTTGTAAAGAATACTATAAAGTGTTAATTCACAATGCAATCAACACAAGTAATATTTTTAATAAAACTAAATTAAATATTGAAATAAATAACAGAAAATTATTAAATTATCACAAATTACTAAAAATCAAATGTAATAATTTTAATTATCCTTATCTTGTTATAATTCCAAAATTTCATAAAAATCCTATTAAATTTCGCACTGTTACCATCGGTTGTAACACATATAATAAAAATGCAAGCAATTTACTACTTAATATTTTAAAGCAGATATATGATATAACGCTAAAACATAATAACCAACATTGCCTAAAAAATAGTTTTCAACTCATTAATAAAATACATAATATCAATCCGGTAAAATTCATAAAAACATTGGATTTTAATGATTTATTTAATAACATTGATATAAAAGACTTACATAAAACAATGTGTATATTATTTAAAGAATTTAAATCTCAATTAAAATTAAAAGAACATATTTCAGTAAATTTTTTTAAAACTTTACTAAATTTTACATTGCATAATAATTACATTATATATGACAATATTATCTATAAACAATGCCAGGGAATTCCGCAGGGCGGAACCGCATCTAGTATTCTCTCTGACCTTTACTTATATTATTATGAAAGAAATATAAGTCCGAACAATGATTATGTATTTTATCGCTATATTGATGACATTATCATATTTTATTTCAATGAAAAAAATTGCACATCACCACTCAATTTTTATCCTACTCAGCTTAAATTAAGCGAAAATGATTTAATTAATAATAATATAAACTTTCTTGACTTAAAAATTAATATTACTAATAATTATAAATTAATTTTTGATATTTATGATAAGAGATTTGATTTCCCATTTAAAGTAAATATTTTTACCAATTATGCTTCATGTTTACATAAATCTGTTTATAAAAATATAATTATCAATTATCTACATCGTATAAAATACTTATGCTCAGATATAAATAAAAACAAAAATATTAGATATATTCGAGATCAAGCAAAAATATATGGATATCCTATTTTTATGATAAATTCAATCATCAACTCTTTTAAATAACATTTATTATATAATTTAAATATAAACATGGTATGTAATAAATTATTGTTTTAGTGTGCGATAACATATAACAAAAGATATAGAAAATAATAATTATAACATACATTATTACAATTATAACATATTAGGAAATTTAATATTTAATATTTGTTTGAACATTATATACACTTTATGTAGAAAATTACAAATATAACATACATAATTACAATTATAACATATTAGGAAATTTAATATTTGATTGAACATTATTTATACTTTGTATAGTTGTGATTGTGCGTTGCCGATCACCTCTGTTTAAGGTATTATTGATGTGCAGTTTTCATAAATTTATAAATTAACTTATACAATAACAAATTAAATTATACAATGATAACATTGGTGATTATAACTCATATATATATATCTATTTGCAATATATATAAATAAATATATATAGTTTTTATTTTTGTCTATGAATAATTAAAATTAACAAGTATTTTAATTACTGCATTGCATTAATTTGATTGAAAAACAGTAGTAATAATATTAATTATCAACATTATAAATTTTGAGATATTTTGAATTGTTTATGAATTATTTAATTAGATATTTAAATTAATCTATAAATATAAAATATATTTACAATGTAGTATAAATTAAACATTAATTATTTAAAAACAAGTCTAATATATATTTAAGTAGTAGTAAAAATAAAACATTAATTATTTAATAAATGTCTATAATATCAGTGGATTAACACAGCTGGCAGCAAAAATAATTTGAATTAAAATAATATCTCTTTTACATAATATATTCTTGTTAAGAATATCTGAAATGCTGTGCAAGTTGAATTAATTCTGTGTAGATTTATTCATATAGTAGTATTATATTTTATTTGAATTTTAAGTAAAACTACAAGTTAGTATTGTTTTTTAAAGTTTATTTATATAAATAAATCTAATGAAGTGAGTATGTAACTAATAAAGTGGATATTTAACTAAATATTAATTATGAACTATTATAATACCAATAGATGGCGACACTTTACCTTTCAGGTAGTTGTAGAATATATTGTTAATATTATATTTAATTTAACTATAGAGGGAGCTATTGATTGTATATTAATTTTACTTTCAGGAATTAAAATTGGATGGAGTAATATATATTCACGGATATAAATTTGTAATAAGTGTATTAAAACCAGAATTATTTTGAGTGTTTTTGAATCATTTTGTGATTGGGTGTCATTTATGGGGTTGTGTTTTAAAAAAAGTGTGCTCTCAACTTGTCTTATAAATCATTTATCTCAACTCGACTTAGTTAACATGTATGATGCATTGCCATGTGGATGTGAATATTATGTAGACGTTGTGACATTTTAAGGATTCTGTTTAATTATTGTGAGTAAAATATTTTATCTACACTTTACGCGTTCATATTTCCAATTTTATTATTTCAAAACTGTTATCTCGTGGTAATTTAGTGAGGTGTTAATTACAGTTTTTTGGATAATCGATGTGAGTGAAATATATTGTATTTTCTTAATGGTTTTTTGTTTCCTATTTAAATATTTCCAAATTTTAATATTTCCAATTGTTGTCTGGTAATAATTCAGTGTACCTGGATGATTCTACTGATCTTAGCATTATGCCAGTAGAATTGTGAAACACTGAATTATTATTTAAAACACATGTGGGTGCATCCAGGCTGATGAGTACATGTGCATGTGTTTTTCCATGTCCAATTCATATTTGGTTCTCATGTGGTCCAGTTTTCCATTGTGTATGGTTCATGTTTAATTTGTTAATCCATTTGTGTTTACTTAATTGCAACTCCAATTTATAATTTTTTTTTTCCCCTTTCTCTCTATTTCATTTTTCAATATTCTTTTGGTATGAGTGAAATTTGGCCAATTACCATTGAAGCATCAGCTATGGTAATATTATGTTTGCACATGTTGATTATTAGCTATGTGGTATTCTGTATACACGGTATCATTGATTATCTCTTTGGAAATTTAAGTGGAGGGGAACTTGATATGTTTTTTGAAATTCATAGATATTATAATTATATATATATATATATATATATATATATATATATATATATATATATATATATATATATATATATATATATATATATATATATATATATATATATATATATATATATATATATATATATGGTATAAATTTCTGACACAGTGGAATTGGTTGCCGTTGACGATTTTTTATTTATTTTATGATGTTGTTATTTGGTTATAAAAATAAATAACTTCCTAAAGCTGTTCAGAAATCCAAACTGGCTATTTTATGTCATATTTTTAATGTATTTTTGTTCGGAAACATATCAAATTGGCAGGTGTTCTTATTCAGAAACATTGTAGTCGAAAGACGTTTTTCATTTTTTTTTTTTTTTTTTTTTTTTTTTTTTTTTTTTTTTTGTAAAGGCAGAAGATCGTTCAGAAAATACTGTCAAAGTTGGCGTTTCGAACAGAATTTCCAACGCCGCAGCATGCGAAAGGGTTCTTCACGTGTCGTTATGTGACAGGAATCGCTTATAGCTCGATAAGTAATTTATTTATTTAAAAAAAAAAATGAAAACTCATTTCGATTCCAAATCGCATCCAATAGTTGGGCCAATTTTATGCTTTTGCTTTTAAAAATGAGTCAGAAAATGTATCAGAAAGTTTCGCATTTTTGAGCAGGTCATTTGAGAAATATCTTAAAATTTGCTATTTGGAATGAGAATGGGGAAAATTTCTAATAGGAAGAATTTGCAGTTCATTTGAACTGCACATTTTAAAACTTAAACACATTTTAATACTTACAATTAAAAAAAAATTCATACCTATTTCTTTGTAACAGAACATGCCCACATATTTTTCTATAAAAAATATATCTTTATATAACTTTTCTTCCGATATAGCTTTTCTTCTATCGAAAAAAGAAACAAATAATAAAAAAAAGAAACAATAGTAAAGTAACACGTTGATAATACACTGTAATAAAACCTGTTGATTTTATAGTGGAAAACTGTCAGTCAAGACGCCAGTAAAAAACTGTTTATTTTAGAAAAAAAAATCTGCAAACCGTTTATTTTACTGCATTTTTTTTTTTAATAATAGAAAGTTCGTAATAAATACAGATTTTATTTCGGGGGAAATATGTAAACTGTTTATTTTACGGTCACAATATGTTAAAATAACAGACAGTTTGTAATAAATAAAGATTTTATTCGTAAAATAAATTTTAACTAGCATCTTGGTTCACAGTCTTTTTCTGTAAAATCAACAGATTTTTGTATTGTGTACTGAGAAATAGATCATTTATTTACTTTCTTTTTGTCCCGTGGAGAAGATTAGTAAAATATTTTACAAAATAAATCTAGCAATCTGAAAATCATGAAAGATTCCAACTAAATATTTTTCTATTTTTTAAAGAACGTTTATAATTGAAACTATATCTTAAGTATTGACATTCTGGCTGTATGTTTCTTTCTGTAAAATGAATAGATTTTTATTTTTAAGCGTATTGTGCCTCGGTGATTTTTTTATTGTGTTTAATTGATTAAATTTTACCTGTTCGTATCAATACTTTTCTTATCTTTATTAATTCATAGTTTTCACATTTTTTTTAAATTACGTAATAGGATAACATTTTGATTTATGTAATTTTTACTTAGTATTTTTTAAATATGAAAGTTTTTAAAGTAGACTTTAAAGTCGTTTATCTCTAAATGTGACTTTAGAGCATTGCGCACAAGGTAGTTAAAAAACTTTTCAATATTTTAAAAACTAAGTTTTCAAGATATATAATGTATAGTAGGCTCGATAAAGTAAACAAAAATGTGATCCTTTTTTTTTTGTTGAAAAAATATTTTTTTCTGTGTGTTATATTGCTAAAATTTTGAAATAAATATATAAGCAAGTGACAGTTTTGTTTTAAAACATAAAAATATTGTAAATAAATTTTTTTTTATGTTCAGTGGAAGAATAAAACTCTCAAGTATAATTAAATGCCAAAAATTTTATTTTTACATGCAGAAAGTCTTTTGTAATCATGCGCGATACCTCTGATTCCAATTTTCTGCTCGAAAAGCTTAAAAATCCCTATATAAACTAATTTTCCCCATTATGATCTGAAAAGAAAAATGAAATGAAAGAACAAATATATATCATATCTATCACTACCTTTAAAAACTGCGTTTTGTAATGTATACTTTTAAGATATAAAAGGACAAAAATGGTTGATTTTTTTTCCCTTTTTGAAATTTTAAAAATGCTAAGTTCTTTTAAATATTTTTAAACGATAGTTGCATATATTTTCGAAATAAACTGTGCATTTTTAGTAATGTGTTTCTAGTATTGATAATACAGACTTTTGTTCTTAAGAGTTTGTTTTAATCGTTTTTAAATTTCTACATGATTAAAAATGCTTTTATGAATTTTGTTTGATTTTGTTAACAACTAAAATTCGTATAAAACACTAATTTGATTTTTGTAAAAAGTTTTGAACAAGTTATATAGAAGTATTTGCTCAGTAAGGGTTGTAATTGTTAACCCTAATTGTTTCTATGTTTATACATTGTTAACACCTCTTTTTTTTATAAATGTGATTTTTTTAAACATAATTTTCAGAATAGTCTTTCGAAATAAAAAAACATATTTTTCATTTCAAGAACTCAAACACTAAAATTTTATACCCGCAATCTTAATTGAAATTCAGTTAAAATTTAATCGTTCATTGGTCGTAAAATATCTAATCTGAACATATAAGTTTATGAAATATATAATAATTGTTGTATAGATAACCATTAATAATGATAAAAGTTTTTGTCTGAATGCATTTATTTATGCCACAGTGAACAAAAAGTAGTTCTCAAAATTGTTCATACAATACTGTAGCAACAGCAAATGAATTCCATGAAAAGAAGACATCATTACTCATAAAATTCTTGTTAGCTAAAAATTGTTTTAATAATAAATCTCTGGACATATTTTTATTTTCGAAATATATCATTTCACAAAATGATCTTTAATGTGATCTAAAGGGAAAGTTGAATTTTGCTAATAATATTGTAATAATCATATATTTATTGTCGAAATCTTATATGCAGCTCTTATGATCAATATAAACTAACATTAAAAAAAAAAAAAGCCAAAATAACGCATTATTTTTAAGGAACCAGAAAGTTTTTTAATTACATAAATTTGACTGAAGTTTGATCGTGGATTAGGAAGCCTGTGATTAATTTAGATTATTACTTCCTTTTTAATTTATTTAATTGTGTTTTGCAGAAACAAAAAAATATGTATATATTTGTTAAATTGTAAAAAAATAATAATAATAAAAGTTTTAAAGCACAAAACAAAAATAATTAATCTCGGAAAACTAGATAAATATATTCAAACATAAGTAAAATAGAAAGAAAATAAATAAGTAAAAGTGAAAATAAGAAGTAAAATAAAAGAACTAGATAAATATATGCAAACATAAGTAAAATAGAAAGAAAATAAATAAGTAAAAGTGAAAATAAGAAGTAAAATAAAAGAAACATAAATAAATATATGCAAAAAGAAGTAATGGTCTAAATTAACTACAGGCTTTTTAATCCGTGATCAAATTTCAGTCAGTTTTCGTCATTTCAAATATTTCTGGTCCTTCAAACCTTTAAGGGTTAAACAATGTTTGCAACTGTACTTTCATGATTATTTAACCCTAGAACTACCGGAAATTTTACTCAACCTTGATAAAAATATTTCACACCAAAATTTTCATTTAAAACATATTTAACTTATTCATTTACTTTAGTTCTCTGTGGTTTATATTTAACTTATTTTATGAAACAAATTCTGGTTTGAATAGTCATTTTGAATGTACCTGTTGGGTCCTTGGATCCATGGGCGGAGTGTTAAATCTTTGGGAAATATCTTTTTTTTAATTATTCATTGGTTGACCCTTTATTTTAAGTAGCATTTTTAAACATAGTACTTCATTTATAAATGGAAATATTTAAGAAAAAGGAAAATGTGTATTTAATCTCTGAAATGGAGAAAAGGTATATGCTTTTAAGTTTTGACATTCTCAAGTTTCAACTCGCTATTTTTGGAACATTCGCGAGTTTTCATTTGTGAATGTGTAATGTTTACAGGTATTCATTATCAGTCGAAGAAAAATCTAACAGTGCTCTGTGAAAGAACGGATTTTCGGAATATGATAATGGCGAAACAATCGTCGTCGTCGGGTAGCAATCTGCTATAAATCAAGATATTTCGAATTCATATAAAAATAAAAATAAAAATGCTTTTCGACTTTTAGGCATTTGGATATGAATACTTGAAATTCTCAGACAAATAGAAATGAAAATAGTTCGTGAGTCAGAAAAGTTGTTATTGTTTAGCGGAGAAAAATTTAAATTTGAAAACCTCTTAAACAATAGAAAATAATATTAATGATATTGTGTTTTGAATCATTGGTTTTGCTACAATATAAGTAAAGCCTAGGTGACCATGTAAAAACTATGTTTTATATGAAATCTAACATTTTTAATTTCGTAATGTGCCAAACATGAGATGAGATTTTAATGACAATTTTTTGATACGATATACAAATATTTAAAATACAAAATTATGTATGTTTTTTAGCCAAGAGAAGTATGTTTCAATATTAAATTACAATCTTTTGAAACATCAAAACAATGTTTAAGAAACTTATAGAACTTGCGGTAGAGAAATGACAATAATAATGCTATTAAATGAGAGCAACTATTCTTAAAAAGTGTCTGCCTTAAAAAGAACCATTCAGTTTACATGTTGCATAGTTGAAGATTAATCTTCTTTGGAAGATTAGGAAAATTAAGTACATCCCAATTTTGAGGGTATTTTAACTAAGATAATTCATATTTGTACAATATTATTAAGGTGTTAAAAGCTATTTGTAATGGATGAGGTACGAGAAGCTGTCCAGGAATATATAATAAAATAAAACTTAATTTATAATGATTAGAAAAAAACGAAAATTTTCATTGTTTTTAAGTGTCGGAGTTGCCAATTAAAAATCCCATCATGCCAGTTATGATAAACACATTCAAATCATAGCGGAAATATGTTATAGTGATTGTTGTGTTGTGGATTATGACTATGGTAGATTCCTATATGCTAATTATATGTTTTTCAAAATTAATTTTCGAAAAATATATGAGTTTCAACATATGAATTTTTAACAAAAATAGGTTTTTAGATGCTTCAAATAAGTGAATCCAAAAATAACTCTCACTCCACCAAGTAGATTTTAAGTTATGCTAAAAAAAAAAAAAAAAACTATTTGCATTACAATCTGTTTTTCAATGATTAAACATTAATTTTAAATTCAGTGTTCTGAACTTTAAACCTGCATATTTCCTTAACTTCTTGATCGAATGACTTCCTGTTTCGTATCTGAAGGTAAAATCTACCAAAGAATCCAAGTATGATGTCAAAATAAGGTGTTAATATTAAAATTTTTAAAAACTGTTATAATTTCTATATGCAGACGACTTCCTAAGCAAAATTTAAGTGTTGTATTAATCAGTAGACGCTATTACTAATCGATCGACGTCTTTATACAATGATTTGCGGCAGAGTTAGCATGAGGTTATCACTTTTTTTTCTGGGGCTGTACAATAATGGACGTGTGTAGACATATACATATGGCCATATGGAGAAAAAACACTATGTAACACATTATATGAAAATGAAAAATAATTTATAAAGTAAAGAGTATTCCAAATAAAGGTGATTTAAACATTAAAAAGTATTTATTAATTACTACTGAGGACACTTTCATTTTCGGAACCGGCTCAGAAAGTGAAAGTGCCCTAAGAAAAATAAACTGCAAACAAAGTCGGAAAAGTACCCAGTAAGACATAACCTCAAATATCCTGTGCAAAAATAATAATCATTTTAAAATACTGAAATGCGAACGAGAAATTTGAAAAGAACACTCCATTGGTTTAACGTCAGCTTGAAAGTGTCTTTGCGTTACTAGCATAGGAATTAAGGCTGTCCTCAAATCCAAACTAGCTACGTTCTAATACTTTTTTAATTCATTCTTATTCGCAAATAGCCAGGTAAATACATAAAATTTCTAATTGAACCTCCCTTTTTCATTTTGCTTATAAAAGCAGAATATTTTTCTGAAAAGCTGACAAAGTTGGCGGACGCGACAGCGAGGGAAGGAAAAAAGCTGATGTTGGGAGACAATAATCTCTTATAACTCAAGATGTGACTTTTTATCGAAAAATTAAGAAAAAGCACGGAAAATTACAGAAAAAGCTGTTCGGTTATAAATAACTAATCATACCTGCAAGTGTCATGTTTTTTGCGTTCAAAGATGAATCAGAAAATATGTCATAAAGCTAAGCATTGTTGAGGGGAGAAAAATAGAGAGAGGTTTTTGTAAGAACCGCCTTAAGAAAAATCTGCTAATAAAGCAGTTTTTTTAAAAACAAATTCCTGTTCATTTTTTTATGAATAGTACTCTTTAATATAAAATGACTTAAATTGGTGAACTTCTGTTAAGAAAAAGAAAACATGTTTTTAAATATGGATTCAAGTTGCAACAGCATGTCTTGTGCCACATCCTCTAAAAAATATAGAGTGAAATTTGCTGTCACACATCTCCGGTTCCGTCGGTAGTGTGTGGTAATGCAATAAAAATACCCGCAGAGGATACAGAGTCCCCGTATAACCTCAAGGGGTGCTATGTACGAAAACGTAATATGAGAGTTAAACGTTTCAAGATGATATCATATACCGACCCTCCCTGGGTCTATTTTTTCCTTTCATATGCAGTTATTATTATTATTTTTCATTTTATCGCCGCCCCGCCCTCTATACCTCCGCTATCTCTTACCATTGGACCAACAGCGCAGCGAAAGTCAACGGATATATTGGAAGGAAAAACGTTCAGCCTTTTTTTTTTCCTCCACATTTTTTACTTTTTCAACCTAACCGATGAAAAAATGAACATAAAAAATCGTCATGTTCCCGACGGTAAAAGCCTCCATACTTCTCTTTACGTATTTAGACTCTTTTTAAAGGTGAACTCTCTATTTCTGAGTATTTTCGTGCTCTCTTATTTTTTTTTCTTCTTCTCCTTTAGGTCTGCATGCCGTGGTTTCTCATTTTCCTTTCGTACCATTCCCGCTCTTTTCTCTATTTCTTTCTTTCCTCTTCATCATTTACCCATCCTGTTCCTGTAGTACTCCTACTGGATATTTCTTCCAACTCTGATTTTTTTTCCCTCCCTTTTAGTTATTTTTAAGCTATTTTCACCCCTTCTTTTGCTTCCTTTACCCGGACTAAACTTTTGACTCTTTTTCTAACAATCTTCGAAAATACTTTCGGAGGATGATGCAACAGAAAACTTTTTTTTTTCAACTGTTGGCCTTTGTCGTAGACTATTTTTTCCATCATTGCTCATTTCGAGGCAGAAAAAAAAAATGAGCGTCTAAGAAAAAAAAAATGAATGTGTCAAAATGATGTGAAGAAAGACATTTCGTTATCGGATAAGCCATTTGCACAGAATAAATTCTTAATTAATCATTTTAAAAGGAATATGGAAATATTATTAAGTTATTTTTTGATATACCGGATGAATTCCGATTTAATAAAATTATGAATTGATAAAATTTTTAGAAAATGCAACAGGATTTTTTTTTTTAAACAGTTAATCTTTATTGTAAGCCATTTTTAGGTGCGTTCGTAATTATATAAATACATAGCACCTATAGTCGTCGTTTGGTCCGTCCGTCTGTCCGTCCGTCTGTCCGTCCGTCTGTCTGTCTGTCTGTCTGTCTGTCCGCATATAACAACGCAAAAACTACTCAACCAAATGGTTTGCAATTTAAAATATATTATCTTTGCAGAATTTTGTCGAGACATTTCAAATTTTATTAAAATCGAATCAAAACTTTAGGAGATATTAATAAAAATATTTATTAAGAAATTAGAATTTTTTTTTTTTTAAATCGGTGCTTTTTTGTTATAGGAGCTTCCGATGGATGTTAAATCGTCAAGCGACCGAGATACTTATTTTATGACAGAAATTAATCTGCAGACGATATAATTCATTTCACAGAATTAAAAATCATCAAGATCTGAATATTTATATAACTAGCTGATACATATATATCTGAATATTTATATAACTAGTTAAGATATTTGTATGAACAGTGTCATAAAATATATACTTAACTAGCTGTTTAACCCGTTCTACGCACGGGATATCATGAATTTAATTCTAAAACGTGCGTACGAACGCACCTCGTTTGTAACGTTTGACGTACAATTTCCAACTTGTTTCCATCTTTGTTCATTTTGAGGTAGAAAAAAAATTGCATCTAAGAGAAAAAAAAAAGATATGTGTCAAAATTATGTGAAGAAAGACACTTCGTTATCGGATAAGACATTTGTACAAAATAAACTCTTAATTATTAATCATTTTAAAGAGAATATCGAAATATTATTAAGTAATTTTTTAATATACCGATTGGATTCCGATTTAATAAAATTATGAATTGATAATTTTTTTAGAAAATGCAACATGATTTTTTTTTAACAGTTAATCTTTATTATAGTCATTTTTTCTATCTTTGTTCATTTTGAGGTAGAAAAAAATGTGCATCTAAGAGAAAAAATTGTGTGTGAAAATGATGTGAAGAAAACCTTTTCGTTAGCGGATAAGACATTTGCACAAAAAATACTCTTAATTAATCATTTTAAAGGGAATATGGAAATAATATATTCTTTTTCTATTTACCGGATAAATTCGGATTTAATAAAATTCTGAATTCATAAAACTTTTAGAAAATGCAACAGATTTTTTTTTAAACTGTAGTTTTTATCATAGGCCTTCCCTCACCCCCTCCCCCACATCATTGCTCATTTTTAGTCAAGAATGTTCAATTACATCGCATTAACTTAATCTAAAATTTATTTCGAATTTTAGTCTAATATCACTTGTTGATTCAGTGTATTAATCTATAAATAATCAATCTCATAGACAGTACAAACTAACATTCCATAACATAAAAAAGTATTGGCGCCAAAGAACGACGCAACACATTTCAGAATCTACAAGTGAACGGATAAATTATTTCTTTTCAGTTTAGATCAAAAAGAGTTCGGAAGGCACGTGATCTGGATAAATATGTGTTTTGCAGATTAGCCGGAACATCTTTGAAGCAAAAACATGGAACGTCTAATAAAAAACGAATCTATCAAAATGAAGACAAGGAAATATATTGGCTATCGCATAACCCCGTAACATAAAATAAGTTTTTAATTGGTCATTATATTTGAGAAGGGAAATATTTATAATCTAAATGTTTTGAGAAAATTCCATATTAATAAAAATTTTAAATTTCCGTAATTATTCAGGTAGACAAATTTGTCGTATGTTAACCATAGAAAACATTGGAACAGAATATTATTTCTCTCCAACTGTTGAGGTATAAAAAAATTAACATCTAAGAAAATAAAATGAATGTTTTAAAATAATATGAAAAATGACATTTCGTCAGCAGATTAGCCTTAAAATAAACTTTTAATTGTTCTTTATATGAGAATGTGGAAATATTATTAAACCATTTATTTAATATACAAGATAAATACGTATTTAATAAAATTGTGTATTAAATTTTGATTTTTTTTTTAATGTGCAACTAGACAAATTTATGTACCTTTTAATAAAGACGAAATAGCATTAGAATTTCATATTGAAATAATTTAAAAGTATTATTTTAAACAGAAATATTTTTTAGTACTTGAAAAAATAATTAACTAAAATGGACTACATTTTCGGCTCTTTTTCTAATAATCTTCGAAAATATTTTTGCAGGATGACATAAAAGAAAACATGGTTTTGCAGATGTTGGCCTTTTCGTCAACTATTATAACCACCATTGTTCATTTTGAGGTAGAAGAAATTAAGTTCTAAGGAAATAAAATAAATGTGTAAAAATTAACAAACGACATTTTCTTACCGGATAAGTTGTGACATAAAACAAACTTTAATGCATTCATTACGTCCTAATATAAAAAACAGTATTCAAATATTTTTTCCTAATATACAGGCGAAATTATGATTTAATAAAATTATGTATTAATGAAAGTTTTAGATCTATAAAAATAACTTAAGATTTTTTTACTATTAGAGAAAATTATTTTATCCATTATCTGCGAATATAGGAACTAAGCTGTTAAATTGTATTTTTTTTTATGTATTCACAAATAGACCAATTCTTATTTAATAAATAAGATTATATAATAATAACATGTTTAGATCTTCACGAAACTTTTGATTCTTTTTCCAACAATCTTCAACACTTTCTGAAGATGTTGCAACAGAAAACGGTTTTTCGACAGTTGGCCTTTGTTGTAAACTATTTTTTCCCTGCATTGCTCATTTTTAGGCGGAAAAAAGGAACGAATAAGAAAACAAAATAAAATTTTGAAAGACATTTTATTATATATGCCATAAAACAAACTTTAGAAATAGGTATAAAAATAGTATTAGAAATAGATATTGAACTAATTTGTAAACGTTTTTTTTTAAATAGAAAAGTTTTTAATACTTGAAAAATAATTATCAAAACCATAATAAACATTTGACTGATTTTTTAACGATCTTTGGAAATACTTTTGGAAGTTGTTGCAAAAGAAAACTCTTTTCAACTGTTAGACTTTATATATATATTTAACAAACCTTATTTTGAAGCAGAAAAAAAAATGAACATCTAAGAAAATAAAATAAATGTGTCAAAATGTGAAATAAAGAAATTCTATTTTGTTGTTGTTTAAGCTATGGGTCATTCAACCTGAGGCCAGCGAGACCACTATTTTAAGATAGAAAAAATTGTCTAATTTAATGACAGGATCATTGCAATTAAATAAGGTGAAGATTACATTTCAGAATTTCTGGTGGGCAATGATTTTCAGGCAAAAAGGTTGAAGATCTCTAGCATAAGCCATAGCATAAAATAAATTTTTAATTACTCATTATCTGCGAATATAGGAATTAAGCTGTCAATCTATTGTTAAACTGTATTTTTTTATGTATTCAAAAATAGACCAATTCTTATCTAATAAATAAAGTTATATAATACTAAAATGTTTAGAACTTCACTAAACTTTTGACTCTTTTTCCAACAATCTTCAATACTTTCGGAAGATGATGCTTGTTGATGTGATGATGGAAGATGTTTTTTCGACAGTTGGCCTTTGTTGTATAACTATTTTTTCCTGCATTGCTCATTTTGAGGCGGGAAAAAATAACGAATAAGAGAACAGGAAAAAAGTGATGAAAGACATTTTATTATAGGTTTGGCCATGCCATAAAATAAACTTTTAATTAATCGCTGCATGTAAAAATGCAGCAATTATTAATTAATTTTTAATCAATATTTTTTTTCTAAATAAAGATCTTTTCCAAATAAGCTATTTTCCTCAGGATAAATTCTGATTTAATAAAACTCTGTATTAATAAAATGTTTAGATATGTTAATAAAATTTAAATAATTTTGGGGCTATGCAATATTCCGTTAAATATAGAAAATGTAGCATTTGAAATAAATTTTGAAATACTTAATAAACTTTGTTCATATATATATTTTTTTTGTTGTTTGTTTGTAAAAAAATAGATAAATAAATACATTAAAATTAATTTGTGATTTTTTGTGGTGAAATTTCTTTTTTCGTAAAATCCATATTTATCTCACGGAATTATTACTATTATTGTTATTATGTTATAGATATTTATGAAATTATTTAAATGAGTAATTTTCACTGTAATCCCATTATTTCACATAGCGTTAGTAATTTTACTTGAATTGTAAGAATAAAGAGAAAATTTAAGTAGTCCGATATTTTTTCATCCTACTTCTGCTTTCTTTTGTTATTAGTTTAGTTAAAAAAGCAATTATTATTACATTTGTTTTAAAATACTAATTATAAAATTGGTTTTTATAATAACAATTATTACTATTATAAAATTAAGTTTCTCAGAAATATTTTGAAAAAAAGCTAATTACAAATATTTAAACTACTAATTAAAAAAAATAAAACTATTTTAATTAAAAATTTAAAACTACTGATTTTAAAACTGACTACTATATTTAAAAAATAAAATCCCTTTTTAAATACATTTAAAAAGCGTTTTTTAAGGTTTAAAAGATTTCCGTGCTTGAGATTTCATGTCAAATATAATGTATTTTAGAAGCAAAGCCTTTGCCGAATTATGTCTTGGATCTGAGAACCAGACAGATGCTATACAGCTCAGAAAAGAACAAATTTTGAAATTTCTCTAGTATGTTTCCAAATTTTAGCTGCTAGTATACTCATTATAACCCTATTTTTACTTCTAGAAGAATTCATACTTGAAAATGAATGAAGTTGTAACTCATTTATATTGTTATGCTACGTTATAACTTCATCTAATGTTTTACAAAATTGTTTTTGAAATTTACTAATTGTGATTATTATTGAAAATATATATGAAATCTAAATCTTCTCTTTCATTCTGTTTATTATTCTTTAAAAAAATACTAGATTTATATTATTCTTAATATAATTATTGAGATAGAAGTATATTTTGATTATATGTGAAAATGAATCTTGTTGTAGCTCATTTAAATTATTATTCTGCGTCATTACTTCATCTATTTCTTTAATTATTTTTTGGAGTTTATTAATTGCGATCATTATTGAAATTATATTTGAAATCTAACTCTCTTTTCATCATGTTTATTTATTTTTTAATCTAAATTTATACGCAGAATTCAACTATGAAGATTATTTTTGATTATTTGGGATTGATTACATCCAAAATAAACCACATTTGAATTTGATCTGATTTTGATTTTTTAAGTTGATAAAATCTTTAAAATATAAAGACTTGCCCGACAAGCAAATATCTGCTTGGTCTTTCCATTTTTCTAAAAGATACAGTGGAAAATTTACACTAGAAATCAATTTTTTAACTCAGCATGAATGAGGTTAGAAATCAGTTATTCTGTATATAAAGCACGTATGATATAATCATACGTAAATTACCAATAATTAATTACAACATAATACGAAATTATATTTTGTTACTATACTATAAATATGTATCCTATACAGTATATAAAATAACAAAAAGAATAACAAGTTTTAATGTTTTAAATTATTTATCAGACTCTAACTTATAATTATATTCTGGATAAACTAGTCGAGTATGAGTTATTGGATTTTACCTACGCGAAGTAAAATGTTGGTATTGCACTTTTTCAAATAAAACTTTCATATAATATGACATAACAACTGCTCTGAACAGCTAGGCTTGAAAGATTGTTTAAATTAATGTAATACTTTAAAACAAAAACATTTTAATTTCCAAATGCAATTTTTTTTTTATACATAATATTGTTTTTCAAAAATGTGTAATTTTTAACTCATCTTTCAATGTATTTTTCTTTCAACATTGTTATGCGTGAAGGAACAATATTTTTTTAGACATTTTCTTTTTCCAGAAACGAATCAAAGTATATTCAAGCTCAGAATCAATTCCTTGAGGAGAAAAATGTTTTGGAGAATGTGGGACGCACATCATTTTTTGCTGAAAATGATCTCTCTCCCCCCCCCCTCCTCCCTAAAAAAAAAAAAAACTTTAACACCATGGAGGGAAATTTATATACGTACTTCTGATTCAGTAAAATAAAGATCTTCCGGTAAATTTATTTTATAATTTTAACTCGACTTATTAAAATTATTGTTTAGAAAATAATTAGATTCTACGTGTAAGAATCGATTCGTCAGTGTGTTTTTTTTTCTTTTGTTGACTTTTTGTAAATTTGAATTGGTAGTTTTTTTTCGTGACATCGTCATTAATGTAATAATTAAAACAAAATTATAAGATACGGTCAATGCATTGTTAAATACCGTTATTTTTTCATTGTTTTAATAAAATAATTTATTTTAATAATAACGTCTTAAAACAGTCTTTGATGTTAATGTGTATCAAGAAAAAATCATTAATGTCATTGATTGGAAGATATCGCACACTTATTTCTAAAGTGCCTGAACTAAGAAAACGTGATCTTTTGGATATTAATACGAGTGAATCCTAAATATTTCCCCATCAATCATGAAAAGTATATTTAAATATCTTTAAAAATGGCTGAATTAGCGTAGTTTTATCTTTTTATTGGTTTTGTTTTTAATTTTAACCTTATTTTCACATTTTCCTACAAATTTCAGAGAATTGGATGTGATGGGGCTCAAATTGAAGTAAATAAGCTGTTTTTGACTCAAAAAATAAAATAATTATATTATTTATCCACCCACTTTAAATAAATAAATAAATAAATTATTTCAATGCTTAAAACGTTTTTCGCCGCTTCCCCCAAAATTTCATTTTTTGACTTATGTCACTTTAGAAATGCGAGTGCGATATCATGGAATTAAGTGAAACACGTCAATACCCATTCAGGCACGAGCATTGAAGAGCATGCATATGTGTGTAAGTTTAACCTTAAAAGTGCACGGATATTTACATTTGTCCTATATTTCTGTTCACTCCATATTCATCTATGCAGCATTCCGTACTTCGACGGATGCGAAAATGCCTCTTGATTAATTTATGTATTGATGAAAATGTGTCTCATATTGATCAAAAATTATACGCGCAATGAGTTTCCAGTATTTTTTAAGCGCGTTCGTAATTATATAAAATCTGTCTGCATATAACAGCGCAAGAACTACCCTATCGAATGGTTTGAAATTTAATATTTATAATCGTTGCCGAATTTTGTAGAGTCATTTCAAATTTTATGAAAATCGAATAAAAACTTAAAAAGATATTAATAAAAATATTTATTAAGTATTTTTTTTTTTAAATCGGTACTTTTTTGTTATGGCAGTTTCAGAGGATTAATCGTCAAGCAACCGATATGTATCGCCACGTTATCTGACATGTATGACGTTACAGTCATATATGACGTATATAACATTTTATAACCTTTATGACCAAGTTATAGCCACATTCTTCATTCTATTAAATGCTATATCATTAATTATAATTCAATGATATTCCATGATAGGTAATGATTCTATGTTGCCATGGCGAATACGTCCTATTTAAGAGGGAGTCATATTATTTCCGTATTACTGAATTTAAAAACCGAATTTGTTTACTAAAATTGTTTAATTATAGCAATTCTATAATCTACCGACAGTTTTTTGGATAGATGTTTCTGGAGAAATAGATATTAAATGGATAAAGAGTCTAAACATGGATTTCAAGTTCGGAAATTTTGAAAGCTTGGCTTAAATTTCCTATTGGAATATTCAGTAAATGTCAACAAAAGATAAAATGTTGCCAACTTAAAATGTACTTATTTTATTACGGAAATTAATCATATAATAACAGACGATATAATTCATTTGACTGAAATAATAACGATGTTTTTTTTTTTAATTCTCTTGTATTGCATATTTGCGCATTGTATAATTTTAATGTAACAGAATTGTAATAAATTGTTTATAAAAGTGTATTGACACTTAATTTCATAAATTAAAACTAATATCTATAATATGAAAATCTGCACATAAAATAAATTTTGTATTCATGCATTTTTGCATAAGAGTGCAACAGCTATTGCGCCAAGATCTGAATATTTATAAAACTAGTTATAGTACGAACACGAACTCACTTAATTTCTCACGTTTGACGTACAATTTCCAGCCTGTTTGTTCTTTTGCTCCATGTTCAGTATGGCCTACACACCCTTAAAAAGGCTTTACTTATCATACCACTTTGTTCATTTCTTTCCAGCAAGTATGACAAACTGAAACATAGAAATTTATTAGGTGCCGTATGTTTCGTCATATATTTTCCTTTACATTTGTGGAATATGTATTTAATAGCTCATTTCCAATTGCAATCAAAATCCTCATAAATTATATTTCTTTCAACCTTACGGCACTATCCGTTTTATTTTTATTTTTAACTCCATTGTTTTAAGCCTTAAGTCTTTTTAAGCAATTTTAAATAGAGAAAAAATCTAATCAATGACTCAGCCTCAAATTCAATTACTACAATTTCTTTAAAACTTTACAAAACCCCACAACAACACGCTTTAAAATGAGCTAGGCCATATAAGCTAAATATTGGCGAAATTACAAATGATGTTAATAAAAGAACAATAAAGGAAATTTGGAACAGTATAAGTTATGAGTTGCGTGAAAGTTATTATATATATATTTTTTCTAAACTGAAGTAAAGACCAGTTTAGTTATTTGAAATTAGAAATTATTTCTGTAGTAGGAATTTTATTTTTGTCAAGGCACCTCTAAAAGAAATTTTGCCTATGTCTCACCTCTTTACGCAAATGCTCCAACTAACTTGGCAGAAAAAATAAACATAATATAATATTTTGAGCGGCTTCTTTTCATTATAAACGTTCTCCTAACTTTCAGGAATATATGTTTAGTAACTTCTTTTAAATTACAATTGAAAACCTTATGCATTTGTTTTAAGATATTATTATTATATATTCCAAGTCTTATTAAATTTTATGGCGAAAACATGGTAGGCAATGGCTGACTCTCAAGTTTAATTACTTTACAATTTTGAAAAAAAATACCAAAAATCTATAATTTCAATCTTTAAAATGAGCTTATAGAGCTCATAATAAAAATATGGGCGACCTTAAAAAAAGGTATTAGTAAAAGGTTAAAGAATAATAAAGAAATAATAATAAAAGTTGAAAAAGAGAAGAAAAATATGTTTTAGTATATATATTGATACAGTCTTTTCTTACGTTGATTATTATTTTCTTTTTCTTCATTCATCTTAGATTTATATATTTGAATTGTAATATGTGTGTAACTCCGGGCTTGCACTCAAGCTATAAAGCTGTAAAGCTTAACTCTCCAGGATGGTTATCCATTATCCCTGAGTTGCACGAAATTTTTCATAACGAAATATTTTTGCTGAAGTAATGTAAGCTTCGTTATCTGAAATTTATAAATAAATTCTATAGTAGGAACTTCATTATGGTCTAGACACCGTTAAAAGGCTTTTTTCATTGTTGCACCCATTTCCGAAAATGCTTCAGCCCATTTCGTACAAAAATATAAGCACAAAAATGTAATATTTTGTGCAATTCATTTTCTCTATAATTTTTCTACTATATTCCGGGAATATATGTTCAGTAACTTCTTTTACATTACAATAGGAAGCCGTATGTGTTTTCTTTGAGTTATCATTATTACTATAGACTTTAATTCTTTACTCAATTTTATAGAGAAAATAATATATGGACAATGTCTGAGCTTCAAATTTAATTACTCCAAAAACATGAAAACTTTACCAAAAATCCACAACCCCGCTCTTAAAAATGAGCTTAGATAGGAAAAAAGAAAAAAAAAAACTAAGTGTCAATAGAAGAACGAAAAATAATATAGAAGTAATAAAAAATGAAAGTTTTCCTAACACCAGTGGCATGCCTAATGGGTTCCCAGAATCTGCATTTTTTTCCTGCAACAATAATTGGTTGGTTGGGTGGTTGTATAGGGTTTAATAGCAGAAAGTCCCTTAAGGGGAATGCTGCGCCAAAATAAAATTTAAAGTAAAACACCAAATCTTCCTGAAAAAGTTATGTTAGAACCTTTGCTGCCGCAATATGGTTTAGACAATCTCAAAAGGAATTCCCACTGTCATACCTCTTTTGGCAAATGTTCCAACAATTTTGACAAAAATATATACGCACAAATATAAAATTTGGAGCCATTTGTTTTCTTTTTACATTTTATACAGTCTTGGGATATACAGGGTGTCGCAAAAGTTCTTGACACATTTTAAAATTCAATAAAAGATTAAGCAATGGGCGTACGAGAGTACGGTTTGGACGAAAACGCTTCATATGATCGGAAATTTTGTTTCAGCAAATAAAAAAATTAGTTTCAAAAATTTTTCATAGATGACGCTGCTTTTGGAAAGTTATCGAATACGTAGAATGCCTTTATACATAACAATGGCGAAAGACGAACGATGCGTATACACAGTTTTTGTCTAAACTATGGTAACCCACATTCCAGAAGTTAACAATACTCGCCTTCCTGAGTTCTATTAGACGAGTCTACAAGTCAACAAACATTAGTTTGGCGATAATAGGAAGATCGCCAAGATGCTTGGCGATTCTTTTTTTTCAAAATCGTATCGACTAATCAAATAAAAACAAACAAATAACAAACAAACTTCATTTAGTAACAAACAAATTATCAATGTGTTTGCATTGTGTTTTACAAATGTTTTTGTCCGTATGTCGCTATTATATTACAGAGGCACCCTATTAATCTTGGCGCGCTTTCTATTATCTTCAAACTAATATTTGTTGTCTTGTCTCACTCGTCCAATCGAACTCGGGAGGGCGAGTATTGTTAAATTCTGGAATGTGAGTTGCCATAGTTTCTACAAAAACTGTGCATACGATTTGTGTGCCTTTCGACACTGTTATGCATAAAGGCATTCAACAGGGTGAGCCAAAAGTCCCGCATCATAGGAAAAACATGTATTGTTACAATATGTTCTCAATATGATAGACCGAACACAACTGCAGGCGATCGTTCATGTTCCTCAGAATGTTGGCCACTAAGATTGGCGTTATGGCACGGCACTCAGTAGCAATTCGCTCACTCAAATGGTTTTTACCCTCGATCTTCTCACTGTAAATTTCGATTTAAGGTAACCCCATACAGCAAACTCTACACGCTCTTCAGTAGTCAGCATTTTCACCTACAAATTAAATAAAAATAAAAAAACAAATTAAAAAAATTAAAAAACTCCTATGATGCGGGACTTTTGGCCCACCCTGTACTTCTTCGGTAGATTTTCAGAAGCACGTGCTATGAAAAAGCTATGAAAAAAAAAATGGAACCATTTTTTTTTATTTGCTTAAACGAAATTTCAGATCATACGGAGCATTTTCGTCCAAATCACACTTTCGTACGACAATTGCTTGATCTTTTATTGAATTTTAAAATGTGTCAAGGACTTTTGGGACACCCTATATATTTAATAACTCATTTAGCATTTCTCATTTCAACCCAAAACCTTATACATCATTTTGTTATATCTCACAGATTAGTGGGGTTTTTTTAAGACATTATTCTTGTACACTTGATCAGTGGCTTAGCGTGAAGGAATGACCCATCATTTTATTAGCAGTATTATTATATACAAAATGTGGCCTTACTTAATTCTTGAACGTTATACGATTCATTAGGCCAAATTTAGCATACAATAATATTGGTAATAAAATGGGGTAGCATTCTCTGACGCTATGCCATTGTACTTTATACGTCCTGGTGGAGAGAAAAATTGTATGTAATGGCTGAGGCTCAAATTTAATTGATGCAAAATCTTAATAACTTTACCAAAAATCCACAGCCCTACTATTTAAAATGAACATTAGACCGGCTGTGGAAAATATTAGCGATTATTAAAACATTGTCTATGTATATATATATTTTTTTAAATTAAAGAAGTAATTAAAAAAAGAAGAAAGGTATCCTTTCACATGTTGCTGGTGATTAACATCACATGCGTAAGAATTTTCAAGGTCCTTCAGTTTGTTCCCGTTTCAGTATGGTCCAGACACCTTTTAAAAGGCCTTTTCACTATCAAAATCTCTTTTGGGAGAGTTTGAAAAAAAAACATACCCACAAACATAATAATCATTGTTGTTTGTTTTCTATATAAAATTTCGTCCACTGTCTTGAAATATATATTTAGTAATTCATTTCGCACCTCAAACGAAAGCTTTATACAACATTTTGTTAAATCTCGTAGCTTTATGTGTTTATATCAAGACATCATTGTTGTATATTTTAAGTCTTCATGCATCTTTACGGCGAAAAAAAAATTCTAGACAATGGCTGAACCTCAAATTTAATTACTCCAAAATGTCGAAAACTTTACCAAAAATCCATAACCCCACTCTTTAAAATGAGCTTAGACCGGATGAGAAAAAGATGGGCGAACTTAAAAAAAGTGTTAATAAAAGAACGAAAAATAATAAAGAAGTAATAAAAAAAAGAGAAAGATTTCCTTTAACACCAGTAGCAGCATGCGTAATGAGTTGCCAGAGTCTTCATTTTGTTCCAGCCTTCCAATCAGGGTTAACATCGAACGACTGGAGCTCCTGCATTCCCCCGTGAATTTCCGGATTTTCCAGAATTTTTAGACCCGGAGAAAAACAGGTAAGCCCTTCTAAATTGCGCCAAATGTCCACTAGTGGCGAGGGGTTGGCGATGGTACCACTGTCCGCTGATGGTCAGTGGTAGATTTCGAATGCGGATTGCTGGGCGAGGGGTCGATTCCTCAGCTCCTCGAACGCACATGCGCAAAAAAACGCACGTAATTATTTTCGTTTAAATACATACTCTATGCTGTCTAATCGATAAAGAGGAGAAGAAGGGATTGAGTCTCCCATGTTGCTAGGTGGATCGAATAGCTAATGCTAGAGAATGGAAAATAGGCTTAGTAAAGTCTAAGTCCGGATTTAAGGTTATTTTCGGTGTTCTCGAGAGCCGAATTCTTTGGGACAACGCATATGTATTCCAGATTTAGTTTACGACGAAATTACTGGGGAAACTTTTGGCTGAGATTAAATGGGAATCGATATAGTCTGCAACGGAATAGCAAATATTAGTTTGCAAACTAGATAGTTTTAGTAAATTTTATCTAAGATTTAATTTTTCCTCCTTATTATGATTTTAACATCAAAGTTGATTAGCATTGAAATGCATGCATCATTATTTTAATATTAAAATTACGAATTTAAAAGAAATAGTCTTTGTCCCTATCGAATGCAATATATAAAAGAGAAAAATAATAATCTTAACTGAGCACGCAATAGCTCAGAAAAGGTAGCAATAACCTCATTAATAAATATTAGTTTGCAAACTAAATAGTTTTAGTGATTTGTATCTAAAGTTAATTTTGTTTCCTTATTATATAATTTAACGTCAAATTTGATTAGCATCAAAATATATGTAATACCTTTTATATATAAACTTTAAAATTAAAAGAATCAGATATTGTTTATTGATCGCAACATATATCTTTCAAATAAAAACAAAGAACAAGGAAAGAAAAGAAAAGAAAAAAAGAATATAAAAGAAAAAAAGAATATAAAAGAAAAAAAGAATATAAAATAAAATAAAATAATAAAATAAATAGAAAAAAATATCATTGATATATAAATTAACTTTACTATACCATTTTTGAAATATACATATACAGTGATTTGCTGCAAATGAACGTTAAACCGATTACTTTGTGAAAAATTATTTATTTATTTTACATTTTTGTTATGTTTTATTTATATGTTTGTACTGAAAAATATAAATGTATTGCATTTTGAAGAAAGAAACAACAGAGCTTTGAAGCTGTGTTTTCATTAAATAATGATAATTAAAGTTTAATACCAAAATTTATCAGCACCTGCACATATACAACAACTTTTAAATCACAACTACACAGTTAAAATAAAAATATTTCAGTACTATCATTAAATGCAATGTATACTTAAAAAAAAAAGAAGAAAAATAAAGTGAAAGAAAATTATATGATAAAATATATAACAACTAGAGAAAAAGGTAGAAACTATTTAAAATTTATTATGTAATATATATATATATATATATATATAAAGGAAATTAGAGAGCCTCAAAGTTCATTTGCTTCTAAAAGGTAGTATATTTATATTTTTAATAATAATAAATAAATAAAATAAAACAAAAATAAAAAAATAAGATTTTTTTTAAATAAATACAATAAATATAAATAAATAAATAAATAATGAACTAAAGGTTCATTTATTGCAAGTAACTATATGTAGTGCAAACTGGAGTTGACAGGACCCACAATAAAAAAGATTTAAACAAGTCCTAGTTCTATTGTGCTGAGAGTGTTGATATAATTCAAGTTGGAGAATCGCGTCAATATCTTGAATACAGTTGACGCAGGACTGATTTATTTATTTGTTTTATTTTATTTTATTTTTGTGGGTTCGAACTATATTAGTTTATATTATCTTATAAAGGGTTATATTAAATTGTATAAGTAATTTAGACATCATTCTGACATTAAAGATAAATATATATACAAATAATGAAATGTAAATATATAAAAAAAAATATATATAAATAAAAGTATAAATAAATATATAAATATAATAATATAGAAATAACAAATATAGAAATAAATATAGAAATAAATATAGAAATATTAAAATAATCACTGGGTTTAGATAAATTTTAGCAAAATTTTAGTAACGTATCTATATATTGTTTTACACACACACACACATACATATATATAGATATATATTTTTAAAATGAATAATAGTTGTGATATTTTAAAGATAAAATAATTATTAATATAAATATATTTTTTGTCAAAATTTAACATTAATTATAAATATGAATACTGTAAAATTAATTCCAGTTAAAGATCTAATAATATCGAGCAACATAAAAAATTGTTAATTAATAGCATAAAAATATTTGATAATGTGATTTGCTGTTGAAAAATATTGTGCAGTTTTTTTTTTTTTTTTTTTTTTTTTTTTTTTTTTTTTATAGTTGGATGAGAGTGATAAGGTATTTCAAAGTAAACTTTATAAACCATTAGACGAAATGCATAAAGACTGAAAATAAAACATATTATATATCATTAATATATTTCATAAATGAATGCATTTATAGGATGAATGAATGCCGCATTTTAATTTAATACATGATTTATGAAGTTTACTTTGAAATACCTTATCACTCATACAAATATAAAAGAACAAAAATTGCGCTATTTTTAGGAATATAGACTTTTATATTCGTATTTTTTTCTATTACTTTTCTTTACGATCTATACTTGATCAATAGATCATTATACACTATCGATATACTTAAACATATGTAATATATGTATCATTAAGCTTTTTGACATATATTCTTATGATACAAAATGCATGTTTACTCACATGTATACATACAAATACAGGCGTGCGCATACATATGTCTGTTTGTATGTATGCTCAAATGTGTGTTTGTGTGTGCACGTACGCATATGAATTGCAATGTGGGATTGTATGACCGATTTACACTTAACAAAATATTTATAAATAATGCTACTATGAATATATATTTATTTATTTATTTACTTATAAATTCCTATGTTTACATATGCAAATTTCGTAGTAAATGTTTTAAATTAATTACTTTTATTACTTTAGTATTTTTTTTTTTTTTTTTTTTTTTTTTTGGTACGAAGATTTAATATTCGTAGATTTATTTTTGTTACTACAAATTAAATAAATCACATGAAGGCGTTTTAATTTCTGTTTACATGTTGAGATTGCATATACATATTACATTTTGCAGTGAATTATTTTCATTACGTATAACGTACCGTTATATAAATTAACATAACTTAATTTTATTTAATTTTGTTTAATTTTGTGTAATTATTAACACTTTTCAACATAGTTAAAACGTGTTTATGAATTCGGTTTGCTTGTACGTTTGTCCTTTAACTCGCTTAAATATACTCGGATTGCTATGTAAATTTTATGTGTTATTCATATTTAATATAGAACGTTCGGTATTGAAAATGAAGTATGTAGAAATTATGGTTCGTTTACAGGGACACACAAAAAAATTCCGTTACAGGTCTATAGGGGAAAAATCGTTTCCTATACATTTCACTGATAACACAATACTTCAAACATAATGAAATTTATATGAATCACTGAGGTGAAATAATATGCTTTCTTAGAAGTTTTAGGTAAGTAGTAAGTAATAAGTAGTATTTGTAGTTTGTTTACAGAGACGCCCAAAATAATTCGATTATGGTCGACTTTATTGTATTAAAAAATGAAATTTATTAATACTATTCTGTTAGTGTTGGAAAGGTGTTGTTTATCGTTTTTTAAAGATCTTTTAGCTTTCTTCAAATTTTTCTTCTTTTTCTAAATCATTAGTATGCAACTTTTTTTTTGTGCCTGTCTAGGTTATTTTAAACACACATTACGTCCCTATGCAATTAAAAAAAAATCCCTGACGACTCGGCCTACAAGCACAGATAGATTTCGAAGACGCAGACCGTGAGGCGCCTGATTATTGGGAATTGCAGAAGAATGACCTTTTTGGCATGAGCGGCAGTTGGGACCGTCCACTTCGAAATCTACCTGTGTCTGTAGGTGGAGCTGGTACGGAATATTTTATTTATTTATTTATTTATTTATTTTTGGCTATAAGGATTGGTTTTATAGAAAACTTGTCAGTATAAAAGTTGTAGATAATATTAAAAGGATTTATAATAAATTTAAGCGGATTTGATATCTTGTGTGAATTGACGAAGTTATGAATTCTTTTCTTCTTAAACCCTTATTCCCCCCTCCCTTGGAGGCATTTTTAATGAAATCAAAAATCTGTCATACATAAATTTTCGGCCCTTTTTCTAGAAGTAATAATAACTTTAAACGGATTCAATACGTATCATAATTAAGAAGTTATGTTTCTTCTGTTTTCACAAAAGCCCCCCTATTTGCCACCCCCCTTTGGTTCGGTTTTGCCCATTAACGAACTTGACCAAGATTTTATGCCCCTTGATTTTATGTATGAGTTTGGAAGAGATTTGTGCAGAATTATTGAAGTTATCGTGTCCATAAAAAAGTGATATAGATTGATAGATAGATAGATATGAAGTTTTGAACTGGGGGTGGTTTTGGAATCTGGGAGTCATGATCGGCGTAGAT
Organism: Maratus michaelseni; assembly: GCA_963931845.1. NCBI lineage: Eukaryota > Metazoa > Arthropoda > Arachnida > Araneae > Salticidae > Maratus > Maratus michaelseni. The sequence continues at coordinate 135,698,025 of OZ007593.1, forward strand.
CTGCAAAAATTTTCAAGAAATTCCAACTTAGGGGAGAATGTAATAGGTAGTATTTCTTACGAAATCTACATAAAAATTGCCTCACTGTGACAATTCAATTATGATAAATCCTGCGCGCAAGGTATATAAGGTGAATTAATTTAATGACAAGCATTCAATTTTAAATTAAATTAAAACGCTTTATATGCATCCAGACTCTTTTTCTGTTAGAAAATATATCTGTTTTAATGTGTGTTTAAAATTTCATAAACAAAAGCTTGTTACATGCAGAGTTATTGCAAGCCATATTAGGCTCCACTTTTACATGTAATTTATCAGTTTAACATACACCTGAACCCTTAAATTTGTAAAAATATATAATAACAAATTATATAAAAAGTCAGAATGACTAAAATCACCAAATAATATACCGTATATTTCGGCGTATGACGGAAACTTTTGATTCAAGAAAATGGATTGTATATAAGAATGAAAGATTACAAATAAAAAAAGTTGAGACTTACAATTATGTTTTCTACATTTTATATGTTGTACGTTCTCGCATCGCACACACGCACATATAATATATATATATATATATATATATATGTATGTATTCAGCTATATTTAGATTACTTTTCTTATTTTACCTTATCTCACAACAGATGGTGACCTGAAATATCTAGAAATTAATTTGAAATGATGTAGAAAAAAAAAATCATATAAAATTGCATTTTTCCAGCAACGGATTTGACTTTTCTCCTAGAATTCTAACTTAAAACTGAATTACCAGTAAAAATTATTAGCTATAGAAAGAAAAAGTCCTTCCGGCCTGTACCGGGAGGAAAAGGTAGCTTTCCTATATCTTAGTTTTAAAATTTTAGCTAATGTTACACGAAAACAGCAAGTTAAAATGCAAAGAAAATGTTTACAAAAGATTCGTTAATACTGAATTTGAATAAGAAATTCGCCAAATTATTGAGCAATAGCCAAATTGGCTTCATTTATGAAAACTTATTTTGGTCGCCAAATTTGGCGATATTTCGCCAAATGTCACCAAGTTTGGCGAGAATTTGGCGCTAACGGATATGAATATATAGTTTTATGTGTATGATGATTGGGAAAATTATTACAACAATGAAAATTTTTGTAATATGCTGTCTTGTTTCAAAATGTCAGCCACCCTATAATTTCAAACTGCTCTATCTCAGCCATTTTTTAAGATAGAGGTAAACCAAAAAATGCTCTGGAATCCTCGTATCAAGGCCTAACACTTAATTAAAAAATAAATTTGAATATTTAATTTTTATGTATATTTATTTTAGTTTTAAATTTTTAAATGGCCGCCATCTTGAAACAAAATGGCGGACCAAGCTGGCCAACGAACTCGGTCGAGACATTGGTGAGCTTAATACACACAATTAGTTTCATCAAAATTGATTTATAAATACGAGGGTTATCGTATGACATAGGTCATATATATATATATATATATATATATATATATATATATATACATATATATAAATCAACATTTGAACGGAGGGTGGTTTTGGGGTCTGGGGGTCATGATCGGCGAAAATATATCAAAATTTTCCGGAACTGCTTTCCTCCGAACGGCTGCAATAGGTAGCTTTATACTTTTTTGTATTGAAAGCTACCTAAAAAAAAAGTGTTAAAAGAAAAGTAAAGAAAACATGATTTTTATAGTAAACATGTACAGGAGATATGTATATTTATATACATATGAATTTTCTACTTTTAAAAAATATTATTTTATCTGTTTTAAAATAGTCATAATTACACTGAAAATTGAAAATCATCCATCAAGCAAATTTCTTACAATATGAAAAAGTCCTTCCGGCCTGTACCGGGAGGAAAAGGTAGCTTTCCTATATCTTCGTTTTAAAATTTTAGCCAATGCTACACGAAAACAGCAAGTTAAAATGCAAAGAAACTTTTACAAAAGATTCGTTAATACTGAATTTGAATAAGAATTTCGCCAAATTATTGAGCAGTAGCCAAATTGGCTTCATTTATAAAGACTTATTTTGGTCGCCAAATTTGGCGATATTTCGCCAAATGTCACAAATTTTGCCAATTTTGTCGCTAATATCGCCAATTTTGGCCCTAACGGATATGAATATATAGTTTTATGCGTATGATTGGGAAAATTATTACAACAATGAAAGAAAATAATTTGCGAGTAATCACGTTACTGTGCTGTTTTGTTTCAAAATGTCAGCCACCCTAGAATTTCAAACTGCTCTATCTCAGCCATTTTTTAAGATAGAGGTAAACCAAAAAATGCTCTGGAATCCTTGTATCAAGGCCTAACACGTAATTAAAAAATAAATTTGAATTTTTAAATTTTTTGTATATTTATTTTAGTTTTAAATTTTTAAATGGCCGCCATCTTGAAACAAAGTGGCGGACCAAGCTGGCCAACGAACTCGGTCGAGACATTGGTGACCTTAATACACACAATTAGTTTCATCAAAATCGATTTATAAATACGAGCGTTATCGTATGACATAGGTCAGATATATATATATATATATATAATTATAATATCTATGAATTTCAAAAAACACATCAAGTTCTATTCTACTTAAATCTCCAAAGAGATAATCAATGATACTGTGTATACAGAATACCACATAGCTAATAAACACCATGTGCAAACACAATATTACCATAGCTGATGCTTCAATGGTAATTAGCCAAATTTTACTCATACCAAAAGAATATTGAAAAAAGAAACAGAGAGAAAGGGGGAAAAAAAAAATTATAAATTGGAGTTGCAACTAAGTAAACACAAATGGATTAACAAATTAAACATGAACCATACACAATGGAAAACCGGACCACATGAGAATCAAATATGAATTGGACATGGAAAAACACATGCACATGTACTCATCAGCCTGGATGCACCCACATGTGTTTTAAATAATAATTCAGTGTTTCATAATTCCACTGGCATAATGCTAAGATCAGTAGAATCATCCAGGTACACTGAATTATTACCAGACAACAATTGGAAATACCAAAACTTGGAAACATTTAAATAGGAAATAAAAAACCATTAAGAAAATACAATATATTTCACTCACATCGACCATCCAAAAAACTGCAATTAACACCTCACTAAATTACCACGAGATAACAGTTTTGAAATAATAAAATTGGAAATATGAACTCGTAAAGTGTAGATAAAATATTTTACTCACAATAATTATACAGAATCCTTAAAATGTCACAACGTCTACATAATATTCACATCCACATGGCAATGCATCATACATGTTAACTAAGTCGAGTTGAGAGAAATGATTTGTAAGACAAGTTGAGAGCACACTTTTTTTAAAACACAACCCCATAAATGACACCCAATCACAAAATGATTCAAAAACACTCAAAATAATTCTGGTTTTAATACACTTATAACAAATTTATATCCGTGAATATATATTACTCCATCCAATTTTAATTCCTGAAAGTAAAATTAATATACAATCAATAGCTCCCTCTATAGTTAAATTAAATATAATATTAACAATATTATCTACAACTACCTGAAAGGTAAAGTGTCGCCATCTATTGGTATTATAATAGTTCATAATTAATATTTAGTTATATATCCACTTTATTAGTTACATACTCACTTCATTAGATTTATTTATATAAATAAACTTTAAAAAACAATACTAACTTGTAATTTTACTTAAAATTCAAAAAAAATATAATACTACTATATGAATAAATCTACACAGAATTAATTCAACTTGCACAGCATTTCAGATATTCTTAACAAGAATATATTATGTAAAAGAGATATTATTTTAATTCAAATTATTTTTGCTTCCAGCTGTGTTAATCCACTGATATTATAGACATTTATTAAATAATTAATGTTTTATTTTTACTACTACTTAAATATATATTAGACTTGTTTTTAAATAATTAATGTTTAATTTATACTACATTGTAAATATATTTTATATTTATAGATTAATTTAAATATCTAATTAAATAATTCATAAACAATTCAAAATATCTCAAAATTTATAATGTTGATAATTAATAGTATTACTACTGTTTTTCAATCAAATTAATGCAATGCAGTAATTAAAATACTTGTTAATTTTAATTATTCATAGACAAAAATAAAAACTATATATATTTATTTTTATATATATTGCAAATAGATATATATATATGAGTTATAATCACCAATGTTATCATTGTATAATTTAATTTGTTATTGTATAAGTTAATTTATAAATGTATGAAAACTGCACATCAATAATACCTTAAACAGAGGTGATCGGCAACGCACAATCACAACTATACAAAGTATAAATAATGTTCAATCAAATATTAAATTTCCTAATATGTTATAATTGTAATTATGTATGTTATATTTGTAATTTTCTACATAAAGTGTATATAATGTTCAAACAAATATTAAATATTAAATTTCCTAATATGTTATAATTGTAATAATGTATGTTATAATTATTATTTTCTATATCGTTTGTTATATGTTATCGCACACTAAAACAATAATTTATTACATACCATGTTTATATTTAAATTATATAATAAATGTTATTTAAAAGAGTTGATGATTGAATTTATCATAAAAATAGGATATCCATATATTTTTGCTTGATCTCGAATATATCTAATATTTTTGTTTTTATTTATATCTGAGCATAAGTATTTTATACGATGTAGATAATTGATAATTATATTTTTATAAACAGATTTATGTAAACATGAAGCATAATTGGTAAAAATATTTACTTTAAATGGGAAATCAAATCTCTTATCATAAATATCAAAAATTAATTTATAATTATTAGTAATATTAATTTTTAAGTCAAGAAAGTTTATATTATTATTAATTAAATCATTTTCGCTTAATTTAAGCTGAGTAGGATAAAAATTGAGTGGTGATGTGCAATTTTTTTCATTGAAATAAAATATGATAATGTCATCAATATAGCGATAAAATACATAATCAGTGTTCGGACTTATATTTCTTTCATAATAATATAAGTAAAGGTCAGAGAGAATACTAGATGCGGTTCCGCCCTGCGGAATTCCCTGGCATTGTTTATAGATATATATATATGGATATATCTATATATATAAATCAACATTTGAACGGAGGGTGGTTTTGGGGTCTGGGGGTCATGATCGGTGAAAATATATCGAAATTTTTCGGAACTGCTTTCCTCCAAACGGCTGCAATAGGTAGCTTTATACTTTTTTGTATTGAAAGCTACCTAAAATACTCAGAATATCCCAAGTAGCACATTTTGTTGGCCCATCGTTGGCAGTTTGTGGAAACCTTTGGGAAATGGCTAGATTGAGAAGTGTATGGTTGGCAAATGGTTGGGAAATGGTAGGTGCAGAGATCTCTCTAATTTAGAGCTTATCTGAGCAGGATTCTGAGCAGCAAAGGGCTGGACCAGCGTTGGCCCTTTGTTGGCAAATGGTTCGTTGGCTAATGGTACGGCAAGGCAGCCATTTCTTACTGTGGGCCAACGTGGAACGACAATTTTCCAACAATTAACCAACGTTGGCTCAACCATTTTGTGCTAAATGGGGTATTGGAAACCTTTAAAAACTCACTAATGCACCGAAGAATCAGACCTTTCGCAGTAAGAAAACAATTCCTTCTTTCTTGTCGCAATTTAACGAACACTAAAATAAAAATAAATAAATAAATAAATATAAAAATACATTTATTAATCTTAACCACTCTAGGGCGTAAATAAAATCTACAGCAGCAGTACTTTTTATGTTTTTTTTTTTCTTTTTCATTCTCTTTTAAGATAGTAGGAAGAAACCGCTATCTTATTTAGTTAAGGAATACTGTAGTCAACCTCGTGACTTAAAGCGTAAGGAAAATATAATGTAAACTTTATACCTAATATAAAGTATAAAAGGGTTAGCAATCAGAAGCAATCGTTTTAAGAGTGTTGGCCAGTGAGATTCAAATTCTCCTCGCTAATGTTAAACCTATGGGCGTGGAATGCCTTCGTATTTTTAAAATATCTCATAATATTTGATAACGAAATTAATAGTTTTAACTTCTTCTTTTTCTGTTTACTCTTCTTAAAATTGGTCTCCTTTTTTAATTTTAGTGTTTAAAATACTTCTAAAATATATACTTAATTTTGTTTGAAGTATTAAAATCATAAATAAAAAAAAATATTTGTATATATTACCAATTTTTATAAACAGACATTATATAGATAGTCATTAAAATATGGCCAACAATTTTCATAAAAACCATCACTACACAATAACGTTTTCGTCTCTGGTCCGGAGCGGACTGAAGAGGACGTTCCGGACCAGAGACGAAAACGTTATTGTGTAGTGATGGTTTTTAGAAAACCTGTTGGCCATTTTTTAATGACTCATACATACATTAACTTATTTTAAGACATAAATATATTTTTGTATTATTAAAATTATATTCACAGCTCGTCTGTTTTGCTAAGATTTTAACAGATAAAATATTAAATTAAGTATATATTTTAGAAATATTTTGGCAACTATAAAAGAAAAAAAAAAGATACATCCTTTAAGAAGTATACACAGAAAAAAGAAGTTAAAAATATAAATTTCCTGATGATATATTTTTAAAATACGAATGCATTCCACAATTGAAGGTTTCACATTAAGGAGGGAAGTTTGAAATATCCCTGACCATCATCTTTAATTCCCAAAATTCAACTAATTTGATTCGAATCGAACGAAATATTCTTCTAATAATTTTAAAAATCTGCTTCAAGAAATATATATTCGCCTTTGTTCTGTCCAATTCGTTTATACATAATGAGATCAAAACCGGCAACAAATTTCAATCAAATTAACAGTTTGAACCATTACTATATAAAAATAATAGTTTTTGTATTTTCCGCTTTATCGAATTATAGTTATGCATAAAAGCGGCTGATTTTAATAAACAGTATTTCGCATGAGCATCACCAACACAATTATTTGTGTTTTGGATAACTTCTAAGAGATTTAAGAAAAGAATTCTTATCTTATATTGTTAAGAAGTACTTTAATCAACCTTAGGATTTAAATCTTAAAAAAAAAAAAAAAAAAAAAAAAAAAAAAAAAAAAGAATAGAAATTTTTTACTTAATAAAAAGTAAAAGGTTATCAATCAAGTTCAATAGTTTTAAATCCTAAAACTCAAATAACTCAATTCAAATCGAATGAAGCATTCATCCAACAACTTTAAATATCTACTTCAAAAAACAAATTTCATGTATGTTGTATCCAATTTGTTTTTTGCAAGATGAGATATCAGAGTCCGCAATGGCTTTTAACCAAATAAACAATTTGAGGCTCCACTTCTAGTTTCTGCTTTATCGAATTATATTTATGCAATAGATTTTGAATTAATTAAATGGACTATTCTAGAACAAAATAAAATAATTCTAATCTGCATTCTGATTCACAAAAGCAGCTGATTCTAATAACCAGTAATTCGTACAAGTGCCACTAACCCCATTATTTATATTTTGAATCTCTTTTAAAGCATTCAACATAAAAACTGCTATCTTATGTCGTTAAGAAGTACTTTACTCAACCTTGGGATTTAAATCCTAAGAAAAAGGAAATATAAACGTTATACCTAATAGAAAGTTAAAAGGGTTAGCAATCAGAAGCAATCGTTTAAATCCCAAAACTCAAATAATTCGATTCGAATCGGATGAAACATTCATCTAATAACTTTAAAAATCTACTTCAAGAAATAGATTTCGTGTTTGTTCTACCCAAGTCGTTTTATGTATACCGAGAACAGAACCCGCAATGGCTTTTAACCAAATAAACAATTTGAAGCCCCGCTGCGCATTTCAGGACATCATCCCGCATGTTTGTCTGCCTAAAATATCGTTGTGTATAATTCCTCCATATCAAATTGGCCCCGCATACTTAGATGCATGTTTTATGAATGTATACCAAATACAAGACTCTAAGATGTTTGATGGGTATGGAATTTTTAGAGGGCAATCGAACAGAAATGAATTCGATCCTCTGATGTGACTGATAACGTTTTATTGCTTGGCGAAAACGGGGGCTGTTGAATTTCTTTCAAGAGATTTTATATAGACACTTTGCTATAAGGATTCTATCAAGTTAAATTCAGATTATCTTTGCTTTTATAATTTGTTCCATTTACTGTATACCTAATTCATTTATGAAGAGGAAAACATTATAAAATGAAATATCATATTTTTTCAGTTAATCTGCTTTATTAAATTTATGTACAAAGTTAAAAATAATCTTTTTAAAACGAGAACCTGAACATATCTAGTTAGCAATATATTAAATACTTTTTATGGTGCCAACTTTTACAAGCAATTTGAGCAATATAATTGAAGCCTCATACACACTATTCGTTGTTAAAGAAGTTGGTTAATCGTTGAATTTTAATTAGATTGCACCGTTAATAATGTTATTCTACGTGCAGGATGACATAATCCATCATATTGGTATTAAACTATCCATTGATATGTGCACATTTTTGTTTTTAAAAACTTTATAATACACGCTATTTGATAATAATAATAATAATAATACATTAACAATAATAAAAGTTGTTTGAACATTCAGTACATTTTATGTTTTTTATGCAATATTATTCTGGTTTCGGAAAATATACATTCGCTTTTGTATGATGTAGAAGGAACAAGTCGCAGGGTTGATATCTGAACTTTGTGGCGTATTTGTTGAACCATCTAAAAACACTTTGGGAATCGATTGGACATGATAGAGTACCTTTATAAGAGAGTACACCTTACGGATTGGGAGACTACTGATGTGTGAAAATTGTGTCTAAACTATTGTAAGTCACATTTTTTAAATAGACAGAACATAGTGGTGCTCACTTAGATGTATTCATCCCAGGATCATCAAAGATATTATAAATTGCAACTATATAATTTGGGAAAAAATACATTAAAACGTACTTTTTCATGCTTTTTTCTGATTTAATAATTATTTAAAAGTATTTTTTTATACAAACAATAAAATCACGTTTGTTATCAAAATAAATAACTAAAAGGGAAAAAAATAGTAATTAAGGTTTACTTTAATTGCATGCATAAAAGCAAATGAACAACAAAATTTAGAAACAACAAAAGAATTAATTGTTTTTAAATTACAATTTTCACGACAAAGTTGTAAATAAAATATTAAAGAAAAAATTCCAGTTTTAAAAAACGTATTATTAACAGTTATAAATGAATTAAAAATTAATTATCAAGTTCACTATAAGTACGTTTAATTCATGTAAGCTGTTTTAAAATTCATTAAAGCAAAATATACTTACGTCGACACATTTCTATAAAATAAAAAAATAATAATAAAATAAAAAAATTGACATATAAATGACGAAACATAAAGTATGTAGGTTTCTCTATTTCTGTAAATTTTTATTTATTACTTTCCGAACATATGGTGCAATAGAAGTATTGTAATCATGATTTGTCTGTGTGTGTGTGTGAATGAGTGAACACGATAACTCCCAAGCGGTACTTCCGACCAAGCTTCCATTAGACGAATACGTTATAGATCACTGTCGCAAGAACTTTATTGATTTTCGTACTGATTGGCTGCCGGATTATGTGTTTAGTGCATTTTGAAACCTATTTTCAACCAATTCTATACGGAAAATCACCAAGGAAATGCGGCAGAGTATAAATGATAAATATTGTGGCAATGCAATCAAGCATTAATAGCGCAGAGGTAACGTCTCCAGTTTCAAAACAGGAAGTCCAGCGATCGAAATCAACCGGCCCCATTATGACAGGAATTTATAATTATATATATATATATATATATATATATAACGCTTTATTTTCTGGACACGTGACCATATTCAGAAAATCGAGTTGCGTCATTTCAGATTTTTTTGTTGTTTCGATAATATCATTTATTATAGGGACGCTTTAAAACATTTTTAACATGTTCACTTTAACATAATTTTGTCATATAGTTATAAAAATTCCCTCTTCAAAATGCAATTCCTTAAACAGAATTTAAAAGTTAATCCATTTCGAACAAAAGAGGTCAAATTGTAAATTTGCCGTAATAATAAATAAGAATTCTCATTTTATTCATAACATATCATTGACAATTATTTCTTCAATACTTGCAGTGTTGTCAGATTGAAGAATTTATTAATTTAAAATATCTACCACTTTTTTCGATTTGTAATCTTTGCTTTATTTAATCACACGGAATGTCTGTAATTATATAAAGCGAAAATCACCATTTTAATTAAAAAAAAAAATCCAATTTGGCAACACTATGTATAAGATTTGCATTTTAAATCATATAATTTACAATAACGTGAATTAAAATGTTATTTTCAAATAAAATATTAAAATAATTTCCAGTTTCAAAAATCGTAAAACAATTGCAAAGCCGTAAGTGAATTAAAAATCAATGATCAAATTTGCTATAAGTACATCAATCAATTTATGTTATTTTAAAATTCATCAAGGAAAAGCATACGTGCGCCGATTCGTTTCTGTAATAAATTGCCAAGTGCAAATATAAATGACAAATTTAAAATGACGGAAAATAAATTAAGATTTCTTTTTTTTCCCTTACAATTTCATTTATTTGTCGTTTCGACAGTATCATTTATTTATGAGACACTTTTAAATTTTTTATGTTTTTTCTTTAATATAATTCTTCTGTGAACTTATAAAAATCCCCTCAAAATTAATTAATAATATAATTAATATTTAATGCTAGCTGCGTGGCAACCGGATGTGTTGAATTTACGTTGCATGAGATCGTTTGATTTCTTGAGGGAAAAAAAAGATATCCAATATAATTGTTCATTTAATATATATATAGCGAGAGAGAGAGTGTAAGATAATACTTACAATGTCTGTTAACAGAAATTGCGGTTTTTAATTTATTATTATTTTTTATTAATTGGTTTAAGATTTGGTATCTAATTTCGGAACTGTTGAAATGAAAATGATGTCACTTTACGAACTTATTAAAAAAAAATTTTAGTTTTTTAAATTAAAATAAATGTTTCACAAGATTTTTTTTTTTTTTTTTTTTTTTTACAGATAAACCATTTGATTTTTAGCGTTTGTGTGAAACACATTTTAATCGCCATCTTTCAAAAATAATTAATTAAAAATAGTATATGTTTTTTCTTTAAATTAAATTCTTGTGAATGGGTGGCAATAAAAGAAACTGGCTAAATGGAAGAAGCTTAGCTCGTATTCCTTAGTTGAATGTAAAACTGTAAAATTTACAATGTAATGATTTCTAAATGTCAATCTGTCAACAGACGATTTTTGAATATGTAGAATAAATTGATTCATGAAGCTCGAATATGTGAAAATGTGTTTTTATTTCTTCGAATTTTCTTGAAAAATTTAATTTAATCAAGATTTTGTTTTTCATCATATCCAAATTGAAAATAATTTCTTTTTTTATTTTTAATGAGAAAATGACGTAAAAAAAATCTTTTATCCACAAAAAGGGAGTAATTTAGTTTCCATCGTTAGAGGAACTTCATTAAAAATTAAAAAAAAAAAATCATTAAAACTATTTGTAATTCATTTTAAAATTCTGAGAGCTTATATGACATGTTCGGATGCGTTCCATATTCTAGTTGTGAAATACAAACAGGCAAATAAAACGGAAAAAACTTCTTAACACCATAAAATTAAGAAGTCAATAATGCCATAAAAAATAATTAATCTTAATTTTATGATGTTATTAAGAAATTTTCGCCTTTATTTTTGTATTACACGAGTTTGTGCAACAGACATACAATCAAATTGCAATATAATATATTCCAGTGTTATATATAAATAAGGTTCCGCGACAGTAATATTCTCGAGACTCGTGCTTTCTTGCCAATGTTGTATTGAATCCCTATTCTAAATACCTTCACATCATACCATTGGCAATTTCTTCAATATATTCGCATTGTTTCTGGATAAAAAAGAAGAAAGACATTTATTTTTCGATTTTTAAATGAAAAATTTTCACAATAAAGTAAAATAAAACGACATTTTAAAATAAATATTAAAGAATTTCCACTTTTAAAAAACTTAAAACAGTTGTAACAGTCACATAAATGAATTAAAAGGATGCTCAACAAATGCTACGGTTTCTGTATAAGATAGAAAAAACAATGTTTATTTTCTAATATCATAATATTCGAGTCAAAGTGCATTAAAATGATATACTAAAATGAAATATTAAAGAAGTATTTCCATCGGCAAAAAACTCAAAACAATTATAACAATGGTAAGTGAATTAAAAAATAATAATCAATTTTACAATAAGTACTTTAATTCATTTATATCATTTCAAAATTCATCAAAGCAAATCCCTTTCAGTGCGTCTGTTCCTTTCAACGATATAAAAAAACAAAAATCCCCAGAAAGATAAATGACAAATTTAAAATGACGAAAAATAAATTAACAAGGTTTCTCTATTTCCTTAAAATTTCATTTATTTGCCGTTTCGACAATATCATTTATTTATGAGACACTTTTAAATTTTTTAACATTTTCCCTTTAATATAATTTTGGCATGCACTTATAAAAATCCCTTCAAAATGTAATTTCTTAAACAGAATTTAAATATTAATCCAAGCTCAAAGAACACTCTATCATCAAGTAGAATACAAAATCACCACCTAAGACAAAACAAACACACGCTTCAGAACTTCTCCTTTATTTCAGCATCCGACCCGACGAAGTATTTTTTATCGCTTTTTAATTACTTGTTCGCCGCTCTGTTGTTATTACAGCCGGTAATTCAATAAATCAGAAAGAGCGAAAGAAGCAGAGTAGAGATTTTTCAGCTATCGCCAGCGTATAATGAGTTAGTTCTGAGAAACTCCGCCAGAAGTCGCCACGTTTCCGGACATCGCTGGAAAGCTAAAATACGTAGGAATGGAATTGGAAGAGTGATGGTTTTCTATCAAAAGATGGATTTTCGCCATTTTGTTTCGGTTAACGCATCCGCATGGGCGCCGACATTCCAATTTATTTAGCCTTTTTTTTTCTTCTCTAATAATTTTGAAAAAGAGAATAAATATCAAGTGTCAAATTTTTTTTTGTTTTTTAATAGCTTATATTAAAATTTGATTCTTTAGGAACGTTTTAAAAGAAATCGCATGGAAAAAATTCACTTTAGAAGGGAGGTTATGTCCAAAACAGTTTTAGCTCTTTTCATATGATCAAGGAGTAATTTGATCTTTAAAATCAATTTTCTCAAAACGGTGATTTTGGTCAATGCGTGCAAGATTTCTGAGAAATTACTGGACAGAATTTCAGGAAATTTCGACTAAAGGTATAAAGCTTATAGATGCACAAAATGACCTACTACTATTATGTTCATCAAGTAATAAATTTAGAAAAATTATAACTATTTCTTATTTTAAAAAATTCAAAATTTTGATATTTTCGTTTTATTTTTTTATTTATTTATTTGTTTTTCAAGAACTAATTATTAAAGTTTTTGCAGTGTAAATCATTTTAAACACATGTTATATATCTACTTAAACAAAAAAAAACAAAAAAAAAAAAAATTGGATTACTATGACAATGCAATTTTGAGAAATTCTGCGCGCAAGGCACTTAAGGTGAATTCAATTTCTTTTAATGTGTGTTTAAAATTTCATATCCAAAAGTTAATCAGATGTGGAGTTCTTGCAATCTATATTAGGGTCACTTTTTACAGGTAATTTGTCATTTTCAAAGGTAACTGGTTCCTTTAAATAATTAAACACTAAACAAAAGAAGAACTTAGTTTTTTAGTCAGGTGATGAGGAAGTGGTGTTTTCCCCCTGAACTCCCAAGGAAGATGATTTATAATTCTGTTCTTTATTTTAATTTCTTGTGATTAAAAATTATCTTAAACAGAAGATGCAGGAGGCGGAAGTACCTTTAACGAAAGCGAATAAACTCTTCTAATTCTTCATTTTGAAAATAGACCATAGAAGCCTAATTTTGGGATTTTATCTGTTACATCTCTGTATTGCTTTTTATGTTGACAAGTTTTAAAATTGTCTTTCACGATGTGGGCTGACAAAAAATATATTAGTTTAGTTTATTTCATGTTTACATTCTCCATTTAAAAAAAAACTAGGCATTAGCAGTGAACTACAGGCACATCTGTTCAAAAATCTAGCCCCTCCATGAATTTCGTTCTGTCAGTGCCTATAAACGGATGATCAACGCGTGTCAACCAGCACCTGTTTAACGAAGATTCTGAAACAAATTGCAGCATCTTGCTTTTTACACGATATTTAAAACGATGCGTTAATTTGTTATTTCAAATGGCAGCAACTTTGGTGATAAACATGAGAGACAACAGAGAGTGAAACATGTGATGTTCAGAGGGAGAATCTTGCTCACGCGGCGGCTTTGGTTGCGTGTTTCAAAACTTTTTAATGTGTTTCAAGTCTCATTTTTAATTCTTTGTATGTAAAAATTTTACATGGCTCACGAATATAAGTCATATTCACTTACACATAGAACAATTTCAAGTAGAGGTTTCTGATTTCTTTTAAAAAATACGTACTTAAAGTTAACTAGCTTATTGCGCAAAAAAGAGAAAATTATTTTTATACGTTTACAAAATTTGTTTTAAAAATAAATAGGGTTCAACAAAGTTATTTTGAAACAAAAGTTTTTCGATTACTCATTGAAAAAATTGTTGAAAGTTTCTTTGAACACAAAACTTAGCACGATGGGAATTTTAATTTATTGTATAAGTTGTGGTACGTAATATCTAACGGTCTTACTAAAGCATTAAATAAGAATTTCATAATATTTTTGTTTGAATGGCACAAATTAAAAAAGTTTCTTTCGTTTTCTTTTTAAGAAATATATTAAGAAAAATAATCCGGATAATTTATTGCAGAATTCAATCGTTTTCGAAAAAGCCAGTGAAAATTATCTTGAAACTTTCCTTATTATATTTTTATTTTAATTTATTTGTTTGTCTATTTATCTTCTTTTATGCATATTTGTATGTGATTGCGTGAATGGGCGTTTGATAATGGTAGAGGTAAAGTAAATTTAAAATAAGTTTCCTAAATAATATAAAAGAAAAAAAAAATATGAATTCTGGTTTCAATCCAGCAAGGATAGCTAATTTTTTTTTTTTTTTAAATGTTATCTAATAAATTTATCTCATTATTACATTTGAATTAATATTTTAATTTATAAATAAAATTTTGTTTCATTCACAAATCCTTGTGTTTAACCGTGGAACTGGTACTGTAAATTAAAGAGTAGTGAATTTAAAGAAACGTTTAAATTTAAATGAATATATGAACCGAAATGACATATAAATATTTATTTATTAAATAACTAATAATAATAATAATAATAATAAATACTACATCTAATTTCAATAAATAATAAATTTTTTTTATTAATTTGTATTGGTTAATTTTTGCAATAAGTTTATATATATATATATATAAGATTTTTTCTCTATACATATGTGTGTATTTTTTTTACTTAACAACTAACGTAAAATGTTATTTTTTTGTACGATCATGTATGTTATTTTTTTATTTTAAACAGAATTTCATATGTAATTCATTAAGAATTTTTCTACTTATATATATTTTTTACTATAGCAATAAATGTAAAATATTATTTTAGGCTATCTTTAAATAAGAGATTCGATAATTTTTGCTAGACGAATTTGAAAGTTATTTTTTGATTTCAAAGATATATTATATATATATATAATATATATATATATACATATAATTAAAATGAAATCACACGTGTAAAAATAAATGGAAAAGAAAATGCTAAACAGTTAAACTCTAGAGAGTGAAAATTAAAAAACAAGAAACTATGAATATGTTATGAATTCTTCAGAGAAGCTTCATTGCGGCATTCATAGTAATGAGATGTTATTTCGTCGAATAACAATTATATTAAAAAATAAAGTAAAAATGGTGATTCCTTAAGAATTTTCTGCTCTTATAAAGCAATAAAATAATGAAATTCAAATAGAGATGTATTTTGATATCGTAAATTAAAATTTTAATAATTGTTCTGGATTTTTTATAGATGTAATTAATCGTTATTCCAAATTTGTTCTGGTGTATAAAACCTTTTGTGTCAGCAGTTAGAAAATAAGCCTCAAAGGTCGTTGTTTAAGTAATAAAATATCTCCCACGAATATTTATTTTTGTGCTTCAATTTTAAACCATTTAGTTTTATGGATTTAAGTTAAAACATGTTGGCGACATTTTCAGGTATTTTTTCTTTTAGAATTTTGAATTGAATTAATTTGTTGATTTTATAAAATATAACTTTTCATAAATTATATGATTTCCTAAATTGATTGGTTTCTATCTAATTTTAGATTAGTATTCATCACAACATCGAAGCAATCTAATTGATTCAATACATTGCTATCAAACATTTAAAATTTAAAATATCAAAAATAATAGCCTTTCATAATAAAATTTTTGCCCTTGTTTAATTTTCTTGTTTGATCTATTACTAAAAAGAAAAAAAAAAAACTTTTGGTAAAAAGAAATTCTAAATAAACTTTAGTTAAGTACTAAAATCGCATCTTAAATTATCTCTATATGGACTCTAGTGTTAAAAACATTTTACTTAATTGTAGTTTTATGCCAAATGAAAATATATTAGAAATGTGTTCAATTTTATTACATCATTTATAAAGTTTAAAGTTATTTTTAGCATTAACACCAGCTATTTTTTCTGTTCGGCTTCGTATTTCTGTGTTTGTTATTACCTAATGAATTCCACTCAAAGTAATATAAATAAAGATCAGAGAGTTTATTTAAAGTTGTACCTTCTTCAGAAATTCCTTGACGCTGTTTATAAATAGTATTATTACAAATGGTATTATTATAAATTATATTATTATAAATTAACACAATTATGATGCAAGGTATAGTTCAATAATGTTTTAAAGAATCTAACAGAAATGTAATCTTTGAAACTTAATCCAGATTTCTATTCTTTAAAAAGTATACATATAGTTTTATGTGTTTATTTTTATATTTAGCATTCTCTATGATAGTTTCAGTAAATGCCACACTAGATCCAATGATTAATAGATTTATTAGGAAAACAAAAGGAATATTTGATTAATTCATTAAAAAAATAATAATGCACTTATCCATTTATTTTTTATATTTTAGTAAAATGCGAATGCTGGCAGATCATACTTTAAATTGTTAAATAAATAGTCTTTTTTTTCTTTAAACTAAATAAATTTAAAGATAAGACTTTTCAATTATTCCCGAGATATTTTTAAAAAATAACAAAGGTAAATTGATGTTCAAAACCGGCTTTTCATAGAGTAAGTAAAATGCTTAGAATTTTTTATTATATGAAGCGATATTCTCTATTTTATTTAGCTTAATTTTGCATCTTTAAAAAACTATTAAAATTCAAATAAATAAATGAAAGAAGTTTTAGGAAAAAATTGATATAAAATAAAAACAAATATAATAGAAATTATTGCACATATATATATATATATATATATACATATATAAACAATTTTTTATGGAAAAAGTTAATATTAGAATGTAAAATGTATATAAATAATAAAAGTTAGAATATCTATTCTTGTTCTCTTCATAAGCTATTTGTGATAAAGTTTTTGTACAATGATCGTCATTCAGAAAACAGAATATATGATGATAAAGGCTAACATGGGATAAAGGGTAATATATTTCGGTTTATTTGACCTATTGTTGTGTAATAAAAGATCCTGCATGAATCAAAGCTTAAGCTGTAAAAATTCCCTATGTTAAAATTTTGATTTTACTTTTCAATACAAAATACATTTATGGATTTGCATTTAAAATATTTTCCTACTTTCATCACTGAATATTGGCTTTACAATAATCAGATGCAATTTCAAGATAAATTGCAACTAACTGTTTATGCTTTAGAACGACGAATCAAAAAGAAAAAATAATACGAAGTTCATATCGAGCAGAACAGACAAAATATCTTAAGAAATTTGTAATCATCTTCGCAATCGAACTATTTCGCTGTTTGACAAAATTTTCATGCAATGACCGTTATTTATCATGTATAATGATAACCGCTAATAGTTATCTTTTAACTGATCGTTTTGCAATGAAATATGATGCATACGATAGCTGTATGTTAAGAATGATCTATATTTAGATGCAGAAGTTTTGATTTTATTCACTTCAAAATAGTTTTAAGTTTTAGCATTCAAAGAGTTTTGTTATTTTCATCAATGGGGATTCACACTACAGTAATCAGCAGCAACTTTAAGATAAATTTTGACTAACAGCCAACGATATCAAATTGAATAAGGAAGAGCATTGCTAAGTTTACGAGTGTCAGAACAGGTAAAACACATTTAGAAATTTGTAATCACCTTTATTTGTAATCACCCATCATAATATATGATTATAACAGCTAATAGATATATCTTGAATTGATCATTTAGTAACGAAATGTGAATCATAAGATAGCTGGATGTTAAAAGTTGCCTACATTTAGATAAAGAAGTTTTGATTTTATTCACTTCTAAATAGTTTTAAGGCTTAGCATTCAAACAATTTTGTTATTTTCATCTATGAAGATTGACACCACAATAATCATCAGCAACTTCAAGATAAATTTCGACTTACAGCCAACGACGTCAAACAGACAAAAAAAGATCTTCACAAAGTTCACGACGGCCATAACAGGCGTAACACATTTAGCAATTTGTAAGGGTTCCAATCTTAAAATCTTAAGGGTTACAAATCCCTAAATGTGAAAGATTGAATTGAATTCTACCTACGAACGTAACATGTGGCACGTTAGGTATGATCGGAAACGATATGCTGATTAAGAGAAGATATAACAATGGCCGAAGACACAAGCGCACCAGAAAGAAATGAAGACTGCAGATAAAACGCATTTACCGACGTTCAAAAAGAGAATAACAGAAACTACATACTTCTTGCACTGATGACTCAGTGAATAAGAAAACCTGATCTTCAGATTTGAAGTTTATGAAAGCAATTTTCGCTCGAGGCAAAATCATAATTTCCCAACCCAACTTTAAGCCTTGTTTTTATCTCTCATTCTCATCCTCTTTTTATTTTCTCTATGTTCTTAATATTATCTTTAATCGGCAATCTCTCTCTTCCCTTTAACTTCTTTATCTGTATAAGCTGTGTAAAGCTTTATTCAGCAATCAGTTTTTAATGTAAATAAAATGTATAGGTAGCTGCTTTCTCTAAATGCATTTATCTGCCTACAAATTTAAAATTGAATAATGAAGGATTTATTTTTGAGAAACTTAATAGTAAATATATGAAAAAAAGGAAAAAAAAGATAATATCAATGCATTTCCTTTAAACAAAAATGATTTTAATGAAATATAAACCATAACTGATAAAGAATATCTGTATAAATACTATGTTTTTGTAATTACCATCTCTATATGTATTGCCTACCTTCGCTTTTATCTTTTATTTTAATCCTCTTTTTCTTTTCTCCATGTTCTTAATATTATCTTTAATCAGCAATCTCTCTCTTACCTTTAACTTCTTTATTTGTATACGCGGTGAAAAACTTTATTTATTGCAATCGCCTTTTAACATAAGTAAAATGTACTTATGTTATGGTAATTTCTTTATAGTAATGGTAATAGTAATGGTAATTATGGTAATGGTAAGGGTAATTATGGTAATGGTAATGGTAATTATTGTAATGGTAAATGCTTTCCCTAAATGTATTTGCCTGATTATAATTTTATTAAATTTAAAATTGGATACTAAAGATTTATTTTAAGAAATTGTCATAGTAAATATAAAGAATATATAATGATTATAAATCCCATTTCAACAAATTAAAAATTCATAACTGCACTAATGAAGAATATGAGTATAATTACAGTGTTTTTATAGTTAACATCTCATGTCTCTAACATGTATGTTACAGAATTAAAAGTTTATTTTTCTTCTCTCATTTTGGTCCTCTTTTTATTGTCTCTAAATTATTAGCATAATCCTTAATCTCTCTTACTTTCGTTTACTTCATCTACATAAGCATTACCGTTTTTGTAGAAAACGGTTATATAACCGTAATTTAATTCTATTCTGACCGTATTATTGCTCATTTTATGGTCAGAATACAGTTAAACCAGAAGGCCCGTGCGAGGATTTCGCACTGAAATCTAATATTATTTAGGTACTGCTCTATTATCCCGT
This sequence comes from Maratus michaelseni, assembly GCA_963931845.1. Lineage (NCBI taxonomy): Eukaryota > Metazoa > Arthropoda > Arachnida > Araneae > Salticidae > Maratus > Maratus michaelseni. The sequence goes on from OZ007593.1 coordinate 135,718,293, forward strand.
AGACCACTTTTCATAACAAAAAAACTAACGCCAAATTGTAAGATTAAACGCCAAAAATGCAGTCCCATTTACTTGATATCAGGAGCATTATACGTGTTTGTTACGTCATTAAGTGGTTTTTAACGCGATATTTGCATGTATTTTTCATTATGTTTTACTGATTTATTAGTTATTTAATTCATTAAAATAACAATTGTGTCCTTAAATTATTATATTTTATTTATTTATTTATTTTGATATTCCAATGGCAACGTTCTCCCGTTTATTTGGCGGTAGTTTTTTGTTATGAAAAGTGGTCGACAGGTAATAGAGAAGTACCATTTTTTATCAATATGTAATACTTCTTAGATGCAGGTTTAAACATCTAAAGAAAAAGTAAGGATAAAAATATCTGCAAACAACATTTAGTTTTAAGTCAAGCTAGAATACCATCTAATTTATTCCATCAAAGTTATTGTAAAAACTGATCCAAGATTGCAAAATGCATGCGCGAGAAAAAAAAAATTAATAATCGTATTTTAACTGCATTAGAGAATGACGTCATCCGCTTCGGGAAAACATGGGACATAGAAATATAAATCTAATTCAATTCAGCTTTTTAATCATAAATATAAAATAAACACGTGCGGTGTTTTTTATAATAATTGCTGAGCATCCTATAATGTTGTATTTTATTTTTGTGGCAACGATACTTTGAAGAAAACCATTCATTTCTTTTATGAAAACAATGCCGATTTAATTTTTACATTTCAGCAAATTTTAATCAAAAACATGTTTTAACGAATTGTTAAGTGTGCTATGTCAGAAGCCAGTTCAAAATCCTTTCATATGCATCTCATTCGTCGTTCTGCGTTTTGTATTTTCTGAGAAAAAGGGATGTTGACAGGAGAAATAATATATATGATTACGATTATGTAACCGTTTTCTACAAAAAACGTCAAATGACTGGACAGTTTGTTGCAAAGTTTTAACAGTGTTTTATACCTTTTACCTGCTATACATGTTAATCAAACCATTGTTACTCTATCAACCTGTTATTATCTGTTATATCTTTTAAAACGTCGAACTATATCATATGTGTTTTTTAAGAAAATAACTAATTATGTTTTTAATGATAACTGTTAATGTATATATTTTATTGACAATACAAATAAATTTATTTAAGAGAAATGTAGTGTTAATTAACGGTAATAGTACTGTAAAAAGGCACATTTATACTACTAATGCTCTCCAAAAATACATACTAATGGCTGAAGATTAGTTAAACTAAAAATAAGATTAAATTTATAAGATGTTTCGTTAATTGATTTAGACATTCTCTTAATTGAGATATTGAAAATCCACCCTACTTAAATTAAACGAAAAATTTCAAGTTACATAAAGTTGGAGCATTTTAACTATAAACGCAGAGATTTGGGGGAAGAAACATATGCGTAGGGTTTTGAATATTATTGGCGGGGGACGCCAAATGTTCCAATTTTTCATGATGCACAAATTCTTTTAATTTTTTTAGAACCGCGTTACTTGTTAGTCTGTATCGAGTGGAACTAGATGCAGACTAACTAAAAATGTTTTACTGAAACTGTTTTACTGTTACTACAGTTTACTGTGATTTACTGTTACTGTTATGTTTTACTGTTACTACAGATTAACTAAAAATGTTTTACTGCATCGAGTTTCACTCGATGCAGTAAAACATGCGAAGACAGAACCTGTCTATCACGAAAAGTCCCTTCCAAAGCAATACCTTACAAAGGTACACGCCTATGCAAAAACCTGTCTAAAACGGATTATGTAGCGGCTTCTAGTGATTCTGTTTTCACAAAGATTTTACTGCATTTTGTTCAGTAAACCCTGTGGTAAACAGAACCTGTTTATAACGAATTCTTTTTTTTAATGAAAAAATTCCAATTCTCTACGATAGAAATACTATACAGTTATACCTGCTAAATTGGAATTTTCTTTCAATCTCAAATGATTTCACTTTCACGGGTTTTACTGTATAAGACTGTTGTCTTAATTTGGTATAATAAAATCTTCTAAGACGGAAACGCTTAGGGCAGGAGAAAATTTCGTTTTAAACAGGCCTTTGCTTTAGCAGGTGCAATTGTATATTATTCCCACCGTAGGGTCAATGGAATTTTTACGTTTAAGACAGGATTCCGTTATAGCCAGGTTCTATTTTCATAGAGCTTACTGTAATTTTATGTCCCGATTTAGAATCCGCTGTCCCGCTTTTTGTGACATTGGACATAGCAACACTAAGCACATATACTCTACATCTATGAGAAGAAGAAATCATTTGAAAAATATTCAAATGCCTCGGTAAAAGAAAGAAACAAAATGGAGGTTGAAAGTCTAGTTTTTGGTTTCAGTCCTTTCTGAGAAAGCTGTATAGAGGGATAAAGGATGTTGGAAGCACAGGAGGGAGATTTTGAATCCAGAAGATTAAGGGTCGGAGTTCTTCCTGCTTTGATCTGTGCCGTCCCGTGCGCATGCTTCTCTATTTTCAGTTCGTTTCGTTGGCTTATTATCGGGTCTTTAGAAATTATTTCTCTTGAGCGAATTTTAATTGTGCGTACTTTGTGAGGCAGGGTAATAAAAGATGAATTCTTTTTAGCTGAAGTATACAAAATTTGGTATTTAGTTTTGTAGAAAACAGTTAATATATTCCCCAGAAAGGAATGGCGTGATATATCATTAAAAATGCAGAAAATTGTTTAGAATTGTGTTATCTTCCGCATAATTCATTTCTTTGTTTTAAATTTGAATAAGTATGTTATGATAGTTAATAAAATGATTTATCTTGCTATTATTTTTTCGAGCAAATAGTAAGGATACGATGAATAAATTATTCAATTATGGTAAAAGCAATAATAATAATAAAAAAAGATGGAAACTTTTTAGCTGAAGCCACAAATTTTCGTATTTAGCTTTGTAGAAAACAGTTAATAAATTATACGGAAAGGACTAGCATCATATATTATTAAAAATGTAGAAATTGTTTAGAATTATGTAATCTTCCGCATAATTCATTTCTTTGTTTAAATTTGAATAAGTGTGTTGTGATAATTATGTTATGAGATTTTAATACAACGAATTTTGAGTTGTAAAATATAAAAAAGTATGAACTCGGAAAGATGAAAGAAGAATTAAATTATGATAAAAGCAGCAGGAAAAAAAAAGGAAAGAAAGTAAGAAAAGGAATGATGAATACTTTTTGGGTGAAATACATAAAATTTGTAGAACATAGTTAATGTGTTTCCAGGAAGAAAATAACGTGATACGTATTTAAAAATGCATAAATTGATTAATAATGTGTTATCTAATTAGGATTTCATTTATTTTCTTAAATTTGAATAAGTCTATTATGACAGTTATATTATGAGGTTTTAATAAAATAATTTTAAAGATATTTAAACGTATATTTTAAAATGAATCTGACTTCGACAAAGTCAAAAAGATGTGGGAGGTACCCAGTTATCCCGTTACTTACAACGGAGCAAATAGTACTTTACAGTTTTCATCAGGCATGATAATTCCCGTTTCTTTGAATCAGAGAAGAGTCGCTTGAGTACCTGAAACTTCAGAAAAGAAGAAACTCGACAACTACTCTATGCTAAGTCTTTAAGAATAGCTGAAGGCACTCGGTAATGGTGAGTTCCAAGCTACCAAAAGTGCCTGGATGTAGCATTCAAATCAATGTTTTCCATAATCATGTATATCGATAGTCTGCGAATAAAATTTATTTGCCAATATACTGTTAAGAAGGAAAATTTTGTAAAACAATGTATTTTAACCACAATTAGAGAACCTCCTATGTAAATACTGTATATAATGTCCATTGTCTTAGTTTAAGAAAAATGATCTTTGGATACAATAAAATAACGACCACATAATACTTTTAGGGAGGTTAAATTAAGGGCTACAAAAATGAAAGGAGTGGGGTATTTGTTATAGTTAATATAGACTATTGCCATATTTAGATTCAACAAGGTTCAAAACATTTCCCCAGTTTAGCAGAATTAAGGGAATTTTACTTAAATTTATTATGTTGGTAATTTATAGTACCAAAATTTATCCTAGCACTTCAGATAGTTTTGATAGTAATTTATTTATAATAATTCAGCTTAAATCACAATGCTTTTAAAACTGCACAAACAGCAAAAAGCACGAACTTTATGTATGTCCCAAGCCGTTATAATTACAACTGTTCAAAATGTGCCCATCTGCAGTCGTACTTTGTCTTTAACGCTGAAGAAGAAAGCGGTTTATAGTGACTTAAATTTTCAATAGGATTGCATTCAAAAGCAATCGCAATCTCATTTCGCATGTTTGTTTGTTCACTGTTTGTAATTTTTGGAGCACACAATTCTCCTCATAGTTTCTTAGAAGTAGTTTCAAATCTTAATATTCCTATTAGATTGTCTAAAATATTTTTTCTGCATTTTTAACGCTTAAAATAGAATAAATGTTGAAAAAAGTGTAAAAAATAATTAAACTATCAGATTCAATAGCAAAGTTTCAACGAACTCTATTACAAACGGACATAAATTACTCATATGAAGTAATTCCATAAATAAATGTTTTAAAGTATAGTTAGGTAATAGCATCCATGGAGAAGAATAAAAAAATCTTGTTTCAAATATGGTAGTTTAATTTAATTTCCATTTATAAATTAATTTAATTTGGGGAAATTAATTTTTATTCTTTTTTTTTGTTTCAAAATTATGGAAACCTATTCTTTCAAAAAATAAATTTAATTAAACTTGGAAAAGTTATGGAGAGGCCATAGATTTCCCCTGTCCTTCGCACCCATGCGAGGTACCCTGTATCTTTGAACTAAAAAAATGGATTGCGATTCTAGTTTAACATATAAAAAATGCTTAACTTCACATGTTTTATCAACTTTTGAGGTTATGACCATCTTTTCTGATACACCGTCTACGTTGCTAAATATATCTTTCATTCGGATATCCTATAATTACATACATAGAAACATAATTACATGGTAATCATGTGTAATTCTTATTTTCCATGATTGAGTGATCATTTTAATAATATTCATGTCGTCATAATCAAAAAAGCAAAACAGAATCTGATGAATTCGTAAAGTGAATCCTGCTTATAAGGCAGATTTACAGAGAATATCAAATCACCCGTGTTATACATAGGTACTTCCATTCTAAATGAGAACGGCTAATCTTAATGTTTAACTCCTCTTCGCTCGTTTTTTCTTGCCATGGACGGATTTTTATTTACAGAATGCAGAGTCAGTATCCTGCAGATTTTAATTAACATTCTTAGAAGGAAACTGTAACAAAGTAGCATATGAATTAGTGTACTTACATAGTGTGGGGTAGTAGTAACTTGTGCGTGCAACCGAAGCCATAGATTCAGTCGCTTGTACTTGTTTATATGAAGTTCTTTTGTTCATAATTAGCTCTTTATGAAGGTTAATTGGATTAATCTTAGTGATGAAATGGTATCTTTTTACCCTGCTAATCACCGAAGGATAGAATTAATATCTCCTGCCGAGATGATTTTTTTCTTCGTTGTAGGAATTTTCTTGGATTTGACCTCAGAATCAATGTATGTACTTCTGCCGTATGGCTGACGGGGTGAAAGATGATACTGCACATATGCATGTTTGGTTATTAAAAATTTTGACCAGTTGCAGTTTGAAAGAAGAATTTTTAAAAAAATCTCCAAAATTGGGAAAATAAAACTTCATCTCACGCGATGACATAGTAGGAAAGTAAAGCTCTTTATTAAACAATATCCCCAACTTTGAATGATTCTTTTCTTATATATTTCCAGTTATCTTTATTACTGGGTGAACAAATTCTTATATTTATATTTTTACAAAATGCAAAGTACATTAAGGATGTTTTTCTTACTTTTGTTGAAGACATTTTGTTGGATTTTACCTCAGAATCAATGCATGTACTTTTGCCGTATGGCTGACGTGGTGAAAGATGATACTGCACATATGCATGTTTGGTTATTAAGGATTTTGACCAGTTACAGTTTGAAAGAAGAATTTTTAAAAAATCTCCAAAATTGGGTTATTAAAAATTTATCTCACGCGATGACATAGTATGAAAGTAAAGCTCTTAAACAATATCCACAACTTTAAATTATTCTCATCTTATATAATTCCAATTATCTTTTCTGCTGAATGAATTATGTTTTTATGTTTTATTTTATTTTATTTATTTATTTTTTACAAAATATATTAAGGATAATAAATAATCTGGACTACTACACCATCAAAATGTTACTGCAAAGTGTTTGTGAAAAACAAATCACAATATTACTATATGGTGTATAAACATTTATGCATGATTAAAACTTATACAAATATTAAAACCACATCAAAAAATATTAAAATAGACGTTTCGGTCGACATCTAAGATCATCATCAGGATTACGATTTTACACTACATTAAAGTGTGAAATAACAGGATGTTTTGAAGCTAAGGGTGCTGTCGGGCCTCGTGAGCTATTCAGTTTAAGATGGTGGATTCTGTTCTTTCAGATTTTAATGTGGTGTAACATCGTAATCCTGATGATGGTCGTAGATGTCGACCGAAATGCCGATTTTAAGATTTTTGATGTGGTTTTAATGTTTGTATAAGTTTTAATTATGCATAAATGTTTATACATAATGTATATACAACATATGCAACATACATAATGTATATACAACTATGCAGTAATATTGTTATTTGTTTTCACAAAAATTTTACAATTACATTAAGGATTTTTCTTAATTCTGTTGAAGACGTTTTCTTGGATTTGATCTCAGAATCAATGGATGTACTTTTGCCATATGGCTGACGTATTGAGAAAGATGATATTACATATGCTTATACATGTTTGGTTATTACAATTATTGATCTGCTGCAGTTTTAAATAACAATTTTTAAAAGTCCAAGAATCATGAAAATAAAAATGTATGTCACGCATTCGAAGAAATCTGACGGCATAATGGGAAAGTAAATCTATTTTATTAAGCAATATCCAAGCTTTAAAATACTTTTTTATCTTCCGTTATCTTTATTGCGCGGTTAATAATTTCTTATATACATTAATTTAATACATGATTTCCCTAATCACAAATTATATTAGTGATCATAATGTACAGAGGAAAGTTTTTTCAACTAGGTAAATCATATTTAATGATTGGAGTATCATAGTTGAGATTTATAACAGCACAGCGAATATTACAGGGACCAGAACTCGGGCGTTGGCACGGCAAGCCAAAGTACACAGGTTCGAGTCCTGGTACCGGAATTTTTTTGCTCTGTTGGAATAAATCTCAACTATGATACTCCAACCATTAAATATATGAATGATATTTCTAATTTAGTTGAATTGCATTTTAGAATCAATCTATGTGCTTATGCGGTGTGTTTGTCATTGTGAAAGTTGACAGTGTGACTCTGCATGCTTGTTTATTAAAATTTTAGCCAGTTGCAGTTTTATAGAAAAAAAATTAAAAATCATTGTGAAATCCAAGAATATGAGAAAAAAAATTATCTCGCGCAATTCTGAAAAAAAAAAAAAAAAATTAGTATCACAGTCAAACTGATTTATTAAAAAATATCCAAAAATATGAATGAATTTCTGCCTTTCTAATTCTAGTTATTATCATTGGACAAGTGGGTGAAAAGATAACATGGATGAAAAACATATATATACATATTTTTACAAAATACAAAATATACGAATGATTTTAATTTCCCTTCTGTCATACAAATTTTCTTGGACTTGATCATAGAATCTATTTATGCAATTTTATCGTATGACTGACAAATTAAAATTTGATACTGCAGAGCTGAATTTATCTCGTATTTTGTCTTTGATTTAAGAATATTTTTTCAAAAATTATCTTGGAATCCAAGAACTGGAAAATTAAAGATCCTTCGCAAAGAAAGTGAGAGTAATGAGAAAATAAAACTAACTTATTAAATAATATTTTTTTGCCAATGAGTAAGGAATAAATACATCCGTACATGGTTTTACAATCCCATATTTAAAAAAAAAATAGAAATAAAAAGTTTCTAAAATGCTTTTGGACATGACCGTAAAACCACGATTGCTATTTTGCCTCGTATTCAACGAAGTGGAAGTTACTAGATATTGTGCTGTACAATTGCATTGCTGTCTCTCCTTTTTTTTTTTTTTTTTTTTTTCCCATTAAAAATTGGAAAAATAGGAAAATAAAATAAAACATTCGTATATTTTTATGAAAGTCAGATGTCGTATTGGAATTTTTTTCCAAAAATTTTTCATAGCTTATGTAAAAAAATAAAAATAAAAAATAAAAAAATAAAAAAAATAAAAAACATTTGCCCATTTTTTTGAAAGTCTGATGTCTTTATGGAATTTTTTCCAAATATTTTTCATAGTTTATGTAAAAATTATAAATGAGAAAATTCATAGTTGCTTCCAATTTCCGGGGAAATATCGTGTCATTTGTAATAAAAGCACTTCGATTATGAAAATAAACTATGCTTGGAGCAATGTTTTCTTAGATTACGACATTATATATTAGGATTACAGAATGTTCGTCATTGGTCATTACTATTTTCATTTGTTAAAAAATGGATTTCTGTGTCTATTGTATGTATTGAACCCGATCACGGAAAATTGAAGTTACCTATAACTTAAATCATTCTGAACGAATTTGAAACGCTTTTATTTAAGGATTTTTTGGGAGATTTTTTCCCTAGTATGATGAGCATTTTTAACCCTTTTAGCCCTAAATTTTACAGGTAAAAAAAAAAAAAATGGTAATCGAAATTTTCTAAAATAACTTTTGGCATGATCTTAAAACAACGAATATTATTTTGCCTCCTATTCACCGAAGTGAAATTGCACTGCCCTCTTGTTTTTTTTTTTTTTTCCCTTAAAAAATTGGACCAGTTGTAGTTTTAAATATAAATTTCAAAAAATCATCGTGCAATCAAGGAATTGAGATATTAAAAAACAAATAATAATAAATAAATAAAATAAAACATTTGCATGTTTTTATGAAAATCTGATGTAATGGAATTTTTTTTTCAAACAATTTTTTATAGCTTATGGGAAATTTTTAAATGAGACAATTTATAGTTAAAAGCACCTCGATCATGAAAATAAACTATGCTTGGAGCAATGTTTTCTTAGATTACAGTATTATACATTAGGATCACAGAATGTTCCTCATTTGTTATTATTATTTTCATTTTTTTCAGTATGATGAGCTTTTTTAACCCTTTTTGCCCTAAACTTTACAGGTAAATGAAAAAAAAAAGGGGGGGGGGAATCAAAACTTTCTAAAATACTTTTGGACATAACCTTAAAAAACCACGATAGTTATTTTGCCAACGAAGTGAACGGTACTAGATACTATGCAATTGCAATGCTCTCTCTCTTTTTTTTCCCCTTAACAAATTAGACCAGTTGTAATTTTAAATGTGAATTTCAAAAAGTTATCGTGCAATCCAGATCGTGTCAGTTGTATTAAAAGCACCTCGATCATGAAAATAAACTATGCTTCGAGCAATGTTTTCTTATATTACGACATTATAGATTAGGATTATCAGAATGTTCCTCATTGGTTATTATTATTTTCATTTGTTAAATAAAGAATATGTATTGAACCCGAACATGGAAAAGGGAAGTGACCTAATAACTCAAATTATTCTGAACAAATATATTTAAGGATTTTTTATTTTTTGGAGATTTATTTTTTAGTATGATGAGCATTTTTAACACTTACAGTCCTAAATTATACAGGAAAATAATGTTATATTTACTTTCCAAAATATTTTTCTTGATTTTATTAAAATTATTTTTTAATAATTTACGATATAATTAAATAATTTTAGAAAAAATAAAATCGGCTTTTAAAATTTATAAACTTAATCGTTTTTTGTACGAGTTTTCTGGAGTATTTACAACTCTATTCAACTTAATTTTTTTAAATATTATTTTTAGTATTTTATAGAACTAAAAAATGTATAAATATAACCTTACAATGTGAATTTAGAAAATTTTCAAAACTAAAGTTTTGTCTTTAATCATTAAGACGGCTGAACTTTTATAATTGAAAAAGAAATTATCCATTTAAAAATATTTTTGATTTATACAGCTTTTGGAAAACGATAAAGTAATACATCTAGAATTGATCTTGAATTGTATTATGAAGAAATGATGTATTAAATTAATTTTATATGTTTTTAAGTCTTTTTTATGAAAATTTAAAGTACCTTCGGGCATAAAAGGTTAAATGGTGTTTGATTATTCAATAAGGACGATACTTTTAACGCAAATCATAAAGAAAAAAAATCATACTACTGACAATGACAAACATATTAATTCTCAGCCTTAACCGTTTCCCTAAATCATGATATTTAACGATAGTTATCCTTTGTAATGCAAATATCCATAAAAGAAGGACTTTCAAACATATTAAAATAATAAAGTTAATATAAAAATAAAAAATTATTGATTTATTTAAATCACTCAACCGCGTAAATAAAATTAGCCAATAAGGCAAGGTTATTTTTTTTTTTTCATTCTTTTCTTTTCTTTTAACGCAGTTATTTATCACTACATGTTCCATTTCTGCTTTAGCGAAGATTAATATTTCTGAAATGTAAACTGAATCATTATAAACTGCATTTATAAAAGGCCCATTCTGTAATTCTCTTTCTAAGATGAAGAAAAAAAAAAAGTCTTCCTAATTTTAACATCGGAAGACAAATCACGTCAATGCCAGATGATGACGTATCCGACAGTTGCACTTTTTCTTCCCGAGCTTCCTTTTTTAACCCCTTCTGTTTCCTTGACATTCAAAAGGGGCTTTAACCCTCCTAAAACTTTTCGATGTCAGAGTTGAAGAAACTTTTCGGGGAAAGACGTTTTTCCCAAAATTATATTCCGAAAAAAAAAAAAAAAAAAAAAAAAAAAAAATCTATGCATGTTACCAATTATTTTTAATCGATCACTAAAGATAGAAATAAGCTTAATTCTTTAATTCTTTTTTCTCCTTTTTTAAAGGAAAAATCGTAAGGAGAATTTCAAATTGAGAGTTTTTACGTTTAAGTAGTTTCAATTAAAAATTAAGAAGATAGCTAATTGCAGCCTTTCAAGCAATTCCGGAAAATGTTGGTATATTTTCACGATCATGACACCCCCAGACCCCAAAACTACCCTCCGTCCAAATGTTGATACACACACACACACATATATATATATATATATATATATATATATATATATATAGTATAATTTTTGTATTGTCTTTTCCTTTGATTTTTACACATGTGATTTCATTTTAATTATATATATATATATATATATATATATATATATATATATATACAGTAGAATCTCGTTACAACGAACCTCGATTTAACGAATTTTTCAATTTAACGAATATAATTTGGATTGTAAAAAAAGTCATATTATTCTATTTCAGTATAAAAATATTTTCACTTTAACGAATATTTCATTATAGCGAATTTAATCAGTGGTCTCCAGAGATTCGTTGTAACGAGATTTTACTGTATATATATCTGATATGCGATAGCAACCATATTTATCAACCGATTTGGATGAGACTGAACATGCGAAGAAGACTTACCGAGGTCTCGACCAAGTTCGTCGGCCAGCTTCATCCGCTATGATATAGAATCATATATTTTATTTGTTTTTATTCTAAAATTAATATTTCCTATGTTAAATTTTTCTATGCCAATTAATTTCTTTGATACAAAATCAATTCTAATCTTAAACCTCAAAGTCTTCATCCTTAATACAGGGATTCCGGAGCATTTTTTTGGTTTTCGTCTATCTTAAAAAATGACTAGGATATGGCAGTTTGAAATTCTAGGAATGCTGATTTTTCCTTAATTAAGTTTCATTTATGAAATTTAGAAAACGCGGTTTCTCGCAAATTTACTTTAGAACTAGTAATCATTATATATATATATATATATATATATATATATATATAATTATAATATCTATGAATTTCAAAAAACATATCAAGTTCTATTCTACTTAAATCTCCAAAGAGATAATCAATGATACTGTGTATACAGAATACCACATAGCTAATAATTAACATGTGCAAACATAATATTACCATAGCTGATGCTTCAATGGCAATTGGCCAAATTTTACTCATACCAAAATAATATTGAAAAAAGAAATAGAGAGAATGGGGAAAAAAAAAAATTATAAATTGGAGTTGCAATTAAGTAAACACAAATGGATTAACAAATTAAATATGAACCATACACAATGGAAAATTGGACCACATGAGAATTAAATATGAATTGGACATGGAAAAACACATGCACATGTACTTATATATACATATATATATATATATACAGGGCTCGAATCAAGTTTTTTTTTTTCTTGAGGCCCATTTTGTGAAAATAAAAGGTTCTTTTTGTGAAATTTACTATTTTTTTGTAAAATTAACATTTTGTAATGAAAGGTGAAATTCAGTTACTCAAATTCGAACCAAGCATTTATTAACAAAAACTTTTAGAAATCCTTTTGCCGAAGTTTTAATCTCTGTTGAACGTGTTTGTTTACAAATTACGGCACAAAATAATAAATAATTAATAAATAGTAAGTTTTTATGAAATAGAATTTTGTGAAGGACCTGTTTTATTGTAAAGAATTTTGTGAAGGAGCCTGTTTTATTGTAAAGAATTTTGTGAAGGTCTCCCATTTATCAAATTGATTTTTGTGAATGGGTCTATTTTGTGAAGGGAGCTGTTTTATTAAATAGATTTTTTTGAAGGGGCCCTAAATATGCACCAAATTTTGCGTGGATCTACCCTTGATATATATATATATATATATATAATATCTTTGAATTTCAAGAAACATTAATCAAGTTCTTGTAACATTCTAAATCTCCAAAGAGATAATTAGTAACAGAGTGTAGACAGAATACCACACATATATATATATATATAGCTACTCTCTTATGCTTAAAACTACATTGTCATATCCGCCAGTATCAAATTTTTGCCAAGCTTGGCGAACTCGGCTAAATATTGCTCAATTTGACGACCAAAAATAAATTACCACAAATGAAGCCAACTTGATTATAACTGACTAATTTGGTAAAATTGTTATTCCAATTCAGTATTGAATCTTTATAATCGGGTTCCACTCATTTTAGCTCCGTGTGTTTGAGTAAAATTAGCTGAATTCTTAAAAACAAGGAATAAGGAAGCTACTTTTTTCTCCCGGTAGAGGCCGGAAAAACTTTTCATTTTAAAGCAGCGCGAAATTCACAAAAACTCATAAAATAAACATTTCAGTGTGTATAGACAGACCTTGCATTTAAAGCAATACATAGAATCTTAAAACATGAACAAGTTGTTATTTTTTGTAAAGTTTTAATATCTGATTTTATTTACACCTAACGCTTAAAAAATTCCTAATTTTACATTATTTCCTTTAGTTTTCTTGACGCTATCTTACACTTCTGTCAGACGCATGCAATTTTTTTTTACCAAAACTACCATATATCCGAGAGTAATAATTGTCCGAAAAATATGAATAATAATTTTCAAATTGCTAACTCAAAAATTTAAGAATTTTCTATTATTAATTGTTTATTTTTGTCACAATATATTTTGGAAAAGGTAAAAAATAATAAATTACTACTACTTCTAATAATAGTAATAGTAATAATAATAATAATTAACCTGACATTTTCGCAACAGAAAAAAAAATAACGCAACAGGCAAGTTGTGTAAACATGCACTGTATTTTATTAGCCCTTAACTAACAAATGCCTATTGGCAATTTTTATTGTCCAATTGGAGGCCAGTATTTTTACACAAAAATTTTCACCTTGTCTAATCTCAAAATTTTAAAGCACATTTGGTTGGCTGATGATTGATTTAAGACAACCGATTACCTTATCTTGGGATATAGGTCCTATGGAGAAGTGCCCTCCGTGGTGGTCTTTCTAATGAATCCTAACCCGTATTTACGGTAAGGTTCGAAGAAAACCACGGAAAACTCCGACCGGTTAGGTCGACGAGTACGACAGGGGTTTGAAACCAGCACCTCCCGTCTACCAGCTTTGAGAGCAGAATCTCTCAGCCACAAAACGCATTTGGACAATACAAATTAGTTGCCACAAATATAGCGGCATTCATTAACTAACGGTTAAAGAATATAAACTAACTGAAAAATAATATGCATGCCAAAAAATTACAACTGTCATGAGCAGAAATGTTTTATTTAATTTTTTGATTACGAAGTTGGGACACCGTACGTCCCAGACACTATATTTTTTATTCGTACCACTTTTTGAAAAATAATCTCTGTCATACGCTTATACTAGGATATTTTCAAGAGATCTCAACCCCAAATAAACTTTTTTGCAAATTGTGGTACAGTTGAATATAAAAATGGTGGCCAGTCCTGACCCGTAATCAAAAGGTTCAGATTTTTATTTCGGGGTTGGGACACCGTACGTCCCAGAGACTTTTTTTTTTTTAAATTCGTACCACTTTTTGATAAATAATCTCTGTCATACGCTTATACTAGGATATTTTCAAAAAATATCTACCACAAAGAAACTTTTTTGTAAATTGTGGTACAATTGAATATAAAAATGGTGGCCAGTCCTGGCCCATAATCAGAAGGTTCACATTTTGATTATTGGGTTGGGACACCGTATGTCCCAGTGACTATTTTTTTTAATTCTATTCTTACCACATACCGCATTTTGGAAAATGAACTCTGCCATGCACTTTTACTAGGATATTTTCTAATAAAATCTACCACAAAGAATTTTTTTTGTAAATTGTGATACGATGGAATATAAAAATAGTCGCCAGTCCTGGACCGTAATCAAAATGTTAATAATTAATCTTGTTCTAATTATTGCCTTTAATATCAGTACAATATGTAAGAATTTTATTATTTAATTGTAACTTTTATTATATGTTTTATGATTTAAAAAATGGGTCTCAAAATCATTTAGCTCTGTTAAAAATTCTTTTTTATTAATAGAATAAGGTTCAAGATGTTTTTAACAAACACACATATATGTATGTGTGTACCTTTTCAGAGAATGAAGTTTTCAGGCTTTTTAATTTTTATTTATTCATTTTTTTTTTCATTGAAATGTGTGAGAAGAACTATGCATATATTTCAGTTTCTTGACTGGAAAACAATCCTGGTATTATAGAAGATTCAGGCGAATTTCAATTTAATTAAAAATACATATAAAAGGTTTTTTTTATTTACGTTGAACAAACAAAACAAGTTAACTTTACACCAAATGTGACTAATTAGTGAAATACTCTGTTTAATTTTAAATTATTCATATTCCAAAAAGACGAATGGAAAAATTTTATATACAAGAGTAACTGAATCCACATAAATACAATAGTAAAACATTTCTCTTTTTAATAAAAAGTATTCAAGGGAATGTTTCTTTTTTCTTTTATCACAAAAATTGTCTTTTACATACATGATATTATCAGTTAATTAGTAAAAAGATAATGAAAACTACTTATTTCAAATAAAAGATCTGAAAATAAATTAGGTCTTTATTTATTTAATTTTTGGATTATTTTCTTATTTTTTGTTTCTCAAGTTTAAAAATTATTGTTAATTTTAAGAAATTTTATGTTGGGTAAAAATAATATCATGACAAGCTAATTTCAACATTAAATCTTATTTATTGATATCCATATCATGACAAATAAAAATCGAGTTTAAAAAATAATTTTCACTATTAATTGTTTCTAAACTAATAATAATATTTAACATTCCCTTTTTTAGGGATTTTTCTTTTGTTTTTTGTAATTTTCGACAGTCTTCAATTTCAGTTATAAATATTATTGCTCACGCTTTTCAGTTGATAAGGATTTAACTGCACATTTTTTGTCGACAATAGATAAACCGATACTTACAATACAATGCATAAATATATCCAAAATTTTAATATATATATCTATTAATGTCCAGTAAAAAAAAAGGGAAAAAAAAGATAAAACTTCAAATAAATTAGACCAAATTTAGGAATTTTATTTTTTTAACTTTATTCTCTGGTTGACATTTTATGTCGGTTAGGGGAGTTTTGCTCATCCATTTTTTTTTTTTTTTTTGTAATTCAGGAGAAAATTTACTTCCGCATTCACCATACTTTCCGTTTGTTTTTGAACTCTTTTGACCTCAGTGTGAAGAAAGTGAAAAATCTATATTTCAGATGCTACTAGTACAAATTATTGAAAGAACTAATGTCAGTAGTTGTTATAACATTTTAAAAGCAAATTTTAAAAGTTAGCCTGCTTATTTTGCTAATAAAAATTGCAGCTGATAAAAAAAAAAAACTAAATTTTACAGGCCGTAAAATAAATAGACCAAAATTAATTAGTTAATTTAATTTACTTAAATAAATAAATAAATAAACATAAATAATAATAATAATAAACGGAAACAGCATTTTTAATAACGTCCTAGTTGGCAGTTTTGCGTATAAAATCAACAGGTTAATTTCTTTTTTTCTTTCTTCTTCTTCGTTTTCAGAGTTTGTTTAAATTAAATTAACTCAAAATTCCTTAATCATTATCAAAGGAAATAACAAAATCTTATTATTAAAAAAAGTTGTACAACATAAACCATTAACACTCTTATTTATTTTATTTTATTTTATTTTTTTGTGTCGTCAATTTATTTATTTTATATTGTACTATACGCTTTTATTAATGAAAACCTTACCATGCTTGTGTGTGCGCGCGGTCGTGTGTAATGTATATAACTTTATTCTCTTTTAATAATACAAAGAGAGCCTTTATATTGGTTAAGAGAGTGTTGCTGAGTTTCTCATTGATGTATTATTATTATTATTATGGTTAAAGTTTACTTCCTTATTCACCATACTATTCATTTGTTTTTGAACGTATTTGACTACAATGATAAGCAACGAGAAAATCAAATAGCTGATCAACAATGAAGGAAATACCAATATAAAACATGGGGTCATCGAAGAAGGTTGAACTCATTTCAATAACTTAAACGCGATTAGAAAATCTGCACCACTTCTATACACCTTCGAAATACTTTATCAAATATAATTTTTTTTTTAATATTCAATGATTAGTTAAGATTTGTGAAATCAAAAATAAATTATGTCTTTTATTTATGCTTCAGAAAAATCTATTTTGTTCAATCATTTTTAAATAATCTCCTTTTAAAATACAAATGTTAATCATCTTTTTTTTATTTTGTTTTGTTTTGCCATAATTTAATTTGTAACGTATAATATTCGCCATTAAGACATATTTTGAAATTTTTTAATGATGAAAAAAAAACATAAAAGTGAAATTTTAGATATAAATTAGACTTTGCTTTTATTTTTTACTTTTTGGACTTTCATTCAAATGTTTTATTTTAAACATAATTTGCACAAATAAGTAAACTTTTGAAAAATCATTCTCTTTTGGTCATTTTCAGTAAACTTTAATCTCGCATTCACATTATTTTCTGTTTCGCCTTTGAAATTAATTTACCTCTGTACCAAACATTAGAAAAATCTACTATGTAGCATTTTAAAGTACAAAAAAGCTTTGAAATACTTTATCAAAGGAATCTTTAAAAAAAAAAATCTATAGTTAGAAAAGTGTTTTGTAACTAAAATTAAATTATGTCTTTTATTTCTGTCTATAAAAGTGTCTTTGGTCTAAATAACTTTGATAGATAATTGGCCGTCAATAATCAACCAACCAACCAACCAACCTAAATAACTTTGAAAAAATTCTTCAGATTTAACTGCTATGCATTTGCCATACTTTTTGCGTTTTTTATGGACGATTTTTTAAAAAAACCAAAATTATATAAATAAACTTTTGAATTCTCATTCTCTTTTGGTAATTTTCAGTAAACATTTATGTCGGTTAGTGATGCGTTACTCATCGATTTATTTATTTATTTATTTTTCAAATCAGGAGAATTTTTCTTCCGCATGCACCATACTTTGCATTTCGCATTTGAACTCATTTGACCTATGTGACACACGATTGAAAAATCCACTATGTAGCATTTTAAAAGTACATAAAAGCTTTAAAATACTTTATTAAAGAAATATATTTTTTTAAATATTCTATGATTAGAAAAGAGCTTATAACTGAAATTAAATGTCTTTTATTTCTGTCTATACAAGTTTCTTTGGTCTCAATAACTTTTAATAAATTCCTCAGATTTATCTGCTGCATTTTCCGTACCTTTTGAAAATTTTTAATGAAAAAAAAAAAAAAAAAAAAAACACCGAAACACATTTTATTTTAAACCGAAATTATAGAAATAAACTTTTGAACTTTCATTCTCTTTTGGTAATTTTCAGTGAACTTTTATGTCGGTTAGTGATGTGTTACTCATCGATTTTTTTTCTCCTCAAATCAAGAGAATTTTTCTTCCGCATACACCATACTTTCCGTTTCGCCTTTGAACTCATTTGACCTATGTGCCATGCGATTAAAAAATCCCCTATGTAGCAATTTAAAGAATATAAAAGCTTTGAAATATTTTATCAAATGAATCTTTAAAAAAAAAAAAAAAAAAACTTCTG
Organism: Maratus michaelseni; assembly: GCA_963931845.1. NCBI lineage: Eukaryota > Metazoa > Arthropoda > Arachnida > Araneae > Salticidae > Maratus > Maratus michaelseni. Next base: position 135,736,912 of record OZ007593.1, read on the forward strand.
TGATAAGAAAAGGGTTTTGTATGTAAAATTAAATTATGTCTTTTATTTCTGTCTATAAAGGTTTCACTGGTCTAAATAACTTTTAATAAATTCCTCAGATTTAGCTGCTTCATTTGCCATACTTTTTGATTTATATAAAAAAAAAATAAATAAATCCTAAAAACATTTTATTCTAAACCGAAATTATAGAAATAAACTTTTGAACTTTCATTCTCTTTTGGTAATTTTCAGTGAACTTTTATGTCGGTTAGCGGTGTGTTACTCATCGATTTTTTTTATAAATCGGGAAAATTTTCTTCCGCATTCACCATACTTTCCGTTTCGCCTTTGAACTCACATGACCTATGTGCCACGCGATTGGAAAATACGCATAACTACTATAAAGCTTTCATAAAGGGTTAACAAAAAGTTTTAACCCCTTCCGCGTATGAAAGTTTGGGGGGAGGGGTGAAAAGGGTCCCGGAAAAAGGAAGCAAAATAACGAGAGTTCGATATCGACCTTTGAAGGATGAAACATACAACCCATTGTGTTCATATATTTTTTACTGGGGTACAAGTTCAGGAGTTCCTTTACCTTTTGCCCGAAACACACTGTTCCGCTTTCAAAATTTTCTATATGCGTAAATAAAAATATAGTTTGTGTGGTTTTGGCACGTGCCAGTGAATTACAGTTGAAGGAATTGAATAAGACGTGTGAGTTATCGATCAATATTTGTTGTGTGACTTACGTGTTTGGATTTTCTTTTTTTCTTTTTTTTTTTACACTTGGATTAACCACGTTTTATCAAATGGATAAACATTATTGTTTCATTCAGTTAATTTGATACAGGTAAAAAAAATTATTTTAATATTTTTTGCAATTTTTAATCAATTTTATTTTGTAAACTTATCCTGAGCTTTGTATGGTTTTCGAGGTTTGTTTGTGTGCGTTTCTAGAATTTTCCACTTCTGCTACCAACAAGGATGGGGAATTTTCGGAAAATCTTATCAGCCAGCTAAATATAACGTACATGGTTAAACTGTCATCACCAAAATTAAACGACTCCAAAATTAATTCATTACTAGAATGCATTTCCGTAGTAACATTTTTGCATTTTTCCTTTAAATATTAAATTAAGAAATATACACAACAGAAGAGTGTTTAGTGATGAAAAGCACTTAGTTCCATGTTTAATTCCATTTGGGAGAGTTACAGAAACAGAAACAGAAACAGAAACCTCCCACTCGTGGACAGCCAACCTCTCGGCATAGGACCTATGAGTCAAATATGGTTAACAAATAATAAAATAATTTTTTTTTGCTATATTTTATATAGCCCGTGGTTTTTAACACTGCCTAAAAATTCACTCGCCCTCTCAGATAATTCCGTCGCCAGCGGCGAGTACAATGATGTAATTTCCCACCCCAGGTTACCACTATTATAAAATAGTAAACTTTTTGGAATATTTCTATTCCAGATGTTCAAGAAATTTGGCACGAAAATTTTTGTTTAAAAATAGTGGTACCAAAGGTAAAAAAATTTAGAAACTTTGGAGAAAGAGATTAGGAGAGATAGAGAGAAAGAGACAAAAAGTCATATTAATATATATATTTGAAACAATGAACAGGAATAAAATATTAAAAGGAGTCATAATAATAGCAAAATTCATAAGTTAAAGAGATCCTTTATCTTTTTCCAAAACACACTGTTCAGCTTTTAACATTTTCTGTATGCGTAAATAAAAATATAATTTCTGGGATTTTGGCACGTGCCAGGGAATTGCAGTTGAAGGAACTGACTAAGACCTCTGAGCTATCGACCAATATTTGTTGTGAAACATATTTGGATTTTTTTACAATTGAATAAACCATATTTTAAAAAAATATATAAGCTTTATAGTTTTTTTAAAATTTATTTGTAAGAGATAAAAATTTCTCCCCACCCCCCTTGTAGAAATATTTAATTATTTGTCTCTCTCTCTTCGCATATATGTGCGTGTGCTTGTAAGTTTTATTAATATATATACTTTTAACATTGAGCATGAATAAAAAATTAAGGAGTCTTGATAAAAGCAGAAGGTATTTATAAAATTTTATCTTAATACTTATTAAATTGAAATCTTAAAATGTCGTTTTATTGCTCTGAAACTTACATAAGGATGAAGCATGCTATCTTTTGTGTTTGTCTATTTTTTACTAGGGTACAAGTTCAAGAGTTGTTTATCTTTACCCGGAAACATACTGTTCTGCTTTCAAAATTTTCTACATGCGTAAATAAAATTATAGTTGGTAAATTTTGATGCGTGGCAATAAAATACATTGAAGGAGTTGACTAATACACTGCCCACATTTTTTAGTGATTTCTGTATGTGTGTAAGTCTTATTAAAATATTTATTAGTAATAATGCCCATGAATAAGATTTAGAAAAAATAGACGCATAATAAAAGCCCAAAGTGCATTTATATAATTTCTTCTTAATCTTTATTAAAATAAAAACCTGAAAATTTATTTTGATTTATCTGAAACTTACATAAGGATGAAGTACGGTGTCGATTGTGTTCATATTACTGGGTTCATTTACTGAGATACAAGTTAAAGAGTTCATTAACTTTCTGTATGAAACATACTGCTCCGCTTTCAAATTTTTCTTTATGGGTAAAACGATATATAGTTTTGGTAGTTTTGGCACCTGCGAGTGATTGCAGGAATTAAATGTGCTAGTTATCGACCAATATTTGTTGTGTGTCTTCTGATTTTTTTTTCAAACAATTACTTTAAATAATTCTTTATTAATTAATAAAAAATGATAGCTTAAATATTGAAAGAAATAGTCTTCATTTGTGAAATGAAATTTTTCTCCTTTAGACCGTGACTTCGGGGTCTAATGGGACATGCCATGGGTTTAATGATACACATTTTCCTAAATAAGAGAATTCAAGAGTTATATCAACATTATGATAAATTCAATGGACAAAATCTAACTTTAAAAATTAAATGTTCTTTCTAACTTTGAAAAACTTATAAAAGAAAAATTGATTGAGATTTTTATTATCTTGTCGTGCTTTTATTCAAAGGTAAGTGTGTAAAATGGTATTAATTTTAACATTTATAAAAGAAGTACATTAATAATTTTGTACAGAAAATATCATAAATAACATGACAACGTTTATATATAATCACTTTGGTTGTCCTCCAATCTGAAATGCTCAATTAGTCATCATACCATAGTATTTTGAACTACATTTACATTCATTGTAAATTAACAAACACAAAATGAAGATTGCGAAAGAATAGCATCAATTAAAAGATTTATAATTTTATGTAATATTGTTAAAAATAAAGAGTTCATACTTTATCAACAGAAGTATTTATTAAACATTTAAAAAATTCCTCACAGTTAGGCTTAGGAAGGTTTTGTTTTTTACTTTGCAACCAGCTAATGGAATGAAAACACTGTATAATACACTATATGGCCAATGATGACCGGTCACTTGCGATTTTAGACGTTTTGTTCAATATCTAGAAAAATACATAAGGAATTATCCTGAAACTTCGGGCGTGTAAACAGCATAGTCGACGTCATATATTTCGTTGAAGATTTTTTCCCGAAACCCCATAGGGGGCCGTCAATAAATTGAAGAAAAACGAATATATTTTGGATAACCCTGTAAAACCTAATATCACAAAAACGTTGAAACGGTAGCACATGCTTAGGAGGCTTCTTTTAATAAACTATGTTCATTTTTATGAGGATAGCACGTATACTCGTGGAGAAATTAAGGTTTTTATAAAAATAATCCCAAATTTCACCAAGTGTTTTGCTTATAATTTTCAGAATTCTTAATATAAAAGAATGTTCTTTTCAAGAACGATGACAAACAGCATTATATACAATACCCTACAATCAGAATTAAAAAATAATAAATATTTGATGGAAAATAAGCCTGTTCACTAAATATTGTTTCACTGCGCATGCGCGAATGCAATCAAAATATACTGTGCATAATATATTAGCTACATGTATAGAGCAACTTTTGTGAAAGTTTCAAAAACATAGCCTGAAAATTCTGATAGTGATAGTCGATAGAATAAGCTTGAAATTCGCTGTTCCCAAAAGGAAGCAAAAAGGTGAGGGGAGGTATCCAAATATATAATGAGAGACACTTCATTTTTATTATGTCAACTTTCATAAGCTAGTATATTTGGATACAACCCCTTATCTTTTTGCTTCCTTTTGGGAACAGCATAATTTTGAGCTTATTCTATCGACGATTACTATCAGAATTTTCAAGCTATGTTTTTGAGAATTTCACAAAAGTTGGTCTGTACATTTAGCTAATATATTATGCACAGTATATTTTGGTTGCATTCGCGCATGTGCAGTGACACAATACTTAGTGAACCTGCTCATTTTTCATCCAATATTTATTATTACTTAATTCTGATTTCAGGGTATTGTATACAATGTTGTGTGTCATCGTTCCTGAAAAGAACATTATTTTATATTAAGAACTCTGAAAATTATAAGAAAAAGACTTGGTGAAACTTGGGATTGTTTTTATAAAAACCTTAATTTCTCCACGCGTATACGTGCTATCCTCATAAAAATGAACATAGTTTATTAAAAGAAGCCTCCTAAGCATGAGCTACCGTTTCAACGCTTTTGCGATACTAGTTTTTACAGGGTTATCCGAAAGATATTCGTTTTTCTTCAATTTGTCGATGGCCCCTTATGGGGTTTCGGGAAAAAAATCTTCGCGGAAATATATGACGTCTATCATGTTGTTTACACTCCTGAAGTTTCAGGATAATTCCTCATGTATTTTTCTAGAAATTTAACAAAACGTCTAAAATAGCAAGTGACCGGTCATCATTGGCCATATAATGTATGCATGTGTAATGCTGGTACTGCTATCTATTGACTAAAGTCTGAATATATAACTGATTTATTTTATGAGAAATCCACTTGTTCCATTACCCCCCCCCCCCCTCAATCACTATTTAAATATCATTTAATGTATTGTATACTTCTTAAATTTATTTTTTCCATAAATATTCAGAAAGTTAATAGATTGAAGATATAACTTAATTTCTAAATGAACATTATTTCTTTCATATCACTATCAATGGTGTTCATTATATTTTTATATTTTTACCGGGGTACAATTTCAAGAGCTCTTTCACTTTTTACTAGAAACACACTGTCCCCCCCCCCCCTACAAAATTTTATGTATGCGTAAATAAATATGCAGTTTGTGTGGTTTTGCCATGTGACAGTACAGTGATTTTCAGTTGAAGGAATTGACCAGGACGTGTAAGTTATCGACAAGTGTTATTTTTGTTATGTATTGCCCATCATGTGGATGTTATATACATTTGGATTAACTACATTTTAGGAAATTGGTAAGATTTATTGGGGTTTTTTTAATCAATTTGCTTCCATTTCAGATTTGGAAAAAAAAAATCAATAAATATATTTTTTCTTCAATTTCGGGTAATTTAAAAAAAAAAAAATAATTAATCAATTTGCTTTAATTTCAACTATTTTTTAAAAAATTGAATTTGCTTCAACTTCAGCTATTTTTTTTTCAATCAATTTATTTCAATTTCAGCTAATTTTTGTATTTAGTTTATTTTATATTTATTTGCTTACTCTTTACACCTGTATATTCAAGTGTTTTGCATACATTTGTGTGTGTAAGTCTTATTAACAGATGCATTTATTTTGGCTTATATAATAATATACATGATTAAAATAAAGACAAAAGGTAGTCATAGCAATTTCAGAATGCGTTTATTTAAATTCATCTTAATACAAATGAAAGTCTGTTTTATTTCTTCGTTATCTCTGAAACCTATATAACTTTGAAGCATACTACCTATTGTGTTCATGTATTTCTTACTGGGGTACAAGTTCAAAAGTTCATTTACCTCCTGCACGAAACATACTTTTCCGCTTTCAAAATTTGCTATATGTATAAATAAAAATATAGTTTTTTGTGATTTTGGCACGTGCCAGTGAAGTACAGTTGAAAGAATTGACTAAGACTTGTGAGTTACCGATCAATATTTGTTGAGTGGTTTATGTTTTTGGATATCTGCTTCTTCTTCTTCTTCTTTATTGTTTTTATTATTATTTGCCTCTTGGATTAACCACATTTTAACAAATGGATAAACTATATTCTTTCAGTCAGTTAGTTTGCTACAGGTAAAAAAATTCATTTAATATATTTTATATTTATTTATTTATTTTTGTTCAAATGTTCAGTTTATTTCATGTATGTGTGTTAGTTAACTTAATTTTAAAGCTTAATTTTAAATGTTTAAAGTCCTATCGTAATACAAAGTTATGTTAATTTATAGTTTATAAGTCCATAAAGGTGTTTCAAGTCATAATGAAGAATCTAGTTAATCATTATATGTAGCATGGCGCATTTTATTTGATATTTTATTTGTTATATTATGGTGATTGTTGCTATTCACAAAATAATTAAAAGAGCAATTAAATATATAGCACAGTAATATAAAAAAATCACCTTTTTCGAACAGCTGAAGACACATTAGCATGTTACATTTTTTTTAGTTAATTTACATTTTTTAATCCTAGTGAAGTTTTATATTGCGTATTAACCCACTCGGGTCAAATTGTTTGGGGTGGAGGGGGGGGGGGAGGTAGGGATATTTTAAGGTTTTTTTTTTAAATAAATTTGCTATTCTATTTCAGGGTTTACTGAAATTTAAACTTAAATTTAATTTAAATTGAATATTTCATTTACTGGATGAATATGGTAATTTTGTATACCATTAATATGACAATAGGCTGTGCAAGAATCTTTTAGACGTGTAAGAAATTTCGTATTACAACAAGATTAAATAGATGTAATTTTCCGATATTTTTTCTTTTTATCGTAAAGTATTTATTCGGCTATGTAACTTCATTTTAGAGAATGAAATGTTTGAAAAAAAAAGTTTCAGTAAAGGTAGATAGAGCTTTAAATGGATTTATTATTATTATTATTACTATTTTTTAATTATTAAATTCTGAAACATAAAAGAATTGATAATAGTAAATGTAAGGACATATACTATCTTTATATTAAAGATATTATGTGTATAATTAAATTACTACATGTATATAATAACAAAAAATATTTGTAATGACAAAATAGAAGTAAATGTAATTACAGATACTATCTTTGCATTAAAGATAACTATATGTTTAATTAAATTACTACATGCCGAAAATAGTAGAAGTATTTGTAAAGACAAAATAATAGTAAATTCAAAGACGTATACTATCTTTATATTAAATATATGAAAAATTAAATTACACATTCAGAAAATAATAAAGTATTTGTAAAGACATATACTATTTTTATAGTAAAGGGAATATATGCCTAATTAATTTACTACATACAAAAAATAAAGTATTTGTAAAGACAAAATAATAATAAATGTAAAAACGTCATTTTATTAGAATGCCAAATCCGAAAAGGTTAAAGTCAAAGTAAAATTGCAAATTACTTTTAATACTGTCGCGTATAATTGTTATATATTACATAATTTAAAAACATATTACAACTTTAATAGATATTACAACTGCTAAATACATTAAAAAAATCTTTACGGTTTTTCACTTTAAAATTCATCAGTATAATAAACAGCTACTTGAACAAGGTTAATCTTAACTTTAACTAAATTAACTAAGCTTAACACAAAAATAATTTCTATATACAGACATATTACCATCTTATTTTTATCTGAGTAAAGGTAAAGGAACTCCTGAACTTGGGGATATTGAAAAAAATTTCAAATGCGTTCAATGGGGTGCCTTGTCCTTTAAAGGTCGACAGTGAACTCCCGGTGTTCGTTAACCCTTTGGTTTCCGGGACTCTTTTCCAACACGTTGCTTACAGGAAATCTTTTAGTTACTGCCGTAGTATAACTAGTCTGGAAATACTTGATTCATTTTTCTGTATTTTTGTCAGAGTTCATTCACTCCATAAACAGTGCCTAAAATAACTTGAACCAATTTTAAGAAAACTAAATGCTTTTAATTTTTTTTAAAGCTGTTTCGATTGTTTTAATATAACCAGGTGATCCAACCCAGGTTACAGAACATACTGGCCGATGAACAGATGCCGATGTTTTTTACTAATGCTCTCCAATTTCCTCTAAAATCTTATAATTATTTTACATTTAATATATATATATTTAGATTGCTCTCTAAAATACCAAAAAGCATTTTTATGTGAAAAAACATAAATTATATGTTCAAATAAAGTTTTGAAATTTATAAACAGCGATACTTTCGCATTAGCCGCATTCCAGAAGTAAATAGAAGAAGAAATCGCGGAAGATTTTGCTTCTTATAAGCAGCCTTTTTTTATTCTGATTAGTTTAGCATTTAAGTAGTAGTTTGCTTACATATCTGTTAGATTTGGGTTTTATTTATATTACATTATTTTGTTTTTTAAAAAGTGTTTTTTTTTTTTTTTTTTTTTTTTATGGAATATTAGCCGGAAACAAATGCTGAACTATTTATATTATTTTATGTGCAAAAGGACCAACCTTCTGTAATTAGGCTGCATGAGGTGTACTCAAATCCAAATTGGGTACCATCTGACGCATTCATGAAGTCATTTTTTGCCTTAGACCGCAAAAATTATAGGATATTCTTATACAGAAACTACGAAAGCGAATACTCCTTATCGTTTTTCGATAAAAATTGAGGATCCTTCAGAAAAAAGCTGGCAAATTTAACGTTTTAAACCGAAATTCTAGACGCAACAGCTCGAGAAAAGCTATCATAAGCAGCAATAGCTTAATTCAAGATATAATATAATACATTTATCTGAAAATGAAAAACACTATTTGATTTTAAATTATTTCAATAGTCATGCCTGCAAATGCCATTGTTTTTACGTTTAAAAATGAATCTGTGAAGTATCAGAAAATTTCAGTTTGTTGAGCGGGGAAAAATTATGGTGCCATTATAATTCCCTGAAGAATGATTAAAATAATTGTAAATTTATCTATAAATTTAAACGAACCAAAATTAGTATTTATTAAATTTTGTATTGCCTCAAAAATTTAAATTTTGCAACTAAGAGACATTTATTTAATTTGGTGGTTAACAGAATCAGCTGCTTTTATGAACAAGGCATTTGAAAAAAAAAAAGAAAAAAAAAGAAGAAAAACACCAACCACAATTATATTTATGCCGCTCTCATATTAACATCAACTGTTTCAGGGGGTTCATCAGTTTTACAGTGCCTTTAATTCCAAGATATTTACAGTTAATTTCATATATCACAGTTTTCTTCTAATTTTGTTGATTTAAACCTACTCTCCAGAAATTATTCTTTACAGTCTGATTCTTATATACCATGATCCATTTTAATATCTATGAATAAAATTTTTACTTATGACAGGAAAACAATTCACCATTTATTTATTAAGAAAATAAATTTTAATACAATTGTTGCTAGGAACAATACAGGCTCAAAAACTAAATTTTTATCTTAGTTTTGAATTTACATTAATACAAATACTTTATATTATTATCTAGAACTAGTGTTTTGTAAAATATGTGATGTAAATTTTATTTGTTGTGATTAGAATATATTTTTGCATATGATATTTTCCATAATTTAATTATATATACTTCTCCATTAAAATATTTTTCATGTAATCTAAAACCTTTGGGTAAGGTTTATATCCTCATTGCATTTACATTAATAAAAACTCAAAACTTAAAATTAATAATTAGTTTTTGAGGCTGTTGAGTTTGCGCGCAACAGTTATATTAAAATTATTTTTTTAATAAATGATGAATATTTTCCGTATCATAAATTAATTTTTTTTTTCATGGATATTAAAATGGATCTTGAAATATGATAATTAGACTGTGAAAAATAATTTTTGAAGATAATTTTTAAATCTAAAAAATCTAAATAAAACTATGATGCATGAAAAGAAGTTAAAAAATATATACATATATTGCAGCTAAAAGTAGCGTAAAACTGATGAACCTCCTTGATTGTAACAAAATGTCAAAAAGGCATGCCTGTACATTTATGAAAATATTATAATTCTTAAATTATTATATAATGGTTACTAAAATAATTCATCCTTTATAATAAATAATTCTCCTTTGAAATTTCTCTTCTAGTTATTTTGTTTAATTTCAAAGCATTCCATTCTTTTGAGTTAGATTTCATTATTTATTTAATATGGGAATTCTTTTCATTAGGGGTTGACTTTGAATTTATGTTCTGTTCTATTCCAATAGATTCAATTCAAAATATTCGATAATAGTATTATTTTATTTCTTTCCCTGTCATTCTGTGAAACTTAACGAAAATCACGTATTTCAGCTTATTTTCTTGCTTACACAGAAAATATATCAATGGGTAACAGTGTGTTCTAAGTAAAGATAAAAATTTCACGAGCTGTCTTTCTTTTGAAGAATTGAATATTCGATCAGAATATCAAGTAAAATGTATGTAGTATTCAGAGAAATAAAAACACAATTTTCATATTTTCATTCTAATAGGAATTAAGGTGAAATTGAATCAAATGTCTTTGTTTTGATTTAATTTTCTATTTTATTCATGAATTTTATTATATAATACTTTGTTTTATATATATAAATAAAATTTATATACATATACTAGCGAAATATTACTAATAAGGCATAAGAATTTCATGTGTTCAAATATACAGATTAAACTGTTGTTTTCTGTAATATATTCAAAATGTATCAAATTTAAGTATAAAGTTCCTAGAGGTTTTGATGAATAAAAAAATCATCTAATTAAAAAAGAAAAAAAAACAGACATATATAATTAGAATTATATGAAAGGATTAAACGAGACATTAATTCGAATATTATACTTTTGTTTTTACTTTCTTTATATCAATTCTTTTCAGGTATCAGTAACTTCATCTAGTTTATAGGTATTATTAATATATGTTTAGATTATCTAATAGAAGAATTGAAAAGTCTATAAGAATATCAAGTAAAATCTATGTAGGGTTTCAGAAAAATAAAAACACAATTTTCAGATTTTCATTCCAATAAGAATTAATGTGAAATTGAGTCAAATATGTCTTTGTTTTGATTTAATTTTCACTTTTATTCATGCATTTTATTATGTAATACTTTGTTTTATATATATAAATAAAATTTATATATATACCAGCGAAATATTACTAATAAGACATAAGAATTTCATGTGTTCAAATATACAAATGAAACTGATGTTTTCTCTAATACATTCAAAAGTCATCAAATTTAAGTATAAAGTTCTTAGAGGTTTTGATGAATAAAAAAATCATCTAATTAAAAAAGAAAAAAAAAACAGACATATATAATTAGAATTATATGAAAGGATTAAACCACACATTCATTCGAACATTATACTTTTGTTTTTAATTTCTTTATATAAAATCTTTTTAGGTATCAATAACTTCATCTACTTTATAGGAATTATTAATATATGTTTAGATTATCTAATAGAAGAATTGAATATTCTATCAGAATATCAAGTTAAATCTATGTAGGGTTTCAGAGAAATAAAAACACACTTTTCATATTCTCATTCTAATAAGAATTAAGCTGAAATCAAATAAATGCACATTGCCTTCGTTATGATTTACTTTTCTGGCTTAATCATGTATGTTATTATATAAGACTTCGTTTTATATATACAAACAAGACTTATACATACTAGCAACATATTACCACAAGACTAATTTCTAATATTGTGGATTAAACTGAGCTTTTCTTTAATACTTCCAAAAGTCATAACATTTAAGTATAAATAAAACTCCTAGAGGATTTTATAAATAAAATGTCATTTATTTAAAAAAAAAAAAAAAAGTGATATAGAATTAAGAAGTATTAGAAAGGATTAACCACATATTAAGTCGAACGTCATGTCTTTATTTTTATTTTCTTTATATCAAATCTTTTTAGATATCAATAATTTCATCTGCTTTATAGGCCTTATTAATATATGTTTAGAGTATCTAATATGGGAATTGTATATTCAATCAGAATATCGAGTCAAATTTATGTAGGGTTTCCGATGAAAAAGCACAATTTTCGGATTTTCATTCCAATAAGAATTAAGATGAAATTGAATAAATGCACATTGCCTTCGTTTGTTTTATATATATAAATAAGACATATACATACTAGCAACATATTATTGTAAGACTTATTTCTAATATGTATTCTAACATACAGATTAAACTGATATATGTTCTCTTATACTTTCAAAAGTAATCAAATTTAAGGACAAAGAAAATTATTGGAGGTTTTTGTAAATAAAAGATCATCTATTTTTAAAAGATCTGCTTTATAAGCATGATTAATATATGTTTAGATTATATATTAAAATATTTCATTTTTGAAATTTGTTTAACTGTACATTCTAATACTTTTACAAAATTCTTTTTTTTTTTTTTTTTTTTTTACTTTAAAGTTATTATGTAAAGTTAAAAGTGTTTGCCAGTTTCACAGAACCTTTAATTGAAAGATATATATATTTTTAAACCTTTTATTCATGTACCATAGTTTTATTCAGATTTATTAGATTTAAACGTGCTCTTCAGAAATTAATCTTTACAGTCTAATTATGTGTTTCAAGATTCATTTTAACATCAATAAATAAAAACTTTATTTATGATACTAAAAATATTCACCGTTTATTTAAAAAAAATAATTTTAAGATAATTGTTGTGCACAACCCTTACAGCTGCGAAAGCTAATTATTACTTTCAGTTTTAAGTTTTTATCAATGTAAAATACATTAAATATAAACCTATACCTAAAGATTTTAGATTATATGACAAATATTTTAATGGAAAATAACATATAATTAAACTATGGAAAATATCACATTTGAAAATACATTCTATTCACAACAAATAAAATTTACATCATATATTTTACAAAACGATACGTCTAGGTTTATTTCTAATGCATTTATATTAATGAAAACTCAAAACTCAAAACTGAAACTAAAATTTAGTTTTTGTGCCTGCATTGCTGCGTGCAACAATTGTATTAATATTTATTTTTTTTAATAAATAGTAAATATTTTTCGTTTTATAAATAAAGTTTTTAATCATTGACTTTAAAATGGATCAATGGGATATATTAATGATCAGACTGTAAAGAATAATTTCTGAAGAATATGTTTAAATCAAATAAATCTGAAAAAAACTATGTTACATGACAGAAAGGTGAAAAATCTTGCAGTTTCAAGATAGCGTAAAACTGATTAACTTACTTAAATAAAATTACATTTATTTTAGAATTTCCACTTTTCTTATTACAATGATAAAAATAATTCAGTTTATTGTCTTCTTTTAAATATATTGAAATCTTAATTTATTTATCTACTAAGTTCAACAATTTACGAGGGATATAATAAAAGATAGGTTCTGTCTTAGGTGACTATTTTTACAAATGAACATAATTTTACTGAATATCATTCATTATTTTTCTCCTTGATATTGGAAAAGTGTATACAAGTGATTCCCATTTATTAAAATTGACATAAATATATTTCAGAAATATATCGAAATAACTAGAAAATAAAATATGAGTGTTAAAAACTGACAGTTACTTCAAACACCATTGATTTACTATCATGTATTTGAATTATTTAAATTCTTATTTGTGTGTTATTCTAAATATCAGAAATATACATCAATGGAATTGTTAGTTTTATTTTAGTATATTTCAGAATAAATGAGAACTTAGTATGCATGGCTGTAATTCATTTTACAGTTTAAAAAAAACAAAAACATAATCTTATTAACCTCAAAAGAATACTTTATATCTTGGTATTTCACAACTAAGTACGTATGAAACTTAATTTTTCTTTCTTTTTTTACAAATTATCAATGATTAAAAAAATATATATTCTGTGCTATGCTATATATGCTTGTGAATATTGGCTTTGGAGGGTTTGATATTTATAGAAAATGAGCATGAATATTAGTATTCCAAAAAAAAGTTAGAAATGTCCTAAGTTTCCTAGTAACATCGATGAAACACTTCGATTTATTTTTCTATATTTCAGAATTACAGAACTTTTTAGGCATAACTATAATTCTTTTTACAATTTAGAAAAAAAAAAAAAAAAAAAACATAATCTTATTAACCTCAAAAGAATACTTTTCTGTATATATTGGTACTTCACAACTAAGTACACATGAAATTCAATTTTTTTACAAATTATCAATGATTAAAAAAAATCATTCTGTGCTATGCTCTAACGTGTGAATATTTGTTTTGGAGGGTTTGATATTCATAGAAAATGAGCATGAATATTAGTATTCCAAAAAAAAGTTAGAAATGTCCTATGTTTCCTAGTAACATCGATGAAACACTTCGCTTGATTTTTCTATATTTCAGAATAATCCAGAACTTTTTAGGCATGACTGTAATTATTTTTACAATTTAGAAAAAAAAAATATATTATTACAAAATAGATTGCGTCACTTGATTTTCATGTATTTCTCAAATTAATGTACTGATAACAAATTCGTACACTTGAAATTCATTCATTTACAAATTATCACTGTTCACAATATCTTGGTTAAAATCAAGCTCAAACTGATCAATATTGGGTTGGTTGGTTGATTGTGTGACGGCCCATTATCTACACGTGGGATATAGGCCCTAGGGGGGGGGAGTGATCTCCGTGGGGGTCTTTCTAAGGGATCTTAATTCGTATTTACGGAAAGGTTAAAAGAAAACTCTGAATGGTTAGGTCGATGAGCACGACAGGGGTTTGAACACAGCACCTCCCATCTACCAGCTTTGGGAGCAGAACCTCTCAGCCACTGGTGGGGCGATGGTAAATAATTGGTATGGAGATTCTAATATTCATTATCCGTACCAACAAAATCTGAAAATTCCTATGCTTTCTAACAAAGTTAATGAAATCCTTCTATATTTCAAAATATTTCACAACATAGTACACATAATTTTTTGAGGTGTGTATTAAATTATTCAGCGTACTACTTATAAGATTATAAAACTAAGGAAATTAGCATATCTTCCTAGCAACTTCTATATCTTGTGATTGAAAATAGAGATTATGGCGATTTTCTCTTAAACCACTGATGACAGAAATATACATTTATTTACAAAATGTACTCAAGTTAAGTGTAACTTTTAGATATGGTAATTGTTTTACAAGGAGCTGTATGTGTATTAAAATATGAAATTTAATTTTTTTACAGAGCTTCTTTTCTTATAATTTATAATGAGAAAAATTTTGCCCCGAGTCTAAGAAAAAAAAAATCCTTTCTGTATGACCAAAGCTATCAGAGTTATTCTGCTTTGAATTTTATGAATTTTTGATTTTTTCTGGCACTAAAATTAAAAGACTCATTTTCAGTGCCGCATACACTGAAAATATATACATTTGAAAGTAACACTCAGTAAGTTCCTATCTTTAAAAAGTGCGACTCTTTTAATTTCCAAGGTAACATTTTTCTAAATATAAATTAGATAGTTTCAAATTTATTACATATATATGCATTAAATTTGAAAGTATCTTTCCAATTTATACACATGCGTATAAATGTGAAAGTCTCGTATCGAAATTACAATTTTGTATTTTAATTTTTAACACATATACAGGCATTTATCAAATTTGAACGTATCTTTTAAATTTATAATGTATTTTAATACATGTACCTCTATTAAATTTCAATGTGTCTTTCAAATTTATATACATGTGTATAAATTAGAAATTATCGTAACTAAAAAAAAAATGCAACTTTTTTAATGTCCTTCATTGACTCAGAATAAAGTTTTTTTAAATGTAAGTTATAGGAAAAAAGAGCTGTATAAAATGTTAAATTTCAATTTCGTATTTTAATACATATACATGTATTAAATTTGAAAGTATTTTTCAAATTTATATTCACACATATGTAAATAAACTGAAAGTGTTGTATAGAAAGTACAATTTCTTATTTTAATACATACACATGTATTCAATTTAAAGTATCTTTCAAAATTATATGCAGGTATATAAATTTGAAAGTATTGTAACTCAGAAAGTTTTTGCCTTGAAAAAGTGTGATTCTTTTAATGTCCTTCATTGACTCAGGGTAAAAATTTTCTAAATATAAGTTATGGGAAAAGAGGGCTGCATAAAATGTTAAATTTCAATTTCGTATTTTAATACATATATATGTATTAAATTGGAAAGTATCTTTCAAATTTATATAAATGCATTAAATTTGATAGTCTCTTTCAAATTTACATATGTAAATAAACTGAAAGTGATGTATCGAAAGTACAATTTCTTATTTTAATACATGCACATGTATTCAATTTAAAAGTATCTTTCAAATTTATATGCATCTATATAAATTTCAAAGTACCATAACTCAGAAAATTAAGTGTGACTCTTAAAAAAAGTGTGACTCTTAATGTCCTTCTTTGACATAGGGTAACATTTTTCTAAACAAAAGTTATACGAAAAGGGGACCGGATAAAATACTAAATTTCAATTTTGTATTTTATACATATACAGCCCCTTGAACAAAACTGTTATTTTCTAAAAATTATATTAAATTGAATGCATTATGTAAATGTTTCTATTGTCAGCAGTTGAAGAGATAAGTGTCGTAACCTCTATTTTGAAACACCCGGTACATGTTAATTATCAAAAGTGCTTAATTTCCGAAGCTAATAAAAAATACTTAAGGAAATATTCCAAGATGAGTGAATAAAATAATTATAAAAATCGATACTAATTAACATACTTTAAGATGTCAAGGAAATCTATTAAAAATTTTAAGAGCAAACGTGACTAAATCACGTTTTATACTTAAGCCCTTCATAACAACTATTTTTTTTTTCATATTTAGTGGTTTAAGAATTAATTATGAGATTACTTCACGTGCATAGTTGTTATAAAATATTTCGTTGTTGAAAAGTATAGATAATCTTTAACAGCTCTTTTTATTAAATGTCACACTACCATAAACTTGCTCTTATAACAAGATGTGTCGGTATTAAAAGATTAATTTACTACGTAACTTTAAAAATTCGTTATTTCTATAACAAGATTTTGGGGAAGGAATAATACACTGTTAAAAAATCTGCAGCAAACTTTCCAGGCATTGAACCGTTTTTATAATGGTTACATAATCGTAATTTAACTTTATTCTGACCATAGTTATCAAAAAAGGCGCTCATTTTTAAACGTAAAAGCATGAAAATGGGAGGCATTACTATTAAAATAATTTAGAATCCAATAACGCTTCTTATTTTTTAATGAATGTATTAAATTTTGCGAGATAGGTGATTGTTGCCTTATGATGACTTTTCTCGAACTGTCACATCCGGAAATTCAGTTCAATATGTCAACTTTTTCAATTTTTACTGAAAAAAGCATTTACCTTTATCTGAAAAGGAAAACGCCATCCGATTTCGTAGAGCACCTACTAATTACATGTGTCTAAGATTAAAAATTACTTCATAAATATGCCAGAAATTAGCGACTTTGGATTTCAGGACGGCTTTAGTAACACAGTATTTCTTTTTCTGAATTGTGGAGAAATGATTGTGTGTCAATTAACGTCTATTACGTCATATTTTTAATAGTTAGATCTAGGACGAAATAAATATATTGACTAAAAATGAATTTAAAAATGTGCCCAGAAAGTAGCCATTTTTCATTTGAGAACAACTTTCAGAAAATGGGCGTCATCAGTTTCGCTTATAATAAAATTTTAACAGATGACCTTATCTACAGGTGGATGTTTAAGTTAAGACACTTCCGGTAAATTTAGTTATACGCTGTTAAAAATTTCAAAGTTGTCCTGCTACATTGAACCCAGATATAACTGCAACATTTACAGCACATTTGATGTGATACGTTACTGAATCATTCAAAGTATAACCTTCATTTAAAGAAATGGCTTTGTCTGCATTTAAATAATTTACCTAATCAAGATTGCACTAACTTACATCCATTAGTTTGTCATAGAAAGGAACTTTATAATCCAACAATTTACGAAAGGAAAAATTTCACAATCTTTCATACATATTTTAATTCAATTTAACTCCAAAATTCTAAACAGTGCATATACTACAGTTAAAGGAAAATATATACAGTAGAATCTCGTTACAACGAATGTCACTGTAACAAATTTTTCAGTTTAACGAATATTTTTAAAAATTTTAACAAAGTTTCATTCTTTCACATTATAAAAATGTTCACTTTAACGAATTTCATATTAACGAAATTTTCAAATTAACGAATTTATTGAAAGCTTAAAACGAATAGTCATTTCAGTTATACGAATGTTGCGTTGGCAAGAAAAAAATATCTCTACTAAAAAACTAGAATTTTGAAGAAAACTTTCGTAGGAAACTCAATGAAGGGGAAGTAAACGACAGTGAAAATGAAGTTGATGATGATTGTTTATCAAATACCGAAGATTGTGTTGTACGATTAAAAGGGGCTCTATAGAACTTTTAAACTCTTAAAAGTAATTACCCGAGCAAAATAATGTTCCGAAAACTTTTTAAATAATTTATTTTGAAAAATACATTGTCAGTGCAGAAAAAAAATTCTGATTTTTTTTTTTTGTAAAGAAATAAAATTGTTTAACGGCAGATGTCAGTGAGATTTTTAATCCGTCAGGTACGTGAGATAAATTATAATTCCTTTATAATAATTACGATTAAAATATTGAAACTTAATGAACTTAATAATAATGTTATTTCTAAATAGTAACTTCACATTAGTATAATATACTGTGTATTTATTATTTACTGACAAATTTGCATATTAACCGAAATTCAATGTAAGTAAGTTATAATATATTGTTTTATTCAATGTGCGGGTAATTTTTCTTTAAAAACACGCCATATTGGAATTTCACATTAACGAATTTTTTACGAGATTTTACTGTAGTGACGTCACACTTCGCTCGATGACTAAAATTTTAAATGTTGTCATCTGGTCATCTTTTAAATGTTAAACTACCAAGTTAAAGTTAAACTGTAAATAATGAAAATATATATCTAAGAAAAGTGTATAGCTGTTTCTTCATTAGTAAAGGGGAAAGTTTTTGACAATAAATTGAAAAATGTATATTATTTTCCTCATAGTAATCTGTTGTACATCCACAGACTATTATCATGAGGAAGAGTTACATTCTGTTTAAAACTTTTATTTACTTCATTATTATACTTTACTTTATTATTATATTTACTTTATTATTATATATTACTTTACATTATTATTTGCTTTTTACGTTATTGGTTTATTACTTTTTGTCACTATTATTTTTAATGGGTATATTTCATAGATAAAGTAAAGGATACTGATTGTCATTTTGAATACATCAGGGTTTTAGACCATGTTGCTAGATTCGTTCAGTTTCCACGTTTTAATACCAGCATTTCGGTACAGTAATCTTCGTGTTATTTAATCGCACAATTTTTCGTTAAATAAACTAAGTATCGCTGAGCAGAAATACTGATGTTGGAATTAAAAGACTGTAAAAAAATCTTCATACTTTCAACCACATTGTTTGTTTCAGTAGTCAAGGGCTTGAGAAAAATGTCAGGATATAGGTTTGACATATACTGTAAAATTCTTGAAAACGTATAAGAAACAAATATATATCGTCTATTTTCCAGTTTTTTTTTTTTTTTTTTTTTTTTGTAAATCTGTATTCTCGAAAAATATAGATACATTATTTATGTAATATATGTCGTGTTTTGAAAAATATTAACTGAATCTAACAATTTTCTAAAAACAATTCTTTGCCCCTATATAAAATATTGTTTGGAGAATTAGCGAATTTTATTACAGAAATATAATACTTGATAAATGTTATTTATTTTCTTTAAACATAAATATTCAACTAAGACTCTGTTCAAATAAAAAAAAAAAATCTGCATGAAGTTATATAAAACCGCAAATTTTTAATTTTGGCAAACAAATTTATTCCATAAGCATTTTCTAAAAAATTTCTTATTATTACATAATATAGAAAAGATGAGGAAAAAATATTAAATAAGATTTTTAATTTTACCTAACCCTGAGCTGAATTTAAAATATTTTTTTTTCTTTTCTATTATCCATTCATTGCTGTAATAGCGTTCCTAGCTCTAATTAATAAACTGTAGTTTTACTATAAGCACTTAATAGATTATTAATTTTTTTTTTTCAAATTGTATTTCCCTCAAACCAATCTTCTTTCCTTACTCACCTGTTTTTTTATTTGTTTTTTTTAAAGCACGCACTTTAAATACATAAATATGTTTTATGAAGCATTTCATCTATCTATCTACTTCATCATCTTATACGTAACCATCAGAGAAAATGAAGTAACTCAGATAAGATGAAGGAAAAATTAAATTTTCCTATCATCTTGCATGTTTGAACTGTCCTCATTTTTGTAATTGAACTCCTGAGTGCATTAGCCGTGAGTATATATATATATATATCCTTAATTTTAATTATTTATCATTTTTCTTACATTTTCCATTAACATTTTTTTTTGCTTGTAATTATAAACGTTCTGTGTTTTTGTAACTACGAAAATTCTTATTTTTTTCTCTTTGAGAAAGCATGCATATTTATAGCTTTCAGAAAGCGAGGGGTATTTGAAAAAAAAAGTAAGGAAAAAACGATCTCCTCTCCTTCCCTTGCCTCCTGTAAATGAATTCTCATATTCAAAAAATATTCCAAATGCTTAATTGAATATCTTGGCCGTTTTAAGCTTTTGATATAGCGTCTAGGAGCTTAAGAAGAAATTGAAGCAAATCTTGAGAGGAAGCTTTTTACGAAGGTGGTGGTTCTGGAAGTGTGTGTATAGTGCAATTTTTTCCCCCTCTCTGTCTGGCGATCCCCGTGAGTATTTCTATCCTTGCGTTTCAATCAAAATATTTATAAATAAAAAATGAGAAATTAATGATGATACCGCGGCTCGTTCCCATTTGCATCGCAAATTAAAGAGGAATTGTTGTTGTGTAAATGCACTCTCAGAAAATATTTTTTTACAAAAAATAATAATAATACAAAATACAGAAATGAAAAGTGGTTTGAAACCTAATTTTTAGCTATAGTAAAACTCTGTAGGGAATTTAAAGAAACCGAGTTTAAAGCAACTTCGGCAAAAAAAAAAAAAAAAAAAAAAAAAACTGGGTAAAAAACGAGAAATTGCGATGAATTCATGTTTTTGAAAATATATTAATTTTAGTTAAATGTTTTTAACTTATTTTAAATTAATTTGGATTAGTTGGGGTTTGTGAAATGTATTATCTATAACAGTTTTAAGGGTATTTATTTATTTTAAAACATATTAGGTAACTGTAGAAAATTAGAAAATTTTGGGATTTTTGTTTATCATAAAATATAGTGAAGAATTTAAAAATGAAATATGTTTTCCTTTAAAAAACGAAGACTGTGTATGAAGGCTTCGATCATGAAAAAATGGGACCCAAGGGCAAAATGAGATTTTGGGCGCCCCTCTCCGATTACATATTATCACACATTCATGCATTTAAGATGATAGGGGCCCCCTTCTATTCTAATTCTGAGGTCTACGGGCAAATATCAGTTTTGCCCACTTGGTAATAAGGACATGCACATGTATATTCAGATCGATATTTTATTAATTTTTTATGTTGTTTTAGTGTGTGTATAGTGCAATTTCCCCCCTCCCCCCTTCCCCCCAACTCGCTGTCTGGCGATCTCCATGAGCATTTCTATCCTTGATTTTCAATCAAAATATTTATAAATAAAAAATATAACTTAATTATGATACTGCAGCTCGTTCCCATTTGCATCGCAAATTAAAGAGGAATTGTTGTTGTGTCAATGCACTCTAAATTTTTTTTTTTAAATAATTTTAAAAAAATACAGAAATGAAAAGTGGTTTGAAACCTAATTTTTAGCTATAGTAAAACTCTGTAAGGAATTTAAAGACACCAAGTTTAAAATAACTTCGGAAAAAAAGGGTAAAAAACAAGAAATTGCGTTGAATTCATGTTGTTTTTAAAAATATATTAATTTTCGTTCACTACTTTTAACTTGTTTTAAATTAATTTGAATTACTCAGCGTTTGGGACACATTATTATTCAGACATGCTTTTAAGATGGTGGGATTCCACCCCCCCCCCTTCCTCTATTCTGAGAGCTACGGGGTAAATGTCAGGTTTGTCCATTTGGTAATAAGGATATGTTAAGGATATATATATAAAGATATATTCAGGTCGATATTATATATATATATATATATATATATGCTCTTTTAAACTTTTGATATAGCATTTAGTATAGCTGTTGAAGAAATTCAACAAAATATTGAGAGAGAACTTTATACGAAGATGAATGCTCTGGCATTGCGCGTGTTTAGAACATTTATTTTTTCCTTTCTGTCTGGTGATCGTAGTGATTGTTTATATCCTTGCGTTTCAATCAAAATATTTATAAATAAAAAATGAGAAATTAATGATGATCCCGCTGCTCGTCCCTATTTTCATCGCAAATTAAAGAGGTATTGTTCTGACAATGCACTCTCAAAAGATATCTTTTTTACAATACATATAAGAGATAAATTCATGTTTTTGAAAATATATGAATTTTTGTTAACTATTTTTAACTTCTTTTAACTTAGTTTTAAGTAGTCATCGTTTGTTAAATGTATTATCTGTAGAAGTTTTAAGGGTATTTATTTATTTTAAAAGATATAGATATATGTAGTAAATTTTGGAACGTTTGCTTATCATAAAATCACAGTGAGGAAATATTATATTTTCCTTTAAAAAATTATAATAATATTAATAAAGGGTATGTATGGAGGCCTTGATCATGAAAACATGGCACCCAAGATCATAAAGAGGCTTTGGGGTCATTTCTCCGATTACACATTATCATTCAGTCATGAATTTAAGATGTTGGGGCCCCCATCTATTCTGAGGGCTCTGGGCAATGTCAGATTTCTCCATTTGTTTGTCTAAATGTTAATAAATACATATTAAAAAAAGGAATTATGACCACCAGTAATTTTTAATTAAAAGTAATCAGCATCGTCAGAAATATTTGAAATTTGGAGCTTATTCCTATCATTAGTTTTCGAATCGCTTGTTATCATTAGCATATTTAAGAACATGTTAGAAAGTGACAGGAAATTTTGTATATTTTTAAATGTGAAATTAGTTTATTTTATATTTATATTTTTATGCAAGCTGTTCCGGTTAATTATTGAATGGCTCTAATACATTACCCGTGAAATCTTAATTTCATTATTCTAAATTTATCGATATACCCAAAACATTTTTTTTCTATAACCCTATAAAGATTTACGGAAAAGTGCATAAACTAGACACTTTTCAATAACGTGCTAAAAAGGGGTGCACTATTTGAAAAAATGAAAGTTTGTACAATTCTTTCTTAATATGCATTCGATTCCTATTTCACAACTAATACTCATTTTTTGAAAGAAGAGAGTATTAAAAGCCTAATAACATCTTCGTTGGATTTTATTGTAAACGATCATTGAATAAAGAAGAATTTGTCCTTTACGATAGAATAAACCACAGACTAAACTCGTGCTCATAAAATAAGAATAATAACTGGACACTTTCCATTTTAGACCCTTTTTCGAATATTTACAGAAATGCTTGACAAATCGAGTCCTTGAATTTCGTGGATGTAATGAACATGTTTGATATCATATTTTTCAATGATGATTTAGTCACGAGGGCAATTAGAGGGCCAACATTGAATTAAATAAAAATAATAATATTTGCGATCACCGTGTAACAAAAAATGCTCGAAATGCTCTGTTACTGTAGAAAATTACTATATCGCACCTGTACAATGTTTGTACGCATTTGTGTAGTAATATCAGGCATATTAAGTATATTGAGACATAAACGTTTTTGTAAAAAAAATTCGAATAATTCTGATGTTTATAGCTTTCAGAGTTTACAACCCAATTCAACGCCACTTTCTAAAATCTTGACAAAGAGCAATAGAAATATTATACTGCAATTAAAAAATGAATATATTGAATATTTGCTATATGGGAATTGTGTGGAACAATTTTTAACTACACATGCATGAACGATATCAAAAATTATTTTTTTCATAATTTAGTAAGCAACTCTATAGGACATCGAGGAATATCAAAAGAATTCAAAACGATATCTCCGCGGCGGTATACAGTGATCTGAATTTCAATTTGTAAGCTGTCCATTATCATCCAGCAACTTTTTGAAAGCAGCTGAAATTTAGCTCACTATATCGCCGATAGATTTCTGAATTTCCATGTTATTTGATTAGTCTTTTTATATAAATTACTCTATATAGCTGTCTTTCACATTTTTGAAAAAAATATATATCGTTTGCGTGGCACTGCTAAAGTATTGTTAAATACATATGCTCACATTTCATCAAATATTCAATATTTTCATTTTCTAATTACGGAATAATGTTTCAATACTGAACTTTGTCAAGTTTTCGAAAAGTGGCGATAAATTTGGGTTTAAATCTCTACATACTACAAACAAAAAACATTCGGTTTTTTTTTTTTTTTTTTTTTTTTTTTTTTATGGAGGCTTTTATATTTTCACGTATATACGTGCTATTCTTACGCAAAGGCACACAAAGAGTTGTACATAGCCAACATAGTCATTTGCTATTATGACAGACCATTTCGAGCATTTTATGTTACAGGCTGGTCACAAATATTATTATTTTTATTCAGTTTACTGTTGAACCTCTAATTGCCCTCGTAACTAAATATTCACTGAAGAATATGAGATGAAACACGTTCCTTACATTTCCAAAATTCAGTGTTCAAGCATTTTTATAGATATTCAACAAACAGTCTAAAATCGAAAATATCTATTATATTATTATATATTATTCTTATTATATATTATACTAATATATATTATTCTTAATTTATTAGCATGAGTGTGCACTGTCAAAAGTTTTCTGGTAGTGTGAACCAAAATTTGGTGCTGCAGCAGCTTCAACCATAAGAGGAAGAAATATCGTTCCAACATTTAGAGCTCCGGTTAACCCATAGCTCCACATTTTGGAACGATATTTCACCGCATCTTATGGTTGCAGCTACTGCAGCAGAAAAAAAAAAATGTGGTTCAACCTGCCACAAAATTTAAAAGTGTAATATAAAGAACTTTGTGCTTTTTAAAATAGTATTTTCTTTTTTCTTGCATTAATTAGAATTAAATTTATATTTATCGTTCGGATTTTTTTTTTCTTTTGACGTATTGCACAATTCATGATTGATCTAATTTTCTTGAGTTATTTTAACGCAGGCGTTATTAAAAAGAATCAAATATTATTTTTATGGAAATATTTAAAAATCACTTACTTTTGCTATTCACTTTAAAATATGTACTAAGTTTAACTATAAAATACTTTATCTCAAAAACACCATACAAATCACAAATTTAAAAATCTCGAGGAACTAACCCTGTTCTTCTTAAGAGGCATAAAGAGTCACTTGAAGCCCTATCCGCCACAGTTTAATTGTAATTACTTACATTGTTTGATGTTTTTAATCTGTGAGCTTAACAACTTGTTTGTACACTGCAAAAGAAAATTGTTGATTTTACAGTATAATACTAGCACCTCAGCTGTCAGTATTATACCGTAAAATTAACAGTAATAAAAAGTAAAATAAGCAATAATACGCTACCGCGGATGCGCGGTAGCGTATTACTGCTTATTTTACTGTTAATTTTACGGTACTGGCATCTGGGGTGCCAGTATTGTACTGTAAAATCAACATTTTTTTTTCTTTTTGCAGTGTAGAGTTTGTATTCAAGAACCTTATTACCTTATTTCTTCCATATCGTAACTTGAGTTTTAAACATTTTTTGGGCCAGTATCGTAATCGATTACACAGTAAAAAAAAAAATCCGGTGATTGCCAGTACAATTTCCGTATTTTTACGATTTTTTTTCCACTGTGAAAGAGATTTTGTGAATATTTCAAAAAGTATGGATTTGAGAATATCTTTGACAGATAATGCTAAATTTTGATTTTCTCAAAAGCTGAGGCTTTTATTTTTATTATTACACTGCAAAAGAGAAAAATACGAAAATTGTACTGCCAAATTATGGATTATAAGTGTAAAAATGTAAAAAATACCAAATTCTTAGCGGAAACAAATTTACTAGACTTTTAGCACTATTATCTGTCAAGAATATTTTTAAATCCATATTAGCTAGTTGTTAACATATTCTTGAAATTCACATAATAAAATATTCTGTATGTTTTCGGACAGAAATACATTAAAACACACATAAACAACGCCTGCATTCAGCAATTAAAGATACACAAATATTAAATTACAGACATACATACAATAAATACAATAATCCAACATGGAGTGAAAAATTAGCCAGAGCCAGGAGTCGAACCTGGGTCCACAGCGTTCCGGGCTGTCGCTCTGACCACTGAGCCACTCCGGCCAATTAGGTGGATCAGTAATAATCTAATACCGTTGTCCTGTCATCAAGTATAACTGTTAGATGGCTGGTGACTTTCTCTCCAACATGGTTTATTAGTGAGAAATTGCAAACTCAAGAATTGGCCGGAGTGGCTCAGTGGTCAGAGCGACAGTCCGGAACGCTGTGGACCCAGGTTCGATTCCTGGCTCTGGTTAATTTTTCACTCCATGTTGGATTATTGTATTTATTGTATGTATGTCTGTAATTTAATATTTGTGTATCTTTAGAAATACATTAGTCCGACATTCTTTAGATAATGTAAAGCCAACTGCAGCATCAAAGCAGCATTCGTAGTATTCTTCACTCCCAAATGTTACGTTGCGTTTTATTATGTTATTTATTATATGTGGAATTAAAGCTATTCTATTTAGGGGAAAGTATGATGAAACCGTATACATTATTATTTGTAGTTTCTTAAAGCCTGCATTTCCAAAAGAATATAATGTAGAATTACGTGTATACCCTGCACGTATATCCTTGTACCATAGTATCTTTTAAAATAAAGGATTAGCCATAACCACATTTTTATTAGTAAATGATTATTTATGAAAAATCAAACCCACATAAATATATTAATCTTACAGAAAATGAAAAAAAAAAATTAGACTTTCTTTTAAACATTTTTCTTTTTAGAACATTGTGTTTTATTTTAAAATTTTAACTAAGGAACTAAACAAATAATATTTCAATTATAAGTCTAATGATTTAATATTTAAAGACAAAAAGACAACTGTCTTTATTACAATTTGGGACTTGAATCATAAAATTCGTTTTGTTGAAGGAAATGTCACAGTTAATACATTGCATTATTTTGAATTAAAAAAAAATTTAAAGACATTACAGTATCTTTGCATATTTAATCTGCAATCATATAGGGAAAAATAATACATCTTTCTTAATTTATTTCTCATTTGCGAAAATCTACCACAAAATCCTTTTTGCTGTTTTTAAATCTATAAAATTGAATGTTTATCGTAACTGTTTTTTGCATGTTAAATTAAGAGATAGCTACTTGCAAATTATTTATTTCCTTTCTGCATCATTTAATATCATGCCATGTAAATAAATCCTTTCAAAAATTGTCTTTGTTGGACAAAAATGTGTCATCTTTATCATTCGCATAACAAAACACTGAACGCCTAAATAATGAAGATATCAAAAGTCTTCGGAGCAGTGGGAGGGAGAAAAAAGCAAGGACGATAAATAAGGAAAGAAACTAAAAAAGAAATCAAAAACTTTTAAGAGAGAAAAAGACGAAAAGAAAAACGAAAATCTCCATCTAGGGAACCAGCTATTAGTAAAACGCTCGCCTGTTTTGGAATAAAATGAAAATAAATGAATGCTCTTGACGGAGCAAGAAGAGAGCGGGGGAGGTAGACACGTACGTAGAATAACAAATGACCTGACGTCGAGATATGGACACATCGACGGTACCACGTGATCAGGGGCTGCCCACTGCCTGACCAATGAAGGAGCGACGTGATCGCAACAATGGCAACACTTTTTTCAGCAATAATTTCGATTTTTTTTTTTCATCCTGAATTTTTTTCGCACTCTACCACACACAGAGAAATGATTTTTTTCCACCCCAAAGCTTTTGTTGTGATTTTCTCTCTTCTGGTCCCCTATTTCGAATGTCTTTCTGATGAGGATTTTCCACCAAAAGATTTGGAACTTCAAGTCAATGCAAGGTTTCTATTATATGTTCGCTTTTTTTCCATTCTATTGTATATATTTTCTTCCCCGCCCACCCCCACTTTTTTTATACATATTTCGTCTCTTCTCTCATTTTATCCATAATTTTTTCTTCTTACCCCCATTTCTTTTTCCTTGGCGATTTTTTTTTTTTTTTTCATTTCTTTTCGAATGATATGAGATGAAAATGTCGATTCTTTCTTTAACTCTTTCCTTTAAGAAAAAAAAAAAATCTCCTCCCCCCCCCCATATCGTGTTCTTTTGCGATTTGGAAAATGAAAGGAAAAAATGTAGTGGGGGGCGGAACAGATGAACCTAGATATTTTTAAGGGGGGAATGGAAACAGAAATCTATGCCAAATCCCGATGTTTCATCCAACAAAGCAACAAAATATGGTTACACGTCAGATATAGAAGGGGCTTCAATCATGGCCACATGGATTGAGAGGAAATACCGCAAAAGGGTCAATCGGGCCTGCTCGCCAAGGGAAATTTTTTGGCATATTTCCGTATGTTTCCGCATCATAGGCTTGGACGTGCCCCGCTATTTCGCATGAGGGTTGCGTTTTTTCAGCTAACGTGGATATCCGAAATATATCTTTTTCATCCGATGGAAAGATTTCAGATAGCCAAGACTTACTCTGACAGATTCAAAGAAAATATTTTTTGTTGTGGATATCTGTTTGCGACTATTGTTAGAATTTTTTTCACTGAGCCTTAAAAATAGTGCTTCAGGTTTTTATTCCCTTCCATTAAAGTTAGTTTTACGTAGAAAATATAGAAAAAGCGGTTTTTACTTGAAGATAAATGTTTCAGTTTGATCATGTAAATACTCGTGGAAATTCAATGTTGCTAGTTTCTTTAATATTTACATTTATTACCTTTAATCTAAATACCAAATTAAGTTAAAAAAAAATTTATTATTATTTATTTATCGTTTATTTTAGTATAATCTAAAATTAATAGAAGGAAATAGAAGTAAAAAAAAATGTATGTTTTCAGTTTAAATATGTATGAATAGTTAAATAACTTTAGAAATTTCACTACAAAGTATGATTTATGAACTATGTAATTTTTACAAAAATAAAAAGAAAAGGTGGCAGATTATGATACAAACCAAAAAATGACTTTTCTTTTTTTTTTTTTTTTTTTTTTTTTTTTTTTCAAAGACAAATTTTGAAAGGATTTATTTACATGATATGATATTAAATGATGCCGAAAGGAAATAAATAATTTGAAAGTAGCTATTTCTTAATTTAGCATGCAAAACAAAAAAAGAAAGTTGCGATAAACATTCATTTCATAGATTCATGACCGCAAACAGAATTTCGAGGTATTATTTCGTAAATGAGAAATAATTGCAAAAAGATAGATGACTTTGTCCTGTATGTTTTCAGCTTAAATATGTATGAATACGTTAATGACTTCAGAAATTAGAATAAAAAATAATACAATTTATAAATTACATCATTTTTACAAAAAAAAAAAAAAAAAAAAAAAAAAAAAAAAAAAAAAAATGAAATGAAAAGATGCTATGTTATGATACTGACCACAAAAAATAATTGTTGTGCGAATGATAAAAATGGCGCATTTTTGTCCCACAAAGACAATTTTTGAAAGGATTTATTTAGATGACATGATATTAAATAATGTTGAAAGGAAATAAATACTTTGAAAGTAGCTATCTCTTAATTTAACATTCGAAAAACATTCACGATAAACATTCAATTTCAGAGATTTAAAAACCACAAATAAATAAATAAATTAATTAATTAATTAAAGAAATAATAAAAGAAAAGAAAAGAAAAGGAATAAATTAAGAAAGATGCATTACCTATGCATTACTAATGCATTACCTATGCATTACTAATGCATTACTAATGCATTACCATTTTCCCATATATATTTCCAGTTTAAATATGTATGAATAGTTAAATAACTTTAGAAATTTCACTACAAAGTATGATTTATGAACTATGTAATTTTTACAAAAATAAAAAGAAAAGGTGGCAGATTATGATACAAACCAAAAAATGACTTTTTTTTTTTTTTTTTTTTCAAAGACAAATTTTGAAAGGATTTATTTACATGATATGATATTAAATGATGCCGAAAGGAAATAAATAATTTGAAAGTAGCTATTTCTTAATTTAGCATGCAAAACAAAAAAAGAAAGTTGCGATAAACATTCATTTCATAGATTCATAACCGCAAACAGAATTTCGAGGTATTATTTCGTAAATGAGAAATAATTGCAAAAAGATAGATGACTTTGTCCTGTATGTTTTCAGCTTAAATATGTATGAATACGTTAATGACTTCAGAAATTAGAATAAAAAATAATACAATTTATAAATTACATCATTTTTACAAAAAAAAAAAAAAAAAAAAAAAAAAAAAAAAAAAAAAAATGAAATGAAAAGATGCTATGTTATGATACTGACCACAAAAAATAATTGTTGTGCGAATGATAAAAATGGCGCATTTTTGTCCCACAAAGACAATTTTTGAAAGGATTTATTTAGATGACATGATATTAAATAATGTTGAAAGGAAATAAATACTTTGAAAGTAGCTATCTCTTAATTTAACATTCGAAAAACATTCACGATAAACATTCAATTTCAGAGATTTAAAAACCACAAATAAATTAATTAATTAATTAATTAATTAAAGAAATAATAAAAGAAAAGAAAAGAAAAGGAATAAATTAAGAAAGATGCATTACCTATGCATTACTAATACATTACCTATGCATTACTAATGCATTACTAATGCATTACCATTTTCCCATATATATTTCCAGTTGAAATATGGATGAATATACTATTGTGCAAAGGATAAAGTTGACACATTTTTGTCTCACAAAGAAAAATTTTGAAAGGATTTATTTACATGGCAGGATTTTAAATGATGCCTGAGTGGAAATAAGTAAGAAGTTTTCTCTTAATTTAACGAGGAAAAAAGAGTTCCAATAAATGTTCAGTTTCATAGATTTAAACCCGTAAAAATAATTTCCTGTGGCAGTGTTTTTATTATTTATTTATTTATTTATTGTAATTGAAAAAAAAACCTTTGCCTTGTATATTAGGAACTTAGATATGCATAAATGTTTTAAAATCTAATATTTTTAGAAATTTTAATATAAAATAACTCACAAATCACACTTAAAAAAATATATATTTGAATCTATATAAACTCAGTTCACATAAATTCCTTTATATTAACAGCCGTATTTATTAAAGTAATTGAATTTTTTTTTCTAGCGGGTTGTGCATAGTTCTTTGTTATAAACTGGTTACAGCTTTAACTTAATTCTTTATAAATTTTCAAAAGACGCATTTCAGCTGTCAGTCAAAAAATTATTCATGTCGTATTCCATATTTCTAAAATTATTTTTCAAACATTATCACTTTATGGAGTTTTGAATTTTACACTGTTCTTTATTAATTTTAAAGATTTTGAACAGAATACTTCATTTATAGAGAGCTGTTTTACAGCGATAAATACTTTATCTGATCGATAATAAGCAATAAACGAATTACAGACAGCTGAGATCAAATTCGTGTACAGCTAATTTGGTTTCATGAGACTAATATGATTTAGATGTTAGCTTCTGCAATGCATCGGTTAAAATTCCTTTAGGCAGCTTATCAACGGACTCCACTGTCAGCGGATATTTTCTAACTTAAGGGAAATATTGACCAAACGATGAAGCTGTGTGCTGATTTTTCTTCCTTATTGAATATCCAAAGAAGCCTTTTTCTCACTCTACGAATTCTTCTTTTACGTTACATTTTATAAAGTTTTTGAATTTTGATAATTGAGTTCGGATGAATAAGTTTATTATATTATTTTTTGTCTATAAATAGTTCCAAACAATAATCTTCTTGGCCGTTTGTAGTAAACATCTAATACGAAGATTTTTGTTTTGAAATAGCGGTACACAAAATAATGATGAAAAAGTGGAAATTACTCATCAAATTTAATTGTCATACCATGAAATATAAAAATATATCTTTCGATTGTTTCTTTTATATTTACTTACTTTCTTTTATAGTTTTTAAGCTTAGACTGATAAATATATTTGTTCTTGTTTTATGTTACCATTTTAAAATGTTTTTGCATTCAATAAATGGCATGATAATTGAGTTCGGTTATTAAGTTTATTATATTAATTTTTTATCAGCCAATATTTCCAAACAATAATCTTGGCTGTTTCTTAGTAGACATCTACTACAAAGAGTACTGTTTTGAAATAGTGGTTCCCAACAAAAATAGACTTTTTTATCGAATTTAATTATTATACCATGTATTATAAAAATATATAGTTTCGATTTCTTTTTATATTTAGTTACTTTATTTTACTAGTTTTTATACTTTGCCGGATACTGCATGCTAATATAAAATTCAGATAATATGCAGATTACATTAAAATTCATATATTATGCGATTGTTTGTTAGTTGTATAGGGGATATATTGCTTAGGGACAACAAATTAATTACGCGACAGGTTTGTATTAAACTTTATATTGTAAGGAATCAAAGGACTCTAAGTGTCAGCATTTTCTAACTAAGGAAATACTAAGCAAACGACGAAGTTGTGTACCGATTTTTCTTCTTTATTCGATATCCAATCAAGGTTTTTTTTCCATTCTTTGAATTATTGTTACATACCACGAAGGAAGTTTATATTATGAATATTATAAAGCTTAGTCAGATACTGAAGACGAAATAAAATTCAGATGATACGCAGATTTAACTAAAGTTAATAAATAAATTTTATAAAGTTAATAGATAAATGGCGCGACAGGATTTATATTGCATTTTATATTTTACGAAATGAACGGACCAGTGAATATTTTCTTAACTTAGAATTTTTTTTCACCAAATGACGAAAATGTGTACTGATTTTTCTTCTTTATTGGATATCCAAAAAAGCCTATTTCCGATTCTATGATTTTTTATTATATTCTATAATTAGGAAAAGTTTTTGTAAAGAAGATTGTAAAAATGCGCCATTTTAATTACATTTAGAAATTAAATTATTTTACTTTATTATTTACTGGCAAACCCGCCCGGCGTCGCCTGGGAAAACAAAATCCATAGGTTTTATTATTATTATTATTATTATTATTATTATTATTATTATTATTATTATTATTATTATTATTATTATTATTATTCGAGCTATATGGATGGCACTTTCAAACTGCTTAAAAACCGAAAATTAAGAAAATAAAAACCGAAAATTAAGAAAATTTCCTTACGTTAATAATATTTTTGAAATAGTAAATAGACATATTTTTTAATGAAAAGTAATTGAGAGCAGAAGAATACCTTCTGTCCGTGTTTATTATTATTATTATTATTGTTATTATTATTATATCCCTTCGAGCGTCGGGATGGCAGTTTAAAACTGCAGAAAAAAACGAAAGAAAAAAGACCCTCAGATAAAAGTAAATATTTATATTTTAGTAGTAAATATTTATATTTTAATAGTAAATAATTATATTTTTTAATGAAACATATTGTGTTAAATAGCTTCATCCGGGCAACCACAATTGTGATTTTTAAATGCACAAAAAAATGGAAAATATGAAAACGACCTTCTGAAAATATTTTTTAAACAGTAAATATTCATATATTTTTTAAATAAAATACAATCTCAGTGCAACGAAAATATATTCTAAACGTAGGTTTTTTTTTTGGTAATTCCACTGTTGATGGAATTATAATGTTGATGGAGTTATAAAAGTAGCAAAAAATATAAATCGTTTATAAAGATTATTAATCCTATAAAATATTGACAATTTTTATAAGATTTTTAGTTGATGTTAACTACATAAATTGACGTTGTTCACGTGTGACCCATATTCCCCTATATATACATTTACATATTCAGAATGCCTGTTAAATTATACAATTCTATTCCATGTACATTGAAAATTTTAATTACACTGAAAGATATATCGTATAGAATGTGTCATAGTGTCCCTAATGATACAGCCATTGTATTATAGAATAACAAATCTATTGTAAATGGCAAACATTTTATAGTAAAATAAACAAAAGTTTTATTTAATCATTTTCATTGAATATATTTTTTTTCACTGTCCCAAATTTATTTATTTTGTAAAAATACTATCTATACCATATTCAAAACTCTTTATATAAGTTTTTTAAAAATAAGTTAAAGTATATTACTTTAAACAGTTATACAACCATTTGTATAAACATAAATGCTTTTATAAATGTAAATCTGTAAAAGGTATGCACAGTCCATAATTTAAAGTTTCTTTTACCAGTATTTTGAAAAAGCTTTGAACAAAGGATAAGACAAAAAAAAAGAGCGATCGAAAATCAATTCCTTTGAAAGACTCTAAAGTTTTTTTTTTTCTTTCTCACGTAATTTTTCTTCACCTAACCAA
The DNA here is from genome assembly GCA_963931845.1 of Maratus michaelseni. NCBI lineage: Eukaryota > Metazoa > Arthropoda > Arachnida > Araneae > Salticidae > Maratus > Maratus michaelseni. Next base: position 135,771,580 of record OZ007593.1, read on the forward strand.
AATGTGTATTCTTCTTAGAATTTCCAAGAAGTCTGGAACCGCTATTTTTGAGCAGGAAATTACTTTTTAATATTTCAATCAAAGATTTTTCAATCAACTCTTTTAATCATAGGTTTTATAAACAAGTAAATAAGATTAAAAACATGTGTTCATTTGTTAATGTCTGTAAATTTACTATTTATTGTCCATTTTACCAATTTTCATTCAGACATTATTTAAAAAACATGGTCAAAAATTTTCACTAAAAACGTCCCCCATTTAAAAAATGTAAAAACAGTTTCGAATAAAAAATCTTCACCACTCCACAAAAGCGCTTTCGCCCCAGCTAGGGCATCATCAGTTGTCACAACTGATGATGCCCTAGTTTAAGTTTCGACTAAAACAACACGGTAAAAAATAATAATAAAATTAAATTTAAAGAAACCTGTTGATTTTATAGAAAAAACTGTCAGCCAGGACGCCAGTAAAAATTAGTTTATTTTACAGAAATTGTAAATAACACAGTAAATAAGTTCTCGTTTAAGTTTCGACAAAAAAAAAAAAAAAACACGGTAAAAAAATAATAATAAAAATAAAATTAAAGAAACCTGTTGATTTTATAGAAAAAACTGTCAGCCAGGACGCCAGTAAAAATTAGTTTATTTTACAGAAATTGTAAATAACACAGTAAATAAGTTCTCGTTTAAGTTTCGACAAAAAAAACACGGTAAAAAAATAATAATAAAAATAAAATTAAAGAAACCTGTTGATTTTATAGAAAAAACTGTCAGCCAGGACGCCAGTAAAAATTAGTTTATTTTACAGAAATAATCTGTATTTATGCAGTTCAAAAGGTCGAGATATGTTAAAATAACAGAAATTTCGTAATAAATACAGATTATTTCCGTAAAATAAACAGATTTTTAAAGGTGTCCTGGCTAATAGTTTTTTTTTAACAGTGAAGTATTAATTAAGTAACACGAAAAATTCTGTTAAAAAATTGTGGTAAAACTGCTCGCATGCCTAACGATTTTATGATTTTTAATTTCAAAACGAGTATGTCTAAATAGTTCTTATCACATGGATCTGAATAGACAGTCAATTAAACAAGTTAATCGTGAACTCTTGTGTTTAGAAAAAAAAAAAAAAAAAAAAAAAAAGAAAATAAGAAAAAAAGAAACTAAAGAAAAAAAATATAATACACAACAATACGAGAAATTTGTCAAAGATTTTAAATCACAATCTATAAATAAAATAAAAAAATACAGGGTGTCTCACTTCAAGGCGAATCTGGATTTTCATTCATAACCTTTAAAACAATGTTGATGTTTTCATGATATTTTCAACAGACTTGTCTTGTTTTTTTGGAAAAGCAAACGACATAATAAAATGCAAGATATCGACTATCTGCCTTGAAGCAACACTAAACTAGACGTTCCATTACTCCTATATTCAGCTTACAGTACATACAGTGCTACACAATGAATTACTGGCACTTACTAATGCTTCTTGCGATATTATTACATTTCATAATAAGCAAAGTAAGTCAGTTGAAAATTCCATTAATATATCTCCATTGTTGTTAAGGTTGTAAGAAAAAACAAAATTAGTGATATAAATAAAATTGTTTAAATAATTTCCAACCAATGGAAATATTTTTAGTAACATATCAAATTTATTTATTTTATAAAATTAGAAATTGTGATACATTTCAAACTATTTATGCATAAGTAAAACTTATATATGTATTTCTTAGAATTCAACAGTTGAGAAACCGCATTGTTATTCTTAAGGTATGAAAGAATTGCATTGTGCAGAATTTAAAGTTTCTTCACGAGTATTTTAATAGAATATGATGGTACTTTTGTTAAGCGTTGTCCAATTTTTGGTCATATTGCTAGGGGGGGGGGAGGGGGGAGAGACTTTTTTAATGACTCGAAGATGACTCGAAGTATCATTCTCCTGCAAGAAAAACACTGAAAATCGGGCACAGTCATCCGCTCAGACCGCGCTGGTATCGAACTCGTGAACTACGGCCCAAGCTCTTCATTTTGTGGCCGGCAAGAGTACTTTGAAGAAAAGCAAAAAGATAAAAAAGCGATCGAAAATCAATTCCTTTGAAATATTCTAAAATAGTTTCTTTCTTACGTAAAAAAAGTTTGCTTTTTTTTAATGGAATGAATTTGTGATTTTTACTTCCAAAAATAGTACTTACAAATGCTTCTTTTACATAGGGTTCTGTATATACCGTTACATACACAGGTTACTCTCGAAATCTTGCTATAAAAAAATAAATAAATAAATAAATAAAATAAAATAAAATAAAAAGAAAAAAGGGACTGAGATAATAGTATACAATAAGGCAGACAATATTTCCCAGACAAGTTAAATTACAATCCATAAATTACCTCAATAATACAGGGTATCTCATTATGACCAGAATCAAGATATTTTAAACAGATTTGACTTATTTCGAGTGAAATCTCATTACATCACGAGAAGTGCAAGTAGTGACCACATTCAAGTAGTGACCACATTCTTTACTAGGCGCTTCATTCTTAGGGTGTCACAAAGTGATTGCAACGCGCTTTTATTTTTTACCTGTTGGAGATACAAAGGCAATTATAAATTGCAAAAGTGTTCAAAATAACTTAGAAATTAATATTATAGGGATGAAATGGTCCTGCTATTAGTTAAAAAATACACATTTAAAATTTTTGCACGGTCCCCAGGGCCAATGTTATATATTTTTCAATAATTCCGTTTTCTGACAGGTTAAACAGTAAAAAAATATCTTCTACGACCAAAATTCGCCGAATTATGATATTTTAAAATTTATGACGGAGTTTTCCATCTTTAAGAAATCGCTGTCTTTTTTTAGTGCCGGAAAGCTTCAAACTTTCATAAAATTCGAAGTAAACTAATTCTGTGAATTTTGGTCGCAGAAAAATGGAATTTTTACAGTTTTACTTGTCAGAGTATGAAGAAACTTTTCCTAAATAAAATTCTTGGGACGCAGAGACCTATAAAATTTGAAAAGTGCAACTCTTATAAATTTTATGTCAGAACTTTTTCATCAACATAATCGTAATTCATACCTTATTTTATTCTAATTTTATCCCTTGTATAACTAGTATCATTGGCCGAAATAATGTGCGTATCCAAAACCTCATGAGATTTCAGCATATTCCAAACAAAGCAATGTAAACCTGTTAAAAAAAACATTACCATATATTTATTGTTATTAAAGCTATTAAAAATTATATATAATATAGATAAAAGTTTGTTTAAACAAAACTTTCATATAAAACTTTCATTTAAAAGTATCATTTTCCAAACTATCAATTAAAATACTTTCTTATTTATAAATATTTTTTATTATTGTTTCAATTTATTTATTTACTTTTTTTAAGTACAGCCTATGACATATTTAAAACGCTTTATGCATAATTAAGAAATTTAAAATATATGACTTTGAGTTCAATAGTTACACACCCATTTCTACAAATATAAACGGTTTTAAAAATATATATCTGTAAAAGGATTGCGCAGTGCATAATTTAAGTTTCTTTACCAGTATTTGAAAGAAGCTTTAAAGAAAAGAAAAGTAGAAAAAGAATACGATCGAAAATCAATTCCTTTGAAAGACTTCAAGTCTTTTTTTCTCACGTAAAAATATTTTTTTTTACCTAACGGTTTGGTGATTTTTATTTTCCATATTTTTTTTTCCCCAATTTATTTAAAAATTAATTTGAAGATGCAAAATAATAGAAATATTCATTTCCAAAACATATAATTATTTTTGATGACTACGAAACTTTAATTTTCTAATGGATTTTAAGATAAATTGAATATATTCAATGTTTTCGATATTTTTTCTTCAAAAATTGTCTCGTTTGTCAAATTTTAGAAAAAATATTTTTTAATAATTAAAAATTCCTTTTATAATTGATACGATGTTTTGAAGGAACGTTTAAAATAATTACTTTTTCGTGTATAAAATATCATATCATTTAAATGATATACTCATCATGTTTTACATTATGATTTACCGGCTCACTGAAGTCTTTAATTTTTTATGAAATTTAATGTTATTTTTAAAAATATGTAAAATTGCAATGAATCCGATCATTCTTTGCTACATATATTACTCTGAAACTCAAAGCTCTTAAAGAATTAAGATTTTAAGCAAAAAAAATTTTAAAAATATACTTTTGATTAAAAATATTATTTTGGTGTTTGTTAACTAATGGTGATTAACTAATTAAAAAATAATTTTTTTTAAAAGCTTTCTATCTTTTCTCATGGAAGTAATTACTTAAATGTATTAAAAATAAAATTTTTGTTGCTCAATGAATTCTTTATTTCTTACATGATACTTTAATCTTAAAATACACATTTAATTCAAACATTTGCTTCAATGTTTCTTTACTACCTAATCATTAATAACTAATTAATCAGTTTATTAAATAATTACACGTTTAAAAGCGAAGTTTTTTTAACCATTGGGAAAATGATTGTTGTTTTCGATAAAAAATGGACCCTTTTGGCGTCGTCACTTTATTTTTTTAAGCGTTTTTAACGAATTTCTGTAACTTTAGAAGAATTTTTAACGAAATTCTGTAACTTTAGAAGAATTTTTCTGTGAAAAGGCAATAGAAATGCATAAAATCGTTACAAAAATTTACAGAAAGGATAGACGCAAACTTTAAGATATGAAAAAAAGCCGAATTCAAAAATTGACGTCGGATGAGAAATCGTCTTATAAAGCAAAAAAACGTGGTCTTCAACTTTAATTTTCTCAAACTACCTTTAGTTCAGACATCAATCTATACAAGAGTTAAAGTTGTTGTAGGAAGGACCCGACAAAATATTAAGGTATATGTTAAGGATAAAGTATAGTAATAAAAAATGCGTTTCGATAACTGCGGCGATGGTTCAAACGAATATTTTTGCGAGGACAGAGAATGCCAGGATCTCTTCACCTGTAGTAATGGAAAATTCGTTTATTTGTAGATGGTTCCGATGAATATTTTTGAATAATTAATAATTTTAATTAATTTGATTTTTTTTAATAAAAATTTTTGGGAACATTTTCCCAATGGTTGTTGTAATTTGTTAAATTATATATATTTTTTAAATGAAAGGAAAAATTTAAAAGACTAAATATAATTTTCGTTGTATATCATACGATCGTTATGCAAAATCGCCTGCATAAATCTTTGTGTATAGTGATAGCAATTATTATATCTTAAACCTACACAGAGATGCAGCAATAAGGTATTACAAAGGTATATGGTACTATAAGATATTAACTCGGTGCTTCAATAATGAGAAAATGAAAATCATATTTGTTTAAGAAATGTAAGTGCAAATAAGTGTTTTTTAAACTTTTCAATAAATGTATGCTAAAACAGCACACAATTTATGACAGTTAAATAATTAAAAGATATGTCAAATATTTATTTAATTTTCTTTATCACTGAAAATAGTACTTAATACATTACCTTTTTCTAAATTATTTTACAGAACAAATTAAAAAAAAAAAATAATGGTTATATAATTTTTACATCTGGCATTCTGTAGTTACTTTGATTTTTAAAGAAAACATTGAAAAGAAGAAAAAAAAGGAGTATTTATTAACGTAGTTTTTGGTCATTTAATTGATATAAAAATCTAAAGATGAAAAAAATATGCAAGTATTTCAAAAAAAAATATTTATTAAAATTTATTTTTCATGAATGATAACTTGGAGTAACAAGGAAAAAAATGCTATAATGTTTAACAGAAATAAATATAATATTTTAAGAAATTAACAAATAATGTTAAAGAGTCAATAAAGTTTCAAAAAGGGTCCTGGAACATTCATGAACATATCATAGAACAGTTATTAACTGAAAAAAAATACAATAAAATTATTTTAAAAACGCTAATTGTATAATATATAAAGGATATTAAAAAAGACTTAACATAAATTGATGCTACAGTAAAATTATTTATTTATTGACACTCCAGTAATATAATTTTGTTTTTATTGATATTACATGAATATATATATATATATATATATATATATATATATATATCCATGAAAATAATGGAAAAATGAGGAAAAGGATGAAAGGATTTTAAAAGGATGAAAAGGCGAAAATTGGAAAACTATGATATATATATATATAGTTATAGAAATTAAGTTTAATAAACTTTATTTATCTTGTCAGCGAAAACTTTTCTTCATGCATGAGCGATATGACGTATCATCGCTATTTTAATGTTTTGTAATAAATTCTTAATGCAACTAACATAAACTCATTTCAAAATAACAACGGCATTTTAAATCGCTCTGTGTGTAAAAAAAAAAAAAAAAAAGGTAAAATGTTATGAAAAACAGATTAAAAAAAAAAAAAGCAAATGAAAAAGATTTTTTTGTATATCAGTGAATTGAGATATCAAATTAAGTCCACTGTTTTTAAAATCCTTGTATCCCCAAGTTAAGTATACATCAAAATCTAAATGCACCTTCGTTCATTCTATGCAATCCAATAGATAAAATATGGATAAAATAGTAAAAAACTTAAAAAATATCCAATTCTGACCGCCAAAACAGATTTGTTTAACAATTTGCTATCAAACTTAAATTGCTTATCGACCCTAGTCTTTTACACATTTAAAAAGCATCTAGTTAGCTTTTTTAAAGCCAACTAAATGTGGCTTTATGATGACTAAGTGCAAACTAACCTTTTTAATTATTCTAGAGTTATGTACGATAATAAATTGTCACCATTTTAGGGATGCAAAATTTATGCATTTATCTATATTAACTACCTGTATGAATATGATATAATTTATTAAATTGGGTACATTTGGATTAAAAATGGGAAAAAATCATTACATTATGGCACAATCAGTATAAGCGTTTTTTTTTTTTTTTTAATACACGAGTTAATACATATACTTTACTTTTCAGCATTGTAAAATACTTGAAATGTTGTATGTGCCATAATTCCTTATGGTACAATGGAAATGGTGTTGCTCTATATACTTGTATTCCTCAAATATAAAAAAATATATAATCGACAATTCAGATGATTCCGATTTTTTGACAAAATTTTTTAGAATATTTATGTTTGTTTGAATGTAAAAAAAGTAATTTTCATTTAAAATCACATTAGTTTAATATATATATCTTATTTTCCATTTTGTTGTGCAGTTTTTAAATTTAAAAGAAAGACATTTCTTATGAGAGCCAAAATAGATTTTCCTTCTTTAGTCGCAATTCATTAGTGAAATTGCCGTGAAAGAAAAATAAATCGATCAAAGCTATCAGATTACTTTTATAAGAATTCATTGTGAGCACACGAGATTTGTATTTTACTAATGGCTAAAAAAATATTAATGAATAAATGTTGGTCTTAATTTGTAAATAAAGGTTGTGTTATTTTCAGAAATCCCGTCTTTAGTTGATGATATGGAAATTTTAAAAAACGTTTTTTTAAATATAAAAGAAATATTATAACTTATCTTTTCGATAAATCAAATGATTTATGGATAAAAGATTACATCTTTTCAAAATTTTCCGTTGTTTATTCATTTTATCATTTAAAGTACAACATTTAAAAGAAAAAAAAATATGAAATTATAATTTTTAATATGTTTTTACGTTTTAAAAGTTGAGATAAACAATTAAAAAAGTAACAATTTATTGAAATAACGTATATTTTTCAATATTTTGAATCTATTTCAATTAAAATAACTTCATTATAGGGACTGTTTGTAATTTCTTAAACTATGATAATTTCAATAAAAGTTAAAATTTCAGTGCAAATTCACCTTGTTTAATAACTAACATTCATTAAGATACAACTAAATGTAAATATATTGCTTGAAGGTGCGTAAAAACATACATAAAAAACTTTTAAAAGCACATTAAAGTCCTTTTAAAAAATTCCAAAACGTTTTCAACCGAAACCTGGTCATCATCAGTGGAAAAAACTAATATTGTTGAGTTGAGTTGTTACCTCTTTGCGTTTTCTTGCTTGCCCGGAATAAACTATTTCACTTCAAGGGTTTGGAAAAAAAGGTGGGATGGGAAAGGTAATCAATGATGCATTAATTCATTCCAGACAATATTCCAATAATCCAGACAATCAATGCATCATTGATTACCTTTCCCATCCCACCTTTTTTTCCAAACCCTTGAAGTGAAATAGTTTATTCCGGGCAAGCAAGAAAACGCAAAGAGGTAACAACTCAACTCAACAGAATTAGTTTTTTCCACTGATGATGACCGGGTTTCGGTTGAAAACGTTTTGGAATTTTTTAAAAGGACTTTAATGTGCTTTTAAATGTTTTTATGTATGTTTTTACGCACCTTCAAGCAATATATTTACATTTAGTTGTATCTTAATGAATGTTATGATAATTTCATGAGAAGAAAAATAATAAAATATAAATTTTTAATAATTGACACAAGCATTTTAAATATGTAGTAAATTCAACATGTTCAACATTATTTGTACAGTAAATTGGTTTTTGGCATCATTTGCACAAAAACTGGCTTATAATGATTTTCCTATTTTTCATGTATTTGTTATATGTATACAAGTTTCTTAATACTACTTTGGAAAAAAAAAAATAAGTTATTAAAACTAAAGTTTTAATATTTTTCTAAATTTTGAAATTTGAGATAAATAATTAGGAAAATAACATCTAATTCTATAATTTTAATTAAATTTTAATTTCAATTAAAACAGTTTCGGCATAACCATTGTATTGTAAATTCTTTAGACAACAATAATATAATTATGATTTCACACAAAAAAAAAAAAAAAAAAAAAAAAAAACAGGTAAATAAAATAGCAATTTGTATTATTTAATGTAAAAATGAAATAAGTTGTCAAATATATATGTTCAATATTATTTATGGTGTAAATCGTAATTTGGCATTATTGCTTAAAAAATTGGCTTATACAAGTAAAAAGGTAAAAGTATTCTATGTAATGCTTCTATTGATCTTTAAGATAAATATCCAATATCCTTCACTTGTGTATTTAACCGTTGATGTTTACCTAAAAACATATGCACAATATTTTAAAAATTTGGTAATATAATAGTTATAAATGTATGATATAATAATATAATATTTAAATTCTTGAAAATAGTAATATTAAAAATGTTACTTTTAAACTTAAAAATGTAATAAGCATAAAAAATGTATTATAAATTCATTTCAGTGAATCTTGAAAATGTATAATGCGTATAAATAAATAAGTAAATAAATAAACAAGACATTGACGGTAATTATCTTAACATCTTTTTAGGTAAATTATAATTTACCTAGAAAATATCTTAATATAAGGCTGAATTAACTTTATAATTAAAAATTGCCTTTTAAAACCCAAAATTTATCTAAAGTATTTATTTTTCGAAAAAACAATTCATTCCGTTTTAAAATATTATAAGATAAAAAAATTAATTTTTAGAGTATCACGCTCTTTATTATCAATGAATAATTAGTATGTTTTTTATATAGTTTCCATCGCAGAGTTTCCTCTCGAAATTTATTAAATTCATCAATTAAAAATAAAAAAAATATTGCATATTTCATTTTTATTTTCAGTAATATAAAATAAAATCACTTTATATCATTAAAATTTGTAGGTTAAATAAGTTAAAGTAAATAAATATTAAAAAGTACAATGTAAAAAGCTAAATAAATCTTTTCTATTTTCTAAGTAAAAAGTTTCCGAAAGTCCATGAAAAATCAAATGAATAAATTTGCCCTGTTGGCGCGTTCTTTCGTTGGCGCGTTGGGTTGTTCTTTGGCGCGTTTTGGAAGCAACATTTTAAATTCTTAGAATTTAAAGTGTGCAAAACTGTTTTATTTGGACATTAAAAAATAATAACATTATAAATAAAAATGATAATTAAAGAGTTATTTTATATGCTATGTTAATTATAATCAAGTTATTAAAAAATGTAATAGCAAAGATTAACTCAATTTTTATCGAAAATAAAATATTGATTTCTTTTTCTATTGCATCCGCTAATTTGACAAATATTTAAAAATTAGTATATTTTTATTCCTTTATATTTCAATGTGGTGCTAAATTTAAATATTTTTAAGTATTAGTTGTATTGTAGCTAAAAAATAAAATTTTAGTTTCGATTTTTTTTATAGTATTTCACATTTATTTTTTAATATTCATATAAATGTTCTTAAAACATATTTTACTAACAAATAAAACTTTAAAAGGGTATATATGTTAAATAAACAGAATAAGACAGAGAAAAAAAGTTTATGTCAACTTATTTGGTGTAATTATGGGTTTTAAAACATAGAAACAGAAAATCTGTAGTTACTATTAACAAGATTGGGCACAAATAAAAAAAAATTATATACTTTTACATAAAAGAGACCAGCAAATGTTTTAAATTTTGTTAATTTTAAATACAAGTTATTAATTATGTTATTTTGCATATTTTGTGTGTTCGGTTTATATTTTGTAAATAGTAAAATAATAATAATAATAATAATAATAATAATTTATCTTGATTTAAACTAAGAAATAATGTAGGTTAACTTTATTGTATATCTTAGAGCTAAGTCTTCCAAGACAATATTAAGACTTTAAAAATAAAATTATGTGAAATCCATATTTCAGTGGGTTTAATCACATTTATTTATTTGTTTATTTTGTGTATGTGCATGTGTGATGACAGGGAGGGGGGGGGGGGGGTTAGAAAATTCAACACTATTCAACTTAAAAGTGATTTCCCACTAAAATATTTTTATTTTTACACATCATGATTCCAACCATATAACATATTTTTAAAAAGTTTCATTAATTCTATTTTTTTCTCCTTTTACCTTCATAAAACTTTATAATTAATCGCAAATTTTTAAAATAAAATTTTATGAAAAAGTCATTCTGTTGGACTTAGCAATTCAAATGTCGAAAAAAAAAAAAATACAATCGTTGAGTACAACTTAAAAGTGATCTTCCACTGAAATATATAGATGTTTGCACATCACGATCCCAACAATACAACATATTTTAAAGAAATTCGGTGCATTCTATGTTTGTGGGCAAACTTACTTTATTCACCAAGACTTTGTAATATAAAAATTGTTAAAATAAAAATATTTGAAATTCGCATTTTGTTGGGATAAATTCTTCAAATTTCAGTGTTAATTTTCATATTATCGCTAATTACATCTTAAAAGTGGTTTCCTACTAAAATACATTTTTTCCACATCACGATTCTAACCATGTAACATCTCCTAATAAAATTTCAGTTATTGTACATTTAGCAAAATTACTCTTCCATGTACATAAAAATTTGTTACATTAGAAATGTTCCAAATACAACTGATATCGGATCACAAAAAATAAAACTATTACATCAACACGAACTCAGTTGTATATCAAAGTTGTTGTCTCCTCTACACTTAATAATTCACAGTTACTTACATTTCTATATCCTCTAATTAATTTTAAAGTATTGAATTAAAAAAATATTTTTTTTCCAAGACTAAACAATTGAAAAATAAAAATTTGGAAAGTAACAGTTACTCTTATATAGCAGATATATTTCAATTAAATCAATTTTGATATAACCACAGTACATAATTTCTTAGACTATTATGACAATTTGATCATAAACATATAAAAAATTATTATAATAATTTAAAATAATACTTTAAATATGTAGAAAAATTAAAATGTTAAACGTTATATATGAAGTAAATTGGTGTATCACATTATTTGTAAAATTTGTTTTAAAAAGAAAAAAAAAAGCACCTATTAAAATACTTTTTGCACGCCTTAATCCTAACTATAACATCTTCTACTGAAATTCAATTTATCCTGTTTCTTGGAAAAATAACTTTTCCACCTTCATAAAACTTTGTTACTGCGAATGTATATGATAGCGGGTCACAAAATCCAAAAATATTGCATCAACAAGCACTCAGCTGCATATCGAAATTGTGTTCTTCTTCACACGCATACATATCCAAATATTAAACTTTCATATTCCCTTATTCAAATGCGAATACGATTCACCCAAATTGGATAGTTGAGAATTAGATCAAAATAAATCAAGTAAAAAAATAATATAGATGTTCCCTTTATTTGTAAATCTTCGTGTTAATTCTTCCAAAGAAGAGTTATTAATTTTAAAATAAAATTATGCCAAAACCGTACTTCTGTGGGATTTGGTGATCCAAGTGTCGAAAATAAAAAATTCAACTCTCCCAGTAAGTACAATTTAAATTGACCACCCACTAAAACACTTTTTTGCACATCACGATTTCAACCAGCTAACATTTCTTAATAAAATCTTCTTGGAAAAATTACTTTTCACCTTCATAAAACTTTGTTACGCCGGAAATACTACAAATCTATCTGATAGCGGATCATAAAAACCAAAAGTATTGCATCAACACGCACTCAGGTGCATATCGAAGCCAACACGTATACATTTCTAAATATTAAACTTCCATATTCCCTGATTCAAATGCAGCACATACGGTGCACGATTCTTCCAAATTATATTCCGTGAGTTTGCTTTGATTTTTTCCTCGTGTATTTTTCGCTTCTCCCGCGAACGTCTAAGCGCTGCGCTCAAGCAACGGCTGACCAGAACGTGATGCTCTGGCCTTCAGCTAGTCCTGCCATCCCCCCCTCTCCACCTACATGCAAGGGGGGGGGGGTGAGAGATGAAGATGAAGAAGAGTGAGTCTGGCAGCATCTCGTTGCCTAGGTAACGAAGTCCTGGCCATCTTTGTTGGGGAGGGGGGTGAATTCAATTATAAAGACATTTGCGTCCCTGGCAAAAGTGTGATACTTGGTCTAGAGGTAGGAATTTTTCTTGCTAGACCCCCCCTCCTGTCTCCTCCAGTTCGTTCTTGGTCCGGAAATTACGAGGGAGGAGACGTCGTGTCTTAAGGGGTTGTCGAGGAAATATCAACCCTTCCTGCACCCCACCATCATCCGTTGGAAAAATGAGTTTTGGGTGCGAGGCTATCCAAAATGGCGTCCAGCGGACGATAGTAATTCTGTGAATGATCATTAAGGATTAAAGAACCGGGGATGAAAATCTTTTGTGAGATCTACTTCGAGATTACAAAATGGAAATAGCGTTCAGTGGATACAATGAGCGTTTTGTTCTAAAGTGATAGAGAAACTGCATTTATGAGAATAGTTCGATGTAATCGTAAAGGTGTAATAAAGATTATGGCTAAATATAAACATTAAGGGGCTCTTTCATGGTACTTCAGTCCTCCTGGAGGAAGCCTTCTTAAAAGAGCTCACATAGAATTCCTGAAACTTTAAAAGGAAACAAATCTTAATCATATAAAAGTAATTCCTATTACTGCTAAGTATAAATAGTCATCACTGGTAGAAGTTCTTTCTTTAAAGACTTCGGAAGAATTACCCCACTAACTTTCTTAATTCATAAGGTTTTCATCTTGAGATATTAAGAGCAAGCTTATTATTTTCAGCCAAAGACAGATGCCATAATAAATAGCAATATACTGAATGATAATGCAGTTGAAGTCCTTCACACCTCAATAACAAAGGTCTTTTAAAACATTTTCTTGATAAAATTAATTTAAGAAATCGTTTTATTTAAATGGGAATTATATTATTGTCATTTACTTTGATTATTTAACCACCTAAAAAGAAAAAAAAAATCACCGAGAAAGTTTAATAGCGTTTATTATAAACGTTTTTCAAAAAAAAAAAAAAAAAAAAAAGAAAAGTAAAGTAAAGAAAAGAAAAGAAAGAAAGAAAGAAATTAAAGAATTGCAATGGGGTTATATTCAGACTCTATATTTTATAAAAAATTTAAATAGAATATTACTTAAAAATTTCTTTTTTCCACATATTATGACTAATTACAAATATGACAGGGTTCCGTTATAACACTTTATTCCTCCTAGAGAAACCTTTCTTAAAATTGCCCACACAGAATTCCAAAAGCTTTTAAAGGAAACATATCTTAATCAGATGAGAAAAATTCATAATATTGCTAAATATAAGTAGTTGTATTGGTAAATAAATTATTTCTTTAAAGACTTCAGAATTTATGCACTTATTTTCTTTCTTAATTTTCTTTTAAGATAGTAAGAGCTAATATATTATTTTCATCCCATGTCTTAATAAAATGCCATAATAAATTTCAATACACTTTATCATTATGCAACTAGCCATCTTGGTAACAAACTATTATATAGTTAATATTGGAACCCAATATTGCACCAATTGTGAAATCATCCAAAGTACTCCCAATAAAATAGCAATATTAGTTACATATTGGTTTTACATTGAAGTATTTGATATGAAATACCAATATTGCAGAAATAGTGTTCTTTACATTGGAAATATTTTCAATTAAACGACAATATTACAGAAACATTTGCAATGAAATGGCAAAATACGTTTTGTCAAAGTTGCCTCGATAGCGACAAAATGTAAACATTCCAATGTTTGGATATTATTTCATGCCAGTATTGGTAATACGTTATTAACCCAATATTGTTTTGATTTTAGAGCATAGGAATTCACATCTTTATAACAAATAGCTGTTAAAATCTTTTATTCATAAAATTAGATAAATAAAAAGTAATTTTTTTATTTACTTTAATGAAAAAAAAAATATTTATAATATTTACTTAGATTATTTAACTTTACACCTCTTCTCTCAAACAAAAAAGGGAAGGGCGTAAATAATAGTTATCTTCTAAATAGTTTCTAAAAATTCCTTTCAATAAAATTATTTTAAAGAATTACATTGAAATTCAACATTTTATCCAAATTCTAAATATAAAGTAATTTTAAAGTAACTTCTTTTTGTAAAGCTTTAAAATCTCATATTTGTGAGCTTTACTATGTATTACATGTAATAATAACAAAAACAAGACTGGGGTTTTTAAACAGATGGTGATTTTATAATAAATCATGTAACATTGGCATATTTTACCTAGCCCTGAAAAATAGTGTAAGATTATAAACAATATAAAAGGAAAAATTCGGAATCTATACAGTGATGAGCGGATTGCTTCATTTTTTGCTTCGACAGAATCAAAAGGTAAATCGAGTGACAATGCATAGGATTGGACGCTTCATCCTCTTTCTTTGCATTCAGTGGTAGTTTTTGCTTGCCATTATAGATTCAAAATTACAATTATTGACTACTTAACCCATTCGATCCGAGAATTATTTCTTGTTTTTTTTATTCATTTTTCATTATTGAAATACTAATATTTAATCTGTCATTAAATAAGACTGCTTGACAGGAAGTTTTGCCATTTGGATAATATTGATTAATACGCAACTTTGTCAAACATACATTTGGCTATATGAAAAATATGAAGATCGCAAGCATATTTTATTGAATGATTGAATGATAGCATCATAAGAAAAACAAATTAAAATTCCTTCAAACATTTATTGATAAATTTACAGCTTAAATATAATGAAAGATGCTATATACTCTTTAAATTTTACAATTTCAAGCGTTTAAACTCGTCGTACAATTAATGAAGCATCTATCACTGATTATCATAATAAATTTTAAAGACTATAGCAATTAATTCAACGTAAATTGATTTGCTAGCTCACAACATTTTTACATTTAAAATTACTATAATCGTAGTTATCCGAAAATTACTAAACTTCTTCTCCAACAACACCGACCTAAGCCAGTTCATTTAAATATAAATGACTGTTTATTTGATAAACGAGTAATAGTTTTTAAAAATACGCGTTCATATTTAAACGTAAAAAGTATTTTTCCTATATGCGAATATAATTTCATATTTACCCATTTCAAAAGCATTCTCAAGTCTCCGAACTGAACGATTAATATCATAATACCCATCTACTCTTCAGAATATAAAGAACTCTACAGGTTGCTACTGCTGCGTTTTTTTCTCCCTTCTCTTCATCGCTTCATACAGAATGTAACACACAGAGCTGCTGTTGATTAATAGAATGATCATAAGCAGCACTATGGAGTTCCATTACATAAGAGCTCCAAAATATTATTTTGCATTTTTACATATTTTGCCTCTTAAGAGGCAAAATTTACAAAGGAATCAAAGCAATCAGAAGAAAACCCGGGCTGCCATTTTTCTAAGTTACCGCCTTAGAAAAATGATTATTGGGACAACAGCAACAAAACGTACTTCTCTCACATGCCTCTAATCTAATTTTCCCCGGTTAAGTTTCTCCATGGCACACACACCCTTGGGAGTACCGGTTCTCCTATCCATAGATGTATGTATATAATGCAAGGAACCGGCTGATTCTAATTTGTCATTATCTTCTTCAAAAGTGTTACTGACGAAGAATTCAAATTAGTCATGGAGCCCGAAGATCTCATGAGAATTTCAATATTCCCCGCTCAAGCGGTCTAAGTCGTAGGAATATGTATCAGAGTTGATTTACCTTCTCTTTGCAATGCGCGTAGCTGAAGTATCATTCATCAACGTGATAATGTATTGATTTTATATCTGCAAGAAGGACATTAATACTTATGAAATCTGTCATTTATACACTTGTAAGAGTGATCATCCTCTTTAAATGTGTTTTGGAGAATATCCGGTAATCTTTAGCCTGCAAACAAGGTATATTTTATGATTTGAAATTGAAGTAGGTGGAATCAAGTAAAAAAAGTACATAAATAAATAAAAAAAATAAAACTTTATTGTCATGTAAAATATGTAAAATAGCAAAAATTATAAATACTTTTAAGAATGTTGTAATAATGATGTACATTGAAAATATGATCCATTTCTAAATGACTAATACTAAGAAAAAATGCATTAAAAATAATACAGTAAGATAGTCGGAAAAATTAAAAAGCAATGCTTTTTTTTCGTAAAAAAACTGGATCAATTAATCAGATATATAATGTTTTTGATCACAATAATTCAGTATAAGGATCTATACCAAAAATATGAATTCCGAGAGACTAATGAAAACTAATTATAATGTACCAAAGATATTTTCAATATAATATTGGAAACAGCCCAAAGACTCTATGAGAATTTCAATATTAGTTTCCCGCTCAAGTAGTCTAGGTTGTAGGATAGTAGGAATATGCTTCAGTTGATTTACTTTATCTTACAATGCACGTAGGTAAAGAATCATTCATCACGGTTATAATGTATCGATTTTATATCTGCAAGCAGACATTATACTTATGCAATTTGCCATTGCTACATTTGTAAGTTTTAACGAATCCATCCTCTTTAAAGGTATTACAAAGAAAATAAATTGACTAAACAGCTATCCCGGGTCTTTAATTACATTTAACTATATATTTACCTGAAATTAAAGTAGGTAACACTTAGATTTTTTTTTTTTTTAATTCACCATGAAACATACGTAAAATACTATCAAGCGTCTGAGAACGAAGCATAAATAATAACGGTATGTATTAAAAATAAAATACAATATCAATAACTAATACAAAGAAATATTATGAAATAATGTATTCAACAAGTCAAATTGCTTAGGGGAAAAAAAAAACTAGAACAGATTACCTTAAAAAATATTCTATATAATGTTTTGTTATTTTGTAAGATATTTAAAAGAAAAAAAAATGTAATCTGAACGATAATATAAAATCTTTAAAATAAAATAATTTAAATCTTTTGTCATCTTGAAGTTTCTTTTAGAGACAAAAGTCGAGAGGAAGACGGTAACAACATTTAGAATTACAAGAGATTTATAAAAACGAATAATATCATACCGAAATTTTTACCAATATAATATAAAAAATTTAATCATTGGACTTGCCATTGAATTCTCAATTTATTACAGTTTTTGTTTTGCTGCACATATATATACACTCACACTTTCACATATATACACACCTATGCAAGTACATATGTGTATGTGCGCATATGTGCGAAAGTGTGTTTTTTGTCATTTATGCAAATATATATAAGTCATTTTTACATATGCCCCTCGTCATACCCCCAATAGAATTTTTATGTTAGAATAAATCAATCAAATTTGGTGTTAAAATTAAAAAAAAAAAAAAAATGCTTAAAATGTTTGGGTTTTTTGCGTATTTTCATTGTTGTACTAAGTACGATAAATTAGTTATAATGTTTTCATAAAATACTCCAGAATTTTAGTACAGGAAACTGAGTGGTAAAAAACAGAATTAGGATTAAATTTAAATTAGTTTAATTACTATTTATCAAACCTTTTGTGTAACGTATATATAATAATTAAAAAAAATAGATCTATCAACATCTTTATGATGTATCTTTTTTTAAACACAAAGTACTGTTAATTTTTTTTAATGTAAATTACCGACTTTCAGGTGATTTTTTTTTGTTTTTCTGTAAAGATTGTTTTACAGATTAGAAGTCTTTTTTTTTTATTATTTTTAACAAATTTCAAATGTGTGATAAAAATATAATTAATTATAATGAAGCATATAAATTTTTACTTGAATTTAAAGCGATTATAATCACAATACTGGAATAGTGTAGCAGCAAAACTAACTGTAATACGTAAGTTTAATTAATTTAATGAATATTTTTGTTTGAAATAAAGGTTATATACCGTTTTATCCAATAATAATGCCGATATTAGTACGTAATGTAATTTTTGACAATTAATAGTAGTTCTAAGGTTGCATTTATATTATATTAAATTAAAATGATCATATTTAAAATTGTGTGCGTAATATGGAAAATAAAGAAAAGTAATGTCCTGTACATAGATAATTTAATTTTTTTTCGTTTTTTTTTCTCAGGCACTTGATTGAAATATAATAATTAAAAAATGTTTCATTTTAATTTTTTCCCAATCAATGCAAAAAGGATCTAATACCAATAATTCATTAAATTTCACAATACGAAAATATATAATCTAAGTCATAACACTATCAAAATTTTGCTGCAAAAAAAAAATAATAAATAATAATAGTAATAATAAATAAATAAATAAATAAACTAAATTATAAACATAATGACAATGTACACTAATTTCAAATTTTTTGTTTGAGCCTATGCCAAAATATATAAATAGAAGACATAAATATATGTATTCTCTATATACGTACTATACCTCATGGAAATTATACGCGTTTTCAAATAATTTTAAACGCTTTCAAAACGCATCGAAGTTTATTCACAAGCCATATAATAAACCCATAGTATTAAATAAAATAAATAAAAAGTTTTAAAAGTTTATTTGTCTCAAAAATATAAAATAAAATAAAACTCGATGAAAATTTTATCATGCTATTTTCAACAAATAAACATAACTTTTATGTTTATCGCAGTTGCTGCTTTTAATGCTGTAAAGTATGCGTGTTTTAACCTCAGATCCATAAATTTATTTGCATAATGCAGAAATCAGTAATCGAGTGAAGAAAAATATCTCTCCGTCGTGATAAAATCATAATAGTAATTATCGACTCGGAACAATGTGTTTTTATTTTATTGAGTTAAATATTAATACGAAATATAACATACTTGCTCTTCCTTAAAATATGAAAATAATGTACAATCTTTATCCAAAAGGAATTCATTATGAATTATTATGATCCCATAACTGGCAACAATGAGATATTTTATTGCTTAAAAATGTTACGTCTTTCCAAACGCGCGCAACTTTTTTTTTTGTCAATTGCCTCTTTCCCGTGAAGTGCTGTGTTTACGTAGATAGCCACCGCCATCTGGTGGCTCACTAGGGAGAAGATAAAGACTAAAGTTAATGATAACTGCTCAGTTATCTACTGCAGGATATGTTCCCTATGAGTAAAGTATTGACTTAATGTTATGTTATGTATCAAGGCAATATCCTACTGACTTAATTCACTGTTCTCATTTCTTCGGCCGCTAACCAGCTAAGTTCAAATGCATCATTCAGTCGCATAAAATCGATATTTAGAGGTGCCGCTTGGCATTGCCCAGCTCTAACATCCAAGACCATTCCAATGAGCGGCCGCATCAAAAGAGATGTTTTTGATGTTTGGATGTTAATATAAAGTTAGATGCAAATGGCGCGCCGATTGTTCTCCTCGCAGAAATGCATATTTTAAAATTTAATGCAGTCTTGTGGAGGAGCAGGTGAACGGAGACAATGAGATTGCCTGGATTGTAGATGGTGCCAGATGCAATTAAAATAATATAGGAAATGCTGATAAGGAACTTTATTCTCCCACGTTCCCTACTCTTTAATTCTTTAACATTTTCTGTGCGCGGGAGTTTATATCATATAAAATTCATACTGAAGTACGCCTTTCATATGCGTGTGGTTAATTAATTATAGTATGTTTGTAAAGGCAATGAAAGGTAGGCAAGAAAAAATCGGTAAAGGCTGATGAATGGAGTAGTATGCAGACAAAAATATGTCACAAAGATAGTTTGATTAGTAAACATAGCCGCAGGATATTTTGTGGCAGCTTTATAATTCGTATATAGTACAAATCGTAAATTACAATTCTAATAAGGTATGGTCCCAAGTAATCTAATTTATTTTTGAATGGCACAAACTATATATATATATATATATATATATATATAAGACAGAGAAAAAAAAGAGATTGAGGTTGAGGGAGGCAGAGGTGTAGATTGACCGGATACAAAGACAGACAGACGGCGGGAAAAAATCATGAGTTATAATTAATTAAAATTTGGAGCGTTGTCATCAGTTTGTAAGGACTATATAACTAAAAAACAAATTTTTCATTGGCTCTCACTTTGTCTACAGACAGACACAAATATAGACAAACAGTCAAACCGAAAGAAAACCACGAATTATTATTAATTATAAGTAAGAGAGTTATCATCAATGTACGAATTTTACATTAATTATCACTTTGTCAAACAATACCTACAATATATATACAATTATATATACTATATACAATTATTAATGTTTTTATTAAAAAGGGTTATTTTTATTACAAAAAGGGAAGGTGTTTGAATTAAAAAATCGCCTGTCTGTTTTTAGTGCCGGAAAGCTCGAAGATTTCATGAACTTTCAAGTATCATATCTCGGTGAGTTTTTGTCGTAAAATAATAGAATTTTTACTGTTGCACTTGCGGAGTATGGAGAACAATTTTCTAAATATAATGTAGAAGTCACAGGTGTCGCATAAAAATTTAAAAAGTGTAACTTTTCGAAAGTTAATGGCCTTCATCAATATAATCTTATTCCCTACCTTATTTTGAACACTTTTGCAATTTACAATGGTTACATCTCTCCAAAAGGAAAAAATAATAATAATAATAATAATAATAATAAGCACGTTTCAATCTTTTTTTGGATATCTTGTATATACATTTTGATGTATCAGCTTATATTGTCTATATGTCTAAAATATTTATTTTGGAGTGACTGCTACTTTGGCAAACTACTTTTCTTAATAAAAAGGTTTTTTTTTTTTTTTAATGTAATAGCGTTTAAACTAAAAATATATTTCTTTAAAATATCAAATATAATTCAACGTCTCACTGTCATTACTGAATAATTAAAAGCTTTATAATTGGTCTACTAAAGACAACAATCCTTGTGGTTGAAATTTTCTTCATAGTAAGACTTCATGAAAATAGCTGTATTTACATTAAATCCATAGGAGTGTGCTTGATATTCATAAGAATTAAATTGACACCAGGAGTCAAATCCGAGATTATAGTATATATTTATTGCATCTTAATGCTATATCATCAGTGTGAATTGCATAGTTAAGTTTATCATACTTATAAAAATAACTTATCAAGCAGAGATCTTTGTCAACTTGTTTTAGATAGAACATGCCATTGCTGTCATGAAGCAGAACTTTAAGAGGCTACTTCACTCAGGCGAAAACACCCGCTCGCTAATGTTAATCCTATGGGGGAAATAATTTACGATAGCTCGTTCGCATTTCAATATTTAGTTTTTTTTTTTTTTGGGACATCTTGTATATAAATTTTGATGGATCAGTTTCTATCGATGGGTCGATCTGTATACAGGACCTTTTTTCCTTTTTCGATTTTGGTTACAGTTTTTTTTTTTTTTTTTTTTTTTTTTTAATTGAGGATACTTTCACTTTCGAAACCGGTTCCGAAAGTGAAAGTATCTTAATAAAAAAAAATTGTAATCAAAATCGAAAAAAATACAAAAGGGTCTGCATAAAGATTGACCTCAGCTATCGAATGCAATAAATAAATAAATAAATAAATAAATAAAATAAAATAAATCATTTAAAAATATCGAAATGCGAATGAGATATCGAAAAATATTTCCCCCATAGGTTTAATATTAGCGAACGGGTGTTTTCACCTTAGTGAAGTAGCCTCTTAAGAGAAACATTTATTCGTGAAATTAAAACGTAAGACTGCACGAATGTAAAGGGGAAAAAACATCACAGTAAAAGTAATACTTGTTGTTGAAAAGTTTTTATTTTTATTTTTTTAACAAAAGATCATATTTTTACCACAAATACAGGCTATTTCAACTTTTAAATATCTTTGATGATTTCTCGAATTAAATTTCCCTGTTACAGTACGAATTGAGAAATTTATGAAAAATGTAAAATTAGTCTAATGTATATGATTGGTAGAAATTCCCTTTTAAAAGATCAAATTTAATTACAGGTGATCTCACCTGGTAAATATATTTGACAAATTTTCCTATTAAATTTGAATGCTGGCAAAAAAAATAATTTTAATTAAAAAAAATAATTTAATAATTTAAAAAATTAATTAAAAAAAAATATTTACTTGAATATTTTTTAAATTCTTTTATGAGCCAACAGTCTTTTAATTTCTCTTTTTTTTCTATTTTATAACGAATTGCGAAATTATGGTAATGCACATGTTTTATTAATTAAACCAATCTCATATACTTGTCAATTACATTCATGATGTATCAGTAAAGTATACTTTTTATGAAAAAAAAAAAAAGATGAAGGTTAACAATAGTTTTAATTCCATACTTTAGAATATATTTTTAAAATACCACTTAGGTTACAAGCTAAAAAAGATAAGTAAAAAAAAAAAATGCGAAAGAAAAAATAAAAGAAATACATTCATTATTAACTTTGAAAAATGTAATTCAAATCAAAATGGAATTCTTAAATCAGATACTTAAGCTGAAAATGGTATTTAGAAATTAAAAATGAAAAATCAATACAGTAATAAAATAATTATCGCAAAATTTTTTACCTGTAAAATGCTCATAATATTGATATAATTCAACCATTTAATATATATATATATATATATATATATATATATATGAGGTTTAATTTAAATCTTTAATGTATTTCTAAGAAAAAAAACTATGTAAAAAAACTATAACGATCATTTATGAAACAAAATCCATTGTTACATGATGTTGAATTTCATCAAAGTGTTTTCAAAGAGTGTAAAAAACTATGATAAACTTCAAACTTCATAGATATTAACTATATAAAGTAATCATTACCAATCTAATTTATTCAAAGCATTTAAAGTTTTGAAAAAGGTATCTTGCAACATCATCGTCTAGACGAATATTTTTCTACTTAAGTTAACTTTGAAAAGAACTTGTTTCATAAAAAGTTTCTTCGTACATAAAGTTATACAACAATTTAACTTGAATACACATTGTATAGGTATTAAATACACTGATTCACATTTCCAAAGATTTCTTTGAAAAACACTTCTTAGAAAGAAAGATTTATATTTACTAGTAATTACGTAATAACATAATGAGTAAAAAGTTTAAACAAATTTCACAAAGAAACTTTTGAAATTGATTCCTTATGTATAAAGGCTAGAATCGTATGTAAAGATAATAAAATTTTATATTATATTGAAAATAATTATTTTTTTCATTAAACAGTGAATCATTTTATTTTATATGAAATTATACTATATCAAATTACAATTTATATAAATGTATTTTTTCTCTAAAATGTTTTAATATTAGAAAAATAATCATTATTGTTTTAAAAATAATTATTTTAAAGGCCTAAAAGTTTTAAATAAACCATCACATTCATTCTGTTAAAACGATCACGTTATTAACAATTATGTTAATTTTATTTGTAATTAAATAATTAATTAAGTATTAATTAATGTAATATATTATTTGAATAATTTGCCTTATGTTTTTTTATTAAAAATATTTTTATTATAAGCCTAAAACCTTTAAATAAAACTTTACATACATTTTGTTTAAATTTCTGAGTTGTTAATAATTATTAATATTTTAACTTTATTAACTATTATATTAATATTATTTGTAATAAAAACCATAATTAAGAATTAATTAATCTAATATATTATTTGAATAATTTGCTTTATAATTTTTTTTTATCAAAATTTTTTCTTAATGAAAGCCTAAAAGCTTTAAATAAAACTTGACATACATTCTGATTAAATTTCTGAGTTGTTAATAATTATTAATATTTTAACTTTATTAACTATTATATTAATATTATTTGTAATTAAAAACATAATTAAGAATTAATTAATGTAATATATTATTTGAATGATTTGCTTTATAAATTTTTTTATCAAAAATATTTTTAATGAAAGCCTAAAAGCTTTAAATAAAACTTCACATACCTTCTGATTAAATTTCTGAGTTGTTAATAATTATTAATATTTTAACTTTATTAACTATTATATTAATATTATTTGTAATTAAAGAATTAATAAGAATAAAGAATTTATTAAGAATAATTAAGTAGCAATTGATGCAATATATTATTTAAATAATTTGCCTTATGATTTTTTATTAGAAATATTTTTAATAAAACCCTAAAAGCTTTAAATAAAACTTCACATATACATTCTGTTAAAATAATTGAATACACTCTGATAGGCACCGAAACCCACTCCGTAAAAATAATGGTTTATTCTTATAGATTTCAGCTCACTAAATAAAAATATATTGATGAAATTATTGTATCACGTACCAATTTTTAGATGGGGTGACTTGTTTTTTTAAATTAATGAAATTTATGTCTTATTAAAATATAAGTGGAAATCGCGTAAAAGAAATATGTATATGACTGATTATCCCACGATTTCCACGGGAAAGACATTTGTAGAAAAATCTATATAATACACAATTTTTGAAGTCATTTTGTTAAAAAAATTCCCCATTCAAAGGGTAAAAATGCAAATGATAAATATACTACGTATTTCAAATACATGATGATAACATGTAATAAAATAGGACATATTGGTCGAAAGAATTTTGGAAAAAAAAAATGAGCAGCCAGACGGTTAATATTAAATAACTTATAAATATGTGTATATAAACATTAGCGAATACACAGTGGCAAAAGGAATTAAAATTTGTTAGTAGATGCTGCTGGAATTAAACATTAATTAATGTAAAATATTATTGGAATAATTTAACTTGTGATTTTTTATTACAGATATTTTCTTAAAAAGCCTAAAAGCTCTATATAAAACTTCACATACATTCTGTTAAAATGGATGAGTTGTTAATAATTATTAACTATGATATTAACTTTATGTGTAATTAAATAAGTAATTAAGTAACCAGTAGATTAATTGGATGAATTATGCCCTCCAGATTTGACCGGGATGGCTCAGTTGGTAGAGCGTGGCGGCTTCAGCCAAGAGATCCCAGGTTCGAATCCTGGCCCGGACATTTTTCGTCCAGTTGGAAAATTATAACTCGTAATTAAGTAACCATTAATGTAACATATTTGTATAATTTGCCTTATGATTTTTTATTACAAATATTTTTAATATGGACACGAAAGAGGATGAAGACACCAAAATCATGAGATAAGTATCAACAAAATGTATTTTCATGATACATTTTCATGATTCTTTATGTAAGATCTATGTGCTATATATTTTTCATGTTCTCATTTTCAAACTAGCATTCTAAATTAATATAACAACCCTTCAATACTACTTATTAGAAAACTGTTTCTCGGAAAAACGGTGTAGTGTTTGAAGAATTTGTATACTATATTTATTTAGGAATGTCAGACATACATAGACCACATAATTGTTTCGAGGGAGGGACAATATTTATTTTTTTTTGCCTACCAGTGTAATTATTAACATTTTTAATAACCCAGTAATATTCACCTATTGCACATGCGTTGAAAATACAGTAACTAAAGAATTTCATAAAGAATATGCGTTTATGTGTATATTAACCGGAAATGTACTTTCGAATCTAGAAATATTAAAAAAAAAAATAGTACACACAATGTGCAAATAAAAATTCAAATTATTTGTAACATCTTAAAAATAAATAAGCAAATAAATATGCGTTATTACCAAAGTTTATGCACTGAAACAAAAATGATTTTACGGTATAATACTGGCATTCCAGCTACCAGTACTATACCGTAAAATTAACAGTATTAAACACTAAAATAAGCAGTAATACACTGCCGCGCTCAGCTGGGATGCTAGTATTATACAGTAAAACCAACATTTTTTTTTTTTTTTTGCAGTGTCGTAAAAAGAATTTCAACTATCGACATTTCAAGCATGTAAACATATTAGGGTAGTTTATGCTAGGGGTTTCACGTAGTGCAGTAAATTACGGAAAAAAGACTATTTTTTATAAATACATAAAACACAAAATATTTACTTTTTAAAAAACTATCTAAAAATTAGGATTGTTTAAATAGGTTTGAGTAATTTTTTGAAAGCTATTTTTTTTAATTTGTAGATACTCAACATGAAAAAGTTTTAATATTTTGAAAACTTTTAGCATTTCATTTTAAAAACATATCAATCATTGCATATTTTTTCGGGGAAAAAAACCCATTTAAAGTTAAAAAATGAATTACTTAACATAAACATATCAAAAGTAAAATTAACTATATACATAATAATAACTAGCACAGATTATTCGTATACAGTTTTGTAGTTTTATTTTTAAAAAAATGGACTTTATAATCGATATCTATATATATATATTTTTTTTTAAAAGCTCATTTTTACGAAAACAATTTTTAACTAAACTTTTGTGTTTAAAACATTAATCAGTGTACTTAATTTGTAAAATATGACTGAACTGAACTGAACATTTTTTTGTTGATAACTGCACTGAAAAAAAAAATAATCCGTTCATTACCAATAACTGTTTTTACGAAAATTTTTTCTACGATGAAATGATTTTGTGAATGTGTCAGAAATTAGCGAATATGGCTTTAACAATATTCTCGACAGTTATTAGTGCTAAAAGTCTAGTTAGTTTGTCGTATTCGATAACGTTTTAGGATGTTTTATATTTTTACACTCAAAAGAGAATGTCTGTATTTTGCGAGTACAATTATTCTTACGGGAGTTTTTCTGCTGTAGTGTAATAATAAATATATATACTACATCTTTAGAAAAATAAAAAAATAGCAATTTCTGATAAAGTTACTCTCACATCCACGTTCGCAATACTTTTTGACTTACTGATGAAATCACTTTCATAAAAAAAAAAAAAAAAAAAAAATTTGTAAAAATACGGAAATTGTTCTGGCAATCAACAGAATTCTTTTTTTTACAGTGTGCAATTTGCATTCTTTAATAAAAAATATGCATTTTTTTAATATTCACATAGAAACTGTTAATTATTAATAAATATTCTTGTTTGTATTTCTTGTCATATATTCGCTAAAAGCACAACGGTATTGGATTAAAATTAAAAAGTTCTCTAACAGGTTCGAAATAATAATATCTCCTACGACTAACTCGCAACTTTTAATAAATTATGCTCCGTTAGACGGCTCTAAAATGTTTTGAAAGACAGGAGTCTCATTATTCAGAGTTATATGTGTATCGATTCGTCTTTGCTTAAAATGTTATTGCAGAATCTCTTAGAATCTGAGATTAAAATCTTAGGGAAAAGATATGAAGCATAATGCACAAAACTCTTCCAAAACTAACATAGAAGATATAGAAAATCTTTTAATTTCGCTTCACTCTCACGACTGGCGAAATGTTTGATTCGATATTTTTAAACTCCATCCTTTGAACTTTCATGCTTCACAAACATCAAAAATGTCATAAAATAGAATATTAATAGTTGAATAGCTTGTAAAACGCAAGATTTTAAAATGCGTCTCAAAATGAACAAGAGTCTAAAGAGACAGAAAACTGAAGGAATAAGTTGACTAGAAAGTTGTATCATAATTTTAAAACGTTTCTAATTAGCTCTTATTACATATTCAAATGAAGAAACATAGAAGTTAAAAAAAACATTCTTTGAAATTTATAATTTTCTTGAGAGATGTAGATTCGATCTGAAATTTTACATGGAGCATCAGGGAATTTTTTAATTAACAATTTTGCATAATGTGAAAGAGTCTTTATAAATGTTTTTTGATGCAAATATATAAAAATTTCCTTCGTTATTTAAAGTGAAGATTCGTATTTAAAAGTATACTGCATTATCATTATTATTGTTGTTCTTGTTCATTTTGTTATTGTTGTTGACAATGGTAACATCGCCATCAATACCAACACCATCGACCTATTCGTCAGTGGTTATGTTGATGATGGTGACCTTAATAATAATAACGATAATACCAAGGGGAACAACAACAACAACAACAAAAATAATAATGATAATGATTATATATATTATATATGTGTATATATATATGCACTTGAATTTAAAAAAAAATATCATTAGATAAAATAGTAGTTGTTGAATAGCTTGTAAAATGCATCTCAAAATGTACAACACTCTAGACAGTAAAAAATAATCTCTGAAATTGACTGTCAATTTTGGCGCCAGTGGAAAACCGTTTAATTTACAGAAAATATCTGTATATCTCCGTT
This sequence comes from Maratus michaelseni, assembly GCA_963931845.1. Lineage (NCBI taxonomy): Eukaryota > Metazoa > Arthropoda > Arachnida > Araneae > Salticidae > Maratus > Maratus michaelseni. Next base: position 135,800,357 of record OZ007593.1, read on the forward strand.
AAAACCGAACTAATTAGCTAAAAATGTATAAGATACATATATATCTTGTACATTGTCCATTGTACATATATATCTTGTACATTGTCCATTGTACATATATATCTTGTACATTGTATATCTTGTACATTGTATATCTTGTACACATATATATCTTGTACATTGTATACATATATATAAATGTATGTATATATATATATACCTACATTTTTTTTTTTTAACTTCAAAAGGGACTATCATTAAATCAGGAGTCGATTCAGGGTGTTTTGAGGGGGAGGGGAGGGGGGCCCATTTTGTGAAAATTAAAAGGTATTTTTGTGAAATTTATCATATTTTTGTGAATTTTACTATATTTTTTGAAAAATAACATTTTGTAACAAAATATAAAATCCAGCTACTCAAATTCAAACCAAGCATTTAATAATAATAACTTCTTTATTAATAACTTCTTCCTTCCTAAAGTTTTCCTTTCTGATGAACTTGTTGTGTTTACACATTACATACTTTAAAACATAACAAAATAAAAATAAATTAATGAAGAGTATGCTTTTATAGAATGGAATTTATTAGGGACCTATTTTATCAAGAGAAATTTCGTGAAGGGGTCTGTAATATTAAGAAGAATTTAGTGAAGGAGACTGTTTTATTAAATGGATTTTTCACCTAAATATGCCCCAAATTTTTCCTGAATTGACCACTGAATAAAATATTAATTGATGAACAGCTTGTAAGATGCAAGATTTTAAAATGCGTTTTAAAATGAACGATGATCTAAGAGACAGAAAACTGAAGAAATAGTTCAAGTAGAAAGTTGTATCATAATTCTAAAACGTTTCTAATTAGCTTTAATTACATATTTAAATGAAGAAACAGAAATGAAAAAGTCCTTCCGGCCTGTACCCAGAGGAAAAGGAGGTCGCTTTCATAGTCCATGTGTTTAAAAATGCAACTCATTTTACTCAAACACCCGAAGATAAAATGCTTGGAACCCGATTATAGAAGATTCATCCAGATTTTCTTTAATACTGAATTTGAATGCGAATTTTAGCATGAGAATTACAGAATAACAAAAATCAGATTGTTTCAAAATGTCAGCCTCCCTAGAATTTCAAACTGCCATATCTCAGCCATTTTTTAAGATAAAGGCAAAACAAAAAATGTTCCGGAATCCATGTATTACGTTCTAACACTTAAAATAAACAACTTTTTCAATTTATAATTTTTTATATATTTTTCCGAATTTTTAAAATTATTTTTAAAAAATTAAGTAGCCGCCATTTTGTAACAAGATGGCACATGAAGCTGGCCAACGAACTCGGTCGAGACCTTGGTAGGTCCTGTACACATGATCAGTAACATTCATATCGGTTCATAAACACGAGAGTTACAACACAACAAATATTAGATTGTTTCAAAATGTCAGCCTCCCTAGAATTTCAAACTACCATATCTCAACCAATTTTTAAGATAAAGCAAAAACAAAAAAATGTTCCCGAATCTTTGTATCACTTTCTAACACTTAACAGAAGCAATTATTTCAATTTACACTTTTTTTTTTTTACATCTCTTTGATTTTTTAAAATTTAAATGGCCGCCATTTTGAAACAAGATGGCGGATGAAGCTGGTCAGCGAACTAGGTCGATACCTTGCTATGATCGGTGAAAATATACAAAAGTCTTTTCTAATTGCTTTCCTCCGAACGGCTGCAATAGGTAGTTTTTTGTAATGAAAGCTACCTAAAAGTCTTTTATAAGCATTATAGAATCTGCATAATATTGCATAATATTTTATATGGAGCATCATTTATTTAATATTTTATCTGTGTTTTTAATTATATAAATTAAAATTATTGAAAAATCCTTTGTAGTACTTTTTTTAATGCAAGCATGTTAAAATTTCATATTTAATCAGACTTATGTTTAAAATTACTCTATATTATTATTATTATTACTGGTGGTGTCGTTGTTAGCATAAAAATCATATCTCCGGCTGGAGTCCATGTTGAGTCTGTTTCCTTTGCTGTTCATGTTCATTCTTTAAAAACAAACAAACAAACAAACAAACAAAATCCTAAAATAGAACATTAATAGTTAAATAGATTATAAATCACAGTATATATTTTTTTAATACATCACAAAACGAACGATAATTCGACATTGAATTTTACATGGAGCATCATTGTATTTAACATCGTAGTTATTTTATTTTATTTTTTATTATGTGATAAGGTCCTTAAACATGTGTTTTAATGAAAGTAAATTAAAATTTATACTTTTTTTGAAGTGGAAATTCTTGTGTAAAAGTACTTTACAGTATTATTAATATTATTATTATTAGTATTATTATTCTCCGTTCTGTTATTATTATTAACATAATTACCATCATCACCACTATCAGTTTTTTCAAAGCGGGACATAATCTTTTATTTATTTATTTATTTATTTATGTTTGGCTTAAAAGTAAAATATTTAAAATATAAATTATAAATTTATCAATAGCATATACAAAGTAAGATTTTAAAATGCATTTTGAAATAAACAAGAGTCTAAAAAAAATATTTTGAATATAATAACAAATATTTTGAATACAAAGATGCATGATAATTTTAAAAACGTGCCTAATTAGCTTTTATTACGTATTCAAATAAAGAAAAATAAAAGCCATATTTTTTTTTTTCATGAATGTACATTTGAAACAAAATTTTTCATGGAGCGTCATTATATTGTTAAATATTTTTATTTATTTATTTTGTATAAAGTGAAATGTTCCTTATAAATATTTTCTATTATAAGTACAATGAAATTTCACACTTTATTTGGAGTGCAGCTATTTAAAAGTATCCTAAATTTCTATTATTTTTGTTATTCTTCCGCTATTTATTGTTGTTGTTGTAAACATCCGCATCACTGCCATTAGGATTATCATAACCAACTCTACATCAGTTTTAGTTTGTGTCCTTTGTCGTTTGTTGGTTTTCATGCTTCAGAAATATATATATATATATATATATATATATATATAATTATAACATCTATGAATTTCAAATCAATATTCTTTTCAGCAATTAGCTAGTTAAAATATTGATTTTTATATGATACCATAATTTAGCCTAATTGGCTCACAAATCACTTTGATTAACTTCTATATATATTATATATATATATATATATATATATATATATATTTACATATATCTATATATATAGGACTTTTAAAGAGCAAGATTTTAAGGTACGTCACAAGTGAATAGTATGAGAAAAGAAAAAAATAGTGGAATTATTCAAGTAACATTCAAAGTATTCAAGTAAACCTCCTCCCACAGCTTTCCAGATAAAAAAGTAGATTAGATTTGACATCTAATTCTTATGGAGTTTTGTTATTTAGTATATTTTAGTTTATTTTAATTTTTAAAAAATCTTTTTTTTTAATACATATATGTTCTATCATCTTAATGAATTCTCGATAAAATTCATATCTTGTAAAAATATTGTAAAAGGGCATATCAATTGCCAAATAGTTTGTAAAACGCAAAAATAAATAAATTAATTAAATTAATAATAAATAAAATGCTTCTGAAAATAAACAAGTGTCTATTGGTTTCCACATAATTTTAAATCTTTTGGAATTAGTTCTGGTGACCATAACTAACAAAACCAAACAAAAACAAAAAAAAAAACCTTTAAAGCTGACTTTTTTACCTTAAAAAAGAATATCTAAGGATTGAAAGAGCGTGCAATGCAATTTTTTACTTCTGTAACTATTTTTTTTAAATTGTATAAGGCATTTTTATTCAGTATTTTTAATACATTTTTAATGTGGTAGTGGCCTTATAAAAATTTATTTGCGCTCGTTAAAAGATGCACCACAATTTTAAAAATGTTTTTTATCAACCTTAATTACATATATTAAAATAAAAGAAAGAAATTAAAACCCAGAAATTAAATTAAAAAATCAGAACTAAAAAAAAAAAAAAAAAAAAAAATCCGTGTTAGTAGAATTACTTATATAATTTAAACTTTTCGAGAGTAGTAAACTGCTCTAAGTATATTTTAGTTATTATTACCGAAGAATTTGTGTGGCACAGACAACAAGACATTTTTTATACTTTAATATACATGTAGATATTTATATAAAAAATAATACACTTATTATTTATTTAAAATAAAAATCCTTGAAATTTTAAAATTTTCTTTATGAATAAAACAGTGGTACCATTCAAGTAGAAGTAGGTATAACACATTTTTTTTAAAGGGGTGTTATTTATGTCATATTTCTTATTCATTTTGTAAGTTAATTACATGGCATAAACAGCAAATCTGGTAAACATTAAGATACACATAGAATAAAAGTAAATAATATTAAAATAAAATAGATATAAAAATAAACCTTTTAAATTATTCTGAATTTTTTTTTTTTTTTTTTTTTTTTTTTAAATAAATTCAGAGATGAAAGCAAGGTTACTTAAGACAGCAAGATGAAATGCTGCATGAAAGTTAATTAAAGACAATGAATTAGAATTTTTGATTTTTAAAAATTTAGAATGTGACATAAATTTTAAAGTTACTAAAACACATTGAGCTACACGTATATTGCAACTTAAAATTCCCCCCCCCCCCAAAAAAAAAAATTACATTAATATATTTTTGCTATGCTGAGACCACTTGTAGTAGCGTGGAAAACGCATATAACGAGGCTGAATAAACAGTGAAATTTATTCGTTATAAGTGGGCTTTATTTCAAAAGTTTTTCTTACAAAATTTTGCTACTTATAATAATTTTTTAAAAGTTTGATGTATCCGATATTTCTGTTTAACAAAGCTGGTATTATTTGGGTTTTCCTGTATTTCTAAAATCATTATTGCTACCATAATATAAATTTTCTTAATACTATAAAAAAAAAAAGTTAAAAATTAAAAAATATATATATTTATATGTATATTTTTAAGTTTGATTCGTAACTTTAAAAATGCAATAATTTAAGTCATAAGAAAATGTAAAATTACCAAAACAACTTTTAAAAATATGTTTAATACTAAATGTATGATATTTTTTCTGACAGTAAGCTATACAAAAAAATGCAATTTTTTTTTTTTGTTAAATTTTAAGCATCTGAGAAATTTTAAAAGATTAAAAATTCAAACTATAATACGATCATATACATTCCGCAAAATACCAAGTAATTTGAATATTAAAAAGTTTTATAAAGACGAAGGCTATTTAATTTTCAAATAGAATTCACCATCTTTACATTAATTCATATTTTACTTTAACATTTCTAAGGATGTATCCACACTGCCTGCTCAGATTCATAAGTCAAATTATACTTATCCACTCTCATAAAAATTCCTAAAAAATAATGTATTTTTCCCATATTTTTTTCATTTCATGCGTTTAATAATGTCTACTTTTTAGCTAAACTCATAGTCCGGAAATGAATAATTTACAGAAATGCATTTGGTATTAACACGAATTATATATTAAAACGATGCAAAATATTTTTGAACTTTTTTTTTCGAATTAGAATATACACGGTATTAAAATCTGCTCTAATAACTCAAATATTTTAATTTCAACTTTTTCTCGAATCTACATTTATATTAAAAAACTGTAACACAGAAAAAGAATGAAGATGGATAATTTATACCTATTTAGAACAGCTGATGAAGAAAAAATATTTTGAATAAAAAGATACAGGAAAATGTTCTTAATTTTTTATTCATATATGCTATTTTCCTGCTACCAACGTCTTCCCTGTTTAAAATGAAATGCGGAAAATAATTTTTTTCATACTGGCTTAGTTTCTATCTGGCAACGATGGAAACCCATAAAATGGAGTCCATTATATTATAAATTATATTGCGGATTTTAATACTAATAAACTGAATATCAGAATCTTTTCCAAGTGTATTATTTATGTAACAGGCTTTAGAATTTAAAATCTAACAATGGAAATGCAACGAAACAATATTTTTTCCATAAATGTTGGGTGGCTATGATAAATTTTGATATTATTATTCAAATAATTTTTGAATTTATCTTAAACTGCGGATAAATGCGTAAGTGGAGTATTCGGTGAAGTATTTAGTGAAGTACTCGAATATGATTTAAAAGATGCTACCTTTAAAAAATATCAAAGGGGAAAAAATCGAGAACTAAGAAATGGGCTATCAGTGAATTATTAAATAGGCGTCCATTTTTATTTTTTTAATTTAAGAGGGGTTAGAGAATTATAATATCTTAATATACCTATCTAAGAAATCGCAAGTATTGATTGATCTTATCAAAAAGTTCGATCATTGATATTCGCATATCAATCATTGGTATTAGCAATTATTGTAAGTTTCATTTGCTTATTGGGTTCTCTGCCTCAGAATTTTTTAGCGAAAGGGGATCCCTTTCTTGAGGTTCTTTGAAATCAGTACTTAGAAATTAAAACTTATCCATGCAACATTAAAGAAAATTGAGGGTATTTTGAATCTTTAAAGAGATAATTAAAAATATATTTTGAACTTAGAACTTTCTTACTGAATCAGTATTATTTATTCAAAATTATTGCATCATTTAAAAGTACTAAATATACCATACTGATGCGCATATACTGTTGAATTCCATTAGAACGAAATCTAGAAATAAAATTCCATTATAATGAAATTTCCTTATAATAGCTATATAATTGCCATTCGTTCTTACAAGAACTCTATTAGATGCAATTACTTATATAATTATTGAATTTAAAAACCTTTCATGTATTTTTTTTTTACCAATATACCATAAATATATCATATTGATTTTATAAATATACGATATTGGTGCACATATGCTGTTGAATTCCATTAGAATTAAATCTCATAAATTGAAATATCCATTATAATAAAATTCCATTATATAGTAGATATATAATTTTTACTTCGTCTGGCATGAACTCTACTAGATTTAATTGGTTATTGTATTTTGAAACATTTCGTGTTTATTTATTTTTTTATTTATTTTTATTTTTATTTATTTATTTTTTGTAAATTTTTGGTAAATGGTAGTCATCAGTCAACAATCCTCTAAAATTAAAGAGGATAAATTTACATAGTGTTAAAAAAATATCGAGAGGCTTTTTGTTTTCATTTTTGAATGAGTTTATTTATTAAGTGTGATTGGATCTTTAAACGAATGCATGGTAATCTCAAACATCTGTAACTGTATACATACATAAAAATAAATTTATCTTTAAACATAATCTCGTCTCCGAAATTTTTCATGTTACAGATTTAAAAAAAAAATAATAAATGTTCATTAAACCTGTGCATGTAAATTTGGAAATAATTTGTCCAAATGTTTGAAAAATAAAAATTCTACATTTGAAAATTAAAGAATAATATCGTTTGGCACATGTATTTCATTCTTATGTGACTATACGTTTCTCGTTTCATTTGCATTTCTTTTCGCACATTGATTTATCCTGCACGTATTAGTGAACGAGAAGTTATACAGTAGCCAAGTTATATAAAAGTTAAATGAATAAAAAAAGAAATGAGTACGCGTATTTTTCAAGTTTGAGACTTAATCACACGAAACTGTTGTAAGCTGAGATAATATTAGGATATGCAGTCTTATGTGGCTTGCAACCTCATATTTTTGGCCTTATATTGCAACCAACAAGTTTCTCATTTCAGATGCATTTCTCTTTTCATATTGATTTAACCTGGACGCATTCGTGAAACTGTAGTCATACATTAGCGAAATTATATAAAAATGAAGGGTATTGAAAAAATAAGTGAGTATGCGTATTTTTCAAATATGATACTTAAATATTTGAAACTGTTATAAGTTGTGATGATGCTAAAAAATGAGTACATTTTCCCCCTTATTTTTAATTAAAAATATTTACAGAAAAACGAGAATCTGAATCTTCTGGGATTTTTTATTTTTCATAGTGTATAAAAAATATATTGGACTGTTTTTCATACACTGTTAAAAACTTGCTGCAAACTGTTTAGTCATTCGACCGTTTTTATAGAAAATGTTTACATAACCATAATTTAACTTTATTCTGACCATAATATGGACAATAATATGGTCAGAATAGAGTTAAATTACGGTTATTTAACCATTTTCTATAAAAACGGTCGAATGACTGGACAGGTTCTGCAAATGTTTAGCAGTGTACGAATCAGAATTTCAGGCAAATGGGAATGAAAATAATTTTGGGAATGTGAAGTATTGTGTGATTATTATGTGTTGTAGAAGAGGAAGAAATATTGAGAATATTTTGAACATCTTCCTCATCCAATTCACTAAGGATACAAAAAGCGAGTTAATGGGCAATAGATTCCTTTGGAGCTTCTTATTTTACAACTATTACTCATATATGAAGCGCTTTATGTTATAGCTTTCAAGAGAGAGGGTCAGCCGAATATTTCTCAATCAATTTTTGTCTCTTGAAGTAATTAAAATTGTAGGTATACATGTCATATTCGTTAAGTGAGTTTGACATGACAAATTCCATCAAACGTGAGATTCTTCATAGTCTTTATGCCATGATTTATTACTGCCGTTAGGCTCCCTTATACGATGTGTCATAGTGTGTGAACAAAAACACTTAAAAATTTTGTAATCCGAGTAAAAATTTTCGTTTTTTTTGCCGCCTGCATGGACACATTTGTACTCCTCGCTGCTTTTCTTTGTGTTTGTTTTCTGTTGCTATTTCTACAGCTAAAGTTAGCGTTTATGTTTTTCTTACCTCGAAACCATTTTTCGATGAAAAAAATTGAGTATTGTCATTTGGAAAATTTGAAATTTGGTCACTGTAACCGTAATTGTGAGAATTTGATTGTTGAAGAAACTATTTGATGAAGAAACTATACTAATAATTTTCCAACTATAACTATAAGTATTAATATTTAAAAACAAAAGAATAATTATCTTTTTTACACTTAGAAAAATTGCAGCTTTATAAAATCATATATCACTCTTGTCCATGTAGTTTTGACGAACTTTTCTTAACACATTGTTTACGTGCTCTTCAATTATTATTTTTTAATATCCTTTTTTTTTAATCCCACATAAGATATACGGTTTTACCCCAAGAGAGCGTGGGGGGCAAAGAAAGCAGTAAAAATGCCCTTTTAAAATCTAAGAACAGTTTCATTACGGGAAATAAAGCCTTTTTAAATATGCTGGTACTAACCTAAAGGCTTTACCTAGACCTACAATGTAACATATTTCAGGAATTTCAAATGTTTCCATATATGAAAATTTTAAAATGTAGAAAAAAATAAAACAATAATAAAATAATAAAATAAACATTTAAACAGAGAAACTACATAAATTCCAGTATAGAGATATCGAAATGGCCGTTTCTTCTTCTGGTCTAAAGCTAAGTATATCAACAAATACCCGCTACGGGGACGGAGACATCAGATTTCACCCGACTATACGGTTTTACCCTACTTTCCCCTATACATTCAAAACTACTTTATCGCAAATTAAATTGTAGGGTAAGGGGGCCTAAAATGATCCGAACAGGCAAAATGATCCATATATGTTTTCTTCCACACAAGTAGCGCTATCTACAGGGTAACACATAAACTAGTTGTGATAAGTGAAGAAGAAGCAATGGTGGTATTCAAGCGATCGCAGTATTACGCCTCTGAATAGACTTCTTTGAAAAATTGGGTTTTATAACATCTGTTATAAAGTAAGCACTAATTTTCATATTTATTTAGATATACAGTCTTTCATGTACAGACATATGACTTGATTTGCTTAATGAAGTATGTTTTTAGATGTGAATTATACTTATGTATTGTCATAATTACTTTTATATCCTTCATTTTGCCGATAAAAAACAATTTACAATTATTTTTAAATGAAGAATCATTTTGCCCTTTGATGAGGGTAAAATGATCCTTCGAACGCTTTTTAAAAAATCTATTTTATTTCATTATTCAATTTGGGTTTAAAATATAATTAAAATGTGTTTATAATGCAAAATATAGTGTAAAACATATTATCAAAGGGTCAAAGTTTTATTTAAATGTATAAATTTATATATAATATACATAACATAAATTTATACATAATATAAATTTATACATAATATAAATTTATTATGTTATTTTACACAAGTTTTTCCCTTAAGGAGATCATTTTAGGCCACCTTTCCCTAAATTTAAGACAATATTTGTATATATATAGGTGTCAAACTGCCTATAACAAATTTTTAAAAAACATTTTGCAATTTCGTATTTTTGCTTAGTAAAATATAGTATTTATACTACCAACATTTCAATTTTCAAAAACCTTATGAAAAATGACGCATTTTGCACTTTGACAACGTAACAAATTGTTTTGCTGTCGACTGGTTACGGCTCAAAAACTAAGTTTTTAGATATTTGTTGGCTTTCTAGAAAAGATGTGTTTCTTTTTTTATTTGACATGCTACTCAAGTTATTGGGAATTTTTGAAGTTTTTTCAATTTCCTGCCGTATTTATAAAGATTTTGAATATTTATGCGTCGTTTATTTTATTTTGAGAAAGCTTCTTCGGGGTAGAAGTTTGAAAACATTTAAATAATTTCCAGGTAAATTTAAAATTTTTAAGATAATTTTTAGAAATGATCGTGAAGTCGATTTGTTTTTAAAAAGTATCGTTTATCATAAAAATTATTCTTTTGTTACATTAATTCTATATATGTGTGCATTTGTTTTTATACAATACAAATAATTTTTAAAGGCATTTATTTGGCCGAAAATATTTTACCCTGCCAGTGTGGAGATGTTCCATCCTGTCAATGGACCCCAAATTTAGCATAACACCACACGGTCTGTGTTTTTTTCAGAATTCGTTGTCAATTTTCAATTTTTCCGATTTTCTGCACCTGAAATAAAAATCATTGCTATTAAATAATGTAAATTTTCACATCTACGCTGCCATGTACCACCCAACAAAAATGTCTTGATTGTTTATTATCTTCAGCATAAGTGTTTAAAATTGGCGTTTCGTCTCGAAATCACCCTGTAATATCTTATGGCGGAAGTTCCCAATCCAAGAATGATTATATGTGTCTCGTTTTATATACATTTCTTGTGGCGCAGGGATTTTCAACACCATATTTGTAAAATCGATGAATATATATATGTTCGTATGCTCTTCAAAATAGAGGTAAGTCAGAACCCAGAAAATTTTCAACAATGGATATATTTTGAAACTAAGATTACTTTGAATAGACAGTTTTTTTTTAAATTAAAATAAACATATACAAAAACTATTACAAACAACTGTAGACGCTTCGGGTGAAAACTCCACCCCTCTTCAGTACAATTTACACACAATCATTAAAGATGTCAAAAACCAACTTACTCGTGTGAAACCTGCACCGAAACAAATAAAAAATAATTTGTGATTCTGATAATTTCAGTGTTTAAAAGCACTGTTCCATTAATATAAATTAAATTCGTGTTATATTTATTTATTTATTTGGGAAGTTTAAATTCGTTTGGTAATTTTAGAACTAGAACTTTATAAGAGTTTTTAGAACACCAAAACAACTAGTTGTTTTGGTGCAGGTTTCACACGAGTAGGTTGGTTTTTAACATTTTTCGTGATTGTGTGTAAATTGTACTGAAGAGGCGTGGAGTTTTCACCCGAAACGCCTACAATCGTTTTAATGATTTTTTGTATATTTCTATTTTAATTAGAAAAAGTGTGTGTGTTAAAATTAATCTTATTTTTAAATTCATATTAATCAGACGTGATGTTTGTAAATTTTAAGAGTATTTTTTCTCGTAGAATCCGAATCTGCAATAAAAAATGGGGGTCATCATTTAAGATTTCAAAGTTGGGGGGAGCAACTTTCATATCCCTAAATAGATTTTTCAAAAATATTGGACATGCATTTTGCCGTTTTACAACCCGATGTATATTTCTCGAGTTATTTGACAGTTTCCAGACTTTTCGGATATCCTGTATATGCGTATATAATGATGCATATATAAGCTTTGCGATGATCTTGGCGAAATCATAGCTGCAACCTTGGTATAATCGTAAATGTGGTTGCCACTATAACACGAAAGTACCAAATTTTATATTAAAAGCGATTTTCATCGATGTTCTGCACACGGGTAGTATATCGGGCATCTTTAACCCGGGATAACCTATGGATTGGATTGTCTGATACTGATAAATGCATCACATATGGATACACGAATAAAGAAAGCGAAAAATCAGTGGGGGTAAGACTTTACAAATTTGATAAAATCTGGTAGACAGAAAAAAATTCTAGTCGCCAGAAAAAAATATTTACCATGCATTCCCTTCTCCCATCATTTATTCTAAATTTATATATATATATATTTATGAATGTATTGAGAAAAAGTAATAACATGCATAAAATTATTAGTTACATAGTTTAGAATAAAAAGTACAGAATTTAGAACGATAATATAAGTTTTCTAATGAAACTTATGAAAATTATACGCCACTGAAAAAGAAAGAAAAAAGAAAAAATTAAAAGAAATACTGTAAAGTGAATGTTTGAGAAACGTTGATTGCTGAATGCTTCAAATGTATGGATATAGTTGAGTGCTACAGAATCTGTATATAATGGTGGAGGGGGAGGTGGGGGAATCGGTAAAATGGTGAAGGAGGAAAACAATTTTTTGATTGTTTTTCAGTCGAAGTCAGTCAAATTGTTCTGATTTTCGTATTTTAAAATTTGTATTTGATGAACTTATTTTTGCTAAATTAAAAATAAGAGTTAAAAATATTTTTTGTTTGAATATAGTTTTTAAGTTTATTTCTTAGGAAAATGCCATCTGTTTTCATTTCTTAGGTGAATTTTTGTACCCCCCTCCCCCTCCCCAAAAAAAGGAGAAAAGAAAGAAAGAAAGAAAGAAAAAATGAATGAAAAGAAAAAGAAAAGAAAACCTAGCGAACGCATTTGTTAAGCGCTGAATGGGGGTATATTGAACTTACTGCTTGTTTATTAGTAGACCTGATTAAATTAAAACTCTACTGTGGTAATTTGTTTTTCTTTTACATGTAAAAGAAATATTTTTCCTGTCTAAAGAGATATTTTCATTTCATTCAAAACTCTCGGGGGGGGGGGGGGGAGCTAACCAGGGTTCGATAGCTTGCTAAAGTTGTATCACTGCAAATACCATGTAAAAATTTGAAAATACTTGAATTTTATATTCTTATTGGAAAATTTAATATTCCAATAATTTCTTGAAAGCTTTTGTTGTATGTCGAAATAAATGATATATTTAAACTCTCACCATATCAAGGAAAAATAATAGGGATATTTTAAAAGGGCAGCTTGCCAACTTACGATACAGAGGGCCCTATTTTTTACGTCTAGTTGCATACTTTATGATTCAGATTTCGTAGAAATGATCATCGTTTACCAGAAGACAGTTACAAAACGTTTTTGGAAGAGGTTTCAAAAAGCTGTATTTCATAAAGCACATAAAAAATCAGAAGAGTTTAGTATTAAAATTACAAATTGTAGCAAATTTTAATTAGTCTTTATTCAACTTATTGATTTAGTTATTATTTTCAAGGAGGGAAATGTGTTTCACACAAGTATTATGCTTTTACCTTTTTTTTTTTTTCATTTTTACAAAACAGTACTGGATTTATGAAAAATTTCGACTTCCGACTTTCGACGGATTTATATGTTTTAGAAGGTTTTGAACACGATTTGACTCTTGTTAGAAAATGTCTGTCTGTGAGTCTATCTATCTGTCTGTCTATGTGTGTGTGTCTGTCTGTATGTAGCAAAATTTTTGAAGGCGTCTTACCTCAAGAATTAATGCACGGAATTTAATAAAAATTTAGATTCAGTTAGACCTTGATAAAAATTTGTGCTGTTTAATTTTTGGTGTAAATCACTCTGGGGCGATTTAGAAAACAGTGGACGGCTGCTATGCTGTATTTTCACGATTTTCACGATAGCTATATCTCAAGAACTAATGCACAGAATTTTATCAAACTTCAAATTCTGTTAGACCTTAACATGAATAGACACTTCTTATGTTTTGGTGTAAATAGTCCAACAGGTGGTGGTGCTATGCTACATTTTTCAAAATTTCCGCAATAGGTCTATCTCAAAAACTAATGCGTGGATTTTCATCAAACTTCAGATTCAGTTATACGTTCATATAAGTTGTTGCTGATTAGGTTTTGGTGTAAATCATATGACAGGTGACGCTGCTATGCTGTATTTTTCAGGATTTACACCATTTTAGCGATAGTCATATCTAAAGAATTGATGCACAGAATTTCATCAAACTTCATATTCTGTTAGACCTTGACATAATTTAAGGATGATTAAGTTTTCATGTAAATCATATAACAAGTAGTGCTGCTATGCTGCATTTTTGGATTCTAAAAGCATAATTTAAAAAATATATGCTTTTTCAAGCATTAACATGTGTGCGATAAAAGAAAGTTTTGGGATTAGTACATCCGAATATATTTCATATAAATAGTTTAAAAAATGATTAAGAACCAAAAAGAGCATTAAAAGCATTAATGCAAAGACCTATAATACATACAATTATTTTTACTACCATGAAAGAAGATTAAACAATAATGCGTTTTTATTTGTATCTATGCGATTTATTTACACGTTGTTGATATTGAAAAATACCAAGAACAACCAAGAACTTTAAAAAAGCATAATTAAATAATAAAAAAAATAAAATAATATTTTAAAATTATGCATTGCATTTGCATTGTATCAACTATTTTAATGCAAATATTTGAAAAATACAAAAAATATTCAAGAACATTACAAAATTGTGATGTAAAAACATTTATATTTATGTAAATAATTTTTTTCTCTAAAAAATATAATTAAAAAATCATAATCATTGTTTGCTAGATTAAGCAATTCAACGAAAAAACATTATTTTATGTGAAATTGCATCCATAAGAAAATGAGGAATTAGCTAAAAACAATACACGAGCATTCAAAAGAAAAATGTTTTTTTTTTTTTCCTCTTATTTGATTCAATAATTTCAAAAATTATCGAAATAAACCTACAGAATGTAAATTAAAACTTTTTGGGGATTATTTTCTTTTATGTTAAGATATTATGCAAAATAAATATTTGATATTGTGTTGCGAGATAAACATGTAGCCATTATATTTTTTAAAAGTGGTGTTTTTACTGTTAAACATTGTATTTTATAAGTTTTTTTTTTTGTCTATTTTTGTTAATTTTTTATTCATTTCTTAATTATTTTGTTACATTTAAGTCATTATGGGGTTTTTTGATAGGTCATAAGGAGCTTAATATTGTCATTTTTAGGCCTTATGCTGACAATATTCGATGGAATAACATTTCTTCACTGAGAATAGTAGATATAAAGTTCGTCTGAATATTCCGCATCAAATTCATTTGTTTATATTTTTGTATTGTCACTCTCCCCGCGTTTAATATTTTTTAATATTTTTTTCATTTATTTTCACACACACACATATATGTATATAGGGTTATATACATATATGTGTGTATGTCCTAGTTTGACTCAAGAAATATTCATCATTCTAGCGATTTATCTTTGGAAGGATTTCAACCCAATGTAGCTGAAGACATATCCATATTTGTCTGCACTCAAACGATAACTGATTATGCAAGTGATCTCGTGATCTCAGTGGCATTTTCAATTCTCAAAATCGTGTCATTTTGTATTTAAAAAAAACAACTGTCAAAATGAGTTTAAATATAAATATTCTTGTTGTCAATAATCTATACGTGTAAAATCGCTTATTTTCAGTACCTTTCAAGCTAGATTAGTGGGAATTACAAAATGTATCTTTTTTCTCTGTCGTTAAATTCACAAAATATCAAAATATATGGTTTGCGGTCCTTCCGACCCCCCCCCCCCCAAAAAAAAAAAAAAAAAAAAAAAAAAAAAAAAAAAAAAACACGATAACGTTGAATAACAATTCAAAAATGAATGTTTAAAGGCTGCAAAAACTTTCTACTTTCTAACGTTTTCACAAAGTTATTTAAACCCATAAATGTAGAAAACTTGCAGCTATTCTTATTTAAATATTATGAAATCGAACGACCTTTTCGTTTTCATTTAAAAGTAACAAATATTTCAAAAACGATCGTCAAAGTTGGAGTTTTAAGCCAATTTGAGCATATGGATATGGCATAAGTTATGTTCATCGTCAAACAGAAATCTGTTATAATTTAATATATGTCAAATTTATAGGGAAATAGTAAACGATGTTTGTTTTAGACACATATGTAGATAATTAAATGAGCTTGTGAATGTATAAGAAAAATTGGGGAACAAATTTTTAAAATTAGAATTTAAGCTGGGAACCAATTTTTAAACACACTTAGAGTATAATATCACTGAATTTATATATGGAGTTTTATTTTTCTGAAAATACATTTCTTCCAACATAAATATTTGTGTTTTACTTAAGAAAGTCATAAATAGTTTAATAACAAACAAAACAAATAGAATTTAATTACAGACATCGCAACATTCATCAAAACTAATTTTCTGCATCATTTACTCAAGTTTCAAAACGCAGTTTGAACGTGATTTTTTAACCATCTATAACTGAGAATAAAACCATTTGTCGAGCTTTACAGATTCTTGAATTACATTCTGGAAATTTAATCCAGTGTAATCTTCAACTAAAGCTTTCCTGTCTTGTCGTGATAACTGACTTTATCTCATAAAACTATGGTCTTATACTAACTTATAAATCAAAAATGTTATGCTAGATTATTCAGACTTATGATGTTTAATATTACGTAAAATTTGCCAATTTGGGATTTAGCAGTCTGTCAAAATATGAAATGTTTTCAATATTAATAAATTACGTCTTAAAGTTTTCTAATTATTTATGTTAATCACGTAATTAGGCTAAACGCGTTTTATGTATTAAAAATATTTTATTTAGGTATTAAAATAAATATTTTATTTTCCAAGTTTGAACCAGTTTTTTACTTTATGTTTTCATAACGCGGGTATCGTAAGATATGGATTTTTTAATTCTTCAAAATACTTTTGCTTCACAGAAATTGGTGGCAATGAATTAATTTTAAAATTTCTTAAACTGCCATATATTAATATTATAAATGATTCATGTTATGAAAGGCTCCTCCTATGTCCCATTTACAGGACACGATTTCGTGTGATCACGTACAATTATAAATCTGATTTATCCAGCATAAAACTTTCAAATGGTGAGTTAAATAAATTCTTGCTTTTTATTAAAATAAATAAATAAATAAATAAAAATTTAATTAAATTAAAAAAAAAACTAGAAAAAAAACAGCACATTAAAAATTTGTCTAGCTGTTCATTAAAAAAAGAAAAAGTAAACGGTAAAACATGGGAGATAAAATATTTATTTTATTATTACAGAAGTTATTTTTAGGAAGACATGGCGCAATTTTATTTAATTTTAAAAAAAATGATGCTCTACATCTCATTTTATAGATGAAAATTTCGTGTAGAACTAAACAACGCAAGTCTTACTTATGAAGTAAAAGAATCGAAATTAAAAACTTGTTTTAAGTATCATATTTTTTACGAACCATATTCAAAACTCTTTTGTAGAACCAGAAATTAATGATTTTTATAAAGGTTTTTGAAATGTAACCGTTCAAAATCAATGCACTATTTTAGTTTTTGTCTTTTTTTCTTTTTCAGTTTTTTGTTTTAATAAGAGAAATCTTGTGATTAATAAAAATAGCACACTAAAATTTTGTTAAATTGTAACAATTGTACCAAAAAAAAAGAAAGAAAGAGAAACCTTTGTAAGGGATTTCCGTTATATTATAGAATATATAATGAAGGTATTATTTTTGTTTTAATAATAAAAAGAAACGCTAGTTTAAAATGTCGATATCGTTATTAAAGAATTTTCATTGCATACAAATATTGCGATAGTTTATGCACTGATGCGTGATATGAATATTATGGAAAGACTTTCCTCTCTAAAAAGGCTATCTTAAAAAATATTTTACAATAGAGTATCTACATGATAAAACTAAAACATGTCCATAAATAACGCTGACGTCATATTGACGCTGGCAATGATTTGACAACAAAGATTTCTTTTACTGCAATTTTTAACTTCTAAACAAATTCTTCAATTTTTTCACCGTCAAATAGGGGGGGGGGGGGGTGTACTTTCAAATTCAATTTCTTTGCATAACATCATAATAAAATATTAATATAATAGCATAATAAAACATCAATTTACTGATTTTTTTAACCGTCAAAATAACTTTGAAGCATGTTTTTATTTTTTAATCTATCTCTAGATTAAGTTGGTTGCTCCATTTGAAGATTAACTCGTTTGCACATGAAACAATATAAATAGTTCATCATTTGTCTCCGGCTAATATTCCATATCGCAATTGAAACTTCATCAATAAATTAATTAATTAATTAATAAAATTAAATTAAATAAATAAAACACAAATTTAACAGACAAGTAAAAGAACTATGCATTTAAACACTGAAATAACCATAATAAAAAAAAATTGCTGTAAATAAGGAATTTTTTTAACGATTCCTTGTGCTATTAAACCCATACAGGCGGTTAACACGAAAAGCTTTATAGCTTTTAATAAATTTCAAAACTTTTTACGAATACATAATTGATATTTTTTACATAAAATGCTTTCTGGTGTTGTTAGTGGACAATCTAAATAAATATATAAAATATAAAATATAGCTCATATAATTTTCAATTCAAAATTCTTTTTACACATGCTGTATAGTACTCCGGGCAGTATGTTTTGTAACCTGGGAAACCCGGATTGGATCATCTGGATGATAATAAAACAAAATGATAATGGTAAGAATCAGAGGTTTTATGAAAACTATGACTAAAATGTATCTGGCCAATGAAAATTCCAAAATAATTAATATAAAAATCATAAAAATATATAAATAATAATAAATAAATAAATAAATAAATAAAATGATAGTAAAAGTAATAGAAATGACACTAAGCGATTTCATGCAAAAGAGCGCTAACACGTTTTTAAAACTTCTGAAAAGATCTTTAAGAATACACGCTAAGGGGAAAAAAACTGTGATCCATCACAATTTTTTTCGTGAATATCATAGCGGAATATGAATATTATGGCAAGACTTCGCTCTCTAAAATGCTATCTTAGGAAATATTTTACAATAGCGCACAATAATAAAAACAAAATGGTGATGATAAGAGTCGGAGGTTTTAGGAAAACTATCAAAAAAGCACCTAGCCATTGAAAAATCAAAAATAATTAGTATTAAAATCATGAAAATAAATAAATTATAATAATAATAAATAATAAATAATAGTAACAGTAATAGTAATAGTAATAGTAATTAAACTAAACGATTTCGTGCAATAAAGAGCACTTACACGTTTTTAAAAGATCAGAATACACGCTAAGAAAGAGGGAAAAAAAAATCTGTGATGCATCACAATTTTTTCCCCGAATATGATAGCGTGAGATGAATATTATGGCAAGACTACGCTTTCTAAAACTGTATCATAAGAAATATTTTTCAATGGCATAATAAAAACAAAATGATGATGATAAGAGTGGGAGGTTTTAGGAAAACTGGCAAAAAGTATCTAGCCATTGAAATTTCAAAAATGTTTAGTATAAAAATTATAAAGAAATAATAATAGTAAATAAATAATGCAACAGTAATAGTAATAGTAATAACACTAAACGATTTCATGCAATAAAGAGCGCTTACACGTTTTTAAAAGAGAAAAAAAAATCTGTGATGCATCACAATTTTTTCCCCGAGATGAATATTATGGCAAGACTACACTCTCTAAAAGTGTATATTAAGAAAAATTTTACAATGGCATAATAAAAATAAAATGATGATGATAAGAGACAGAGGTTTTAGGAAAACTGACAAAAAAGTATCTAGCCACTGAAAATTCAAAAATATTTAGTATAAAAATTTATTAAAACATTAATAAAAAACAATAATAGTAAATAAATACAATAATAACAGTAGTAGAAATGACACTAAACGATTTATGAAATAAAGAACGCTTACACGTTTTTGAAACTTCTGAAAAGAGCTTGAAGAATACACGCTAAGGAAAAAAAAAATCTATGATGTATCACATTTTTTCGCCCTCGAACATGGTAGCATGATATGAATATTATGCCAACACTTCGCTTTCTAAAACACTATCTTAAGAAATATATTACAGTTACGTATAATAATGACAATAATAAAATTATTACGATATAAGAATCAGAGTTTATAAGAAAACTGACAGAAAACTATCCAGCTATTGAAAATGTCAAAATAATTAGTATAAAAATCACAAAATAATTAACTAATAATAATGATAAATAATGAAAGGATAATAATAGCAGTAGTAATGTCACTAAACAATTTCATGCAATAAAGTGCTTACACGTTTAAAACTTCTAAAAAGAGCTTAAAGAATACTCGACAAGAAAGAAAAATACATCTATGATGTATCACAATTTTTTCCCGCCAACAAAATTGCATAACACTCATGGAATCAACATTTTAGGACTGAAAACCATTGAAAACACAAAATTAAAATTCCATTTTTAACTTTATGATTGGATGCAATAAAAAACTTTCATAAACTGAAATTTTTATTGTATCTCTTCAAAGAATTTCATAATCTTGAAGTGACCATTTCTTATACAACAGTGAAAAATCATTTCCCGTGGCAGAATGCCAACTTGAAAAGAACACAAAAACAACCCATTTTTGCCCATATGCATATTTTGCGAGTCAAATTCTGTGCTATAGATCATATTTCATCGTTAAGAAGCGACAAAACATTTTCAGAAAAGAATATACCAAGTGACTCTACATAAATTTACGCCTGATATTTTTGCTCTATATTTTCGCATGCCTTCAAATAATGGTATCATTTTTATCTGAATAAATGTTCGTATTTGTGAATGAAAACGGCACGCGGCGTTCTTGTAAAAATAGTAAAATGTTTTTCATTCAAATCGGAGCATATTTCATTATGAAATCATTTAACTTTAATAATAGCTTAAGTCATCTTGACATTTTAGCGTTCAAAAAATTTATCTTGAAAATGCTACATTAACTTTATACTTATGTCATTTTACATGCAATAAAGCATGTTTTTATTTTGAGTTTTGTGGATTGATTTTTAACTAAATAAGTGAAAAGAGTAATATTAAAATTTTTACTATTTTATTTTATTTTATTTATTTTTGAAACGCAGCCATTTACGAAGAAAATAGGTATTTTCTAAAAAATGGAATATATATATCAGAAATACAGGGTGTCCCAAAAGTCTCCGTACAACTTCAAAAATTTATTACAAAAAAAAAATAATACGCTTACAGCAAAAATAATTACAACAGTGCACAGAGTAACTTAAAAAGTTTTTTACTACTGCCTTAGTAAACTTCAACATGAGATCCTTTCCTAGCACGAAAAATATCAAGACGATATTTCAATTCAACCCACGAACGTTTTTCATGGTAACATCAACAGTAGCTACTGCTGTTTGGATCTCTTGTTTCAATTCCATGAGACTATTATTCAGATTAAAGACCATGACTATTATTCTATGAGACTATTATTCTAACTTTTATTCAGATTTCATCAAACAGTTGTAACTACTGTTGATGTTAGCATGCTGAAACGCACGTGGATGGAATTGGAATATCGACTTGATATTCTTCGTGCAACGAAAGGATCTCATGTACAAGTATACTAAGGTAGTAGAAAAAAACTTTTTAAGTTACTCTATGTACTGTTGTAATTATTTTTGCTGTAGGACTATTATTTTTTTTGTAATAAATTTTTGAAGTTGTACGGAGACTTTTGGGACACCCTGTATTAAGAAATGGTATACAAATATATATATATATATATATATATATATATATAATAAAACTTTTGTGAACAATAAGCATCAAATCACATAAATAATCGACAGTGCAAGAACCGATAATTATAATAAAATACAAAGAAATATATCCAAAAATGTGAGATTCTCAAAATGAAAGAAATAAAAAAAATAAAGTTATATGAAGAAAAAAATCTAATGTGCATACGGGGAAAAAATGATAAGAAGCAAATTGAAACTTATATCGTGGAACACTTTATCAAAAGCAATTCCACAAATATAAGTTAAACGTAATTGATTTCTATTTGAATAAATAAGCCTGAGCCAAATTTTATTCAATCAAATTGCCCGATCAATTACGATCCAACAATTAAAGAAAATGGAGTAAAAATGAACAGATATTAAATATCTAAAAATAGGTGTAATGGAACATTATGAATATACATGAAGAGATTTATTGAAAAAATATGAAACAAAATGAAATATAAAGAAACAAAACGTACACTTTCATTAACATTTTTCAACGTGTTAACAAAACGTTGTAAATAGCATATGTATCTACTGCGTCAGTTGAAAATTACAGTTAAATAAATAGATCAACGATTTTAACAAATTTAAAAGTAAAATTATATATACAATAAAGTTGCTGACATTTTCCCGAACATAATCAGAATAAGTATACAATTTAAAATACACAACTTACACTAACGTCCAGTAAGGTGTTTAATACAATAGATTAAAATTAAGTTATTATTATTTTTTTTTTTTTACTAAATTAGGGGAATAAAAATTTACATTAAAATTGACGTCAAGAGAAATTTCTGAAAATTAACCCTTTCCGAAGAAAATGTATCATTTTTTAATAAATATAGGACAAACCAGAAAATTTAAGATATAAAACAGTTAAGAAAATCACGTGTTACAAATTGTACAGTTGTAGGGAAAAAAGTCAACACCCCTATCAAGGCTTGACAAATGCGGTCGCTAGAATCGCTGCTAGCAAACATTTTTTTTTTTTTTTTTTTTTTTTTTTTTTGTACAAAATTTAATCCAAGAAACATAATTGCCATTCTTTTCTCTTTTTCGGCATTTTTAATTTAACACAAATTCAAATTTTAAAATAATAAAATTAGAATTATTTCAACGACTTCGACCGGGAAATCGGCATAAAATTGTTTTCCTGCTTCACTGTTTCATCGATGTCCCGTCATCAGATATAAATTTTGTGTATCTCAACTACCCCGGACATTTTTTAAGCTTTCGGCAATCAGCATTTCTCGAACATCTCTTTTAATTCAGCGTTTACATTATATATATATATATATTGTTAGACATATAATTTTAATAAGTTTCATTAGAAAGCTTGGTTTATATTATTTTGTTAAATTAAGTACTATTCTAAACTTTGCAACTAATAATTCTAAACTGATGTGATTATTTTTTCTCTTGTGCTTTTTGAAAATGTATGACGGGAGGGGGAGGGGGGGGCAGGTTAAATATTTTTTTGCTGCTGAATAGAACTTTTTGCTAGCTACCAGATTTTATCAAATTTGTTAAAGTTCTGCCACCTATTAATTCTGCTGCAAATCATAATATAAAAATGTGACTGGTGCCAATCGATTATAACGTCTAGATATACTTAATTTTTGCTTAGATGGATACAGAAATTGTAACAAACTTTAAAAGTTTCAATGCTAACACCTAATTTTTACATTATATTTTTCATTTTCTTCTAATTTTTTTTTTTTATCCTGAAGTCGCTTGGTGAAAGAATTTATGAATTATACATATGTAAAGTTCGGAACTCCTAATGCTAAATTAATTATTTATCGTTGCAAAACAAATTGCGACTCGAGTAGTTTATATATATATATATATATATATATATATACTTTTTTTTAAAATAAATTTTCGAAACAAATATCAACTGTAACCTATAATTTGTTTTTCTTTCAGAAATCGATTATGAAGCTTTAAATACGGAAATATAAAATTATGGCTCTTTCCGACTGGTACTTTTGAGCTATGCTTAAAGAACTATACCCGGCTTTGCAATTCGTTTTGCAACGATTAAAAATGAATTTTACTTTAGTAATTCCAAATTTTAAACAGGCATAACTCCAAAACCACTTGGTCGAATGACTTCCCGTTTGGTATTTGAAGGTGAAATTTACCGAAAAATCTAAATATGATGTCAGAATTAGGTGTTAGTATAGAAACTTTTAAAATTTGTTACAATTTTATATACAGATGACCCCCCCCCATAAGCAATATTTAAGTGTAGCATTAATTAGTACACGTTATTACTAATCGGTTAGTACCAGTCCCATTTCTATATTATGATTTGCAACAGAGTTAGTAGGTGTTGGCGCGGGTTTTTTCCCTGGACTGTACATTGTTTGAAAATGGATAATTTGATTAAAATATTATCAAATAATCGAAAGTCATACATAACAATGTATTAAATAGTGTTCACTTTAAAAACATAAAGGATAAGGTGGTAGTCCCTAATAAAGGCACAACTAAAGCAGAAAAAAGGCACTAGTTCATTAAAAAAGGGCATTATTTCAAAGGAAAAAAATTGTGTTAAGTAACGATAAAAATAAGTACAATATTAAATTTTACAATGGCATAATAAAAATAAAATGATGATGATAAGAGTCGGAGGTTTTAGGAAAACTGACAAAAAAGTATCTAGCCACTGAAAATTCAAAAATATTTAGTATAAAAATTATAAAAAAGAATAATAACAGTAAATAAATAATACAATAGTAACATTAACAGTAATGACACTGAACGCTTTATGAAATAAATTAAGCTTACACGTTTTTGTAACTTCTGAAAAGAGCTTGAAGAATACATGCTAAGGAAAAAAAAAATCTATGATGTATCACATTTTTTCTCCCTCGAACATGGTAGCATGATATGAATATTATGTCAACATTTCGCTTTCTAAAACACTATCTTAAGAAATATATTATAATGACGTATAATAATGACAATAATAAAATTATTACGATATAAGAATCAGAATTTATAAGAAAACTGACAGAAAACTATCCAGCCATTGCAAATGTCAAAATGATTAGTATAAAAATCACAAAAATAATTAACTAATACTAATGATCAAGAATGAAATAATAATAATAGCAGTAGTATTAAAATTTAATAATCTCCTGTGATTTCCATAAAAAAATTAAAAAGGTCTACGATTTTAGCAAGATTTCGGGTACATTGATTTAGAAATACTCTGGTATTGGGAAAGATTTTTACAATAAATTTCTGGATGCAACTAAGGGTGCAGTTCAATATTTTAAAGAAATGATTTTGCCAATATTAGAACAGACTTGGTGCTGTACCCTTAAATATTGACCTAGAGAAACGCTATAATTAAAATTCATTATCTAAATAAACTGTATTTGTTGACCTGATATTTTTGTTGAACTAAAAAAATCTTTTACGATATAGCAAAAGTTCATTTTTTGAAAAAGACCAACTTGAGGGAAAAAAGAGAAAAAAAACCAGTCACAACTTTTTTTTTTCATATGTATATTTGACGAATGAAATTCTGTGCTATAGATCATCTTTCATCGTTAAGCACAGCGACTAAGCATTTCGAAAAAAGAATATACCAAGTGACTCTACATAAATTTACGCCTGATATTTTCTGCTCTATATTTTTGTATGCATTCAAATAATTGTATGATTTTTATATCTGAATAAATGTTCGTATTTGTAAAAGAAAACGACATGTGGTGTTCTAATAAAAATAGTATCATTTTTTTCATCCATATCGAAACATATTTCATTGTGGAATCATTTAAGTTAAATAACAGGTTGAGTTTGTATTAAAATCATTAAAATTACAGACATTATATTACAATTACATAAAACATTAAAAACATATTAAAATTGGACGTTTCAGATTTACATGAAAATCCCTCATCAACAAACATTTTTCTTAACGTAAGTCACAGTTCAAAAATATCAACACATAGAAAATGCAACGTATCAAACATTTGCATTTTCTATGTGTTGATATTTTTGAACTGTGACTTACGTTAAGAAAAATATTTGTTGATGAGGGATTTTCATGTAAATCCGAAACGTTCAATTTTAATATGTTTTTAATGTTTTATGTAATTGTAATATAATGTCTGTAATTTTAATGATTTAAATATAAATATAAATATGTTCAGACGTAATATTTTTGTTTACTTCAAAACAGCTTGAGTCTTTGTATTTGAACATTCAAAAACGCTGCAAATGATGAATCTTGAAAATGCTACATTAACTTCATTTATTTTATTTTGCATTCAGCTAAGCATGTTTTTATTTCGAATTTCGTAGATTGATTTTTTAACTAAGTAAAAATTAAGTACAGTAAACTTGGAATTGTAAAGGACCTGGGGAAAATTTCGTTTTAGATAGCTTTTCGTCTTTTAAAGTTCACCAGCCTGTAACTGTGTGTGTGTGTGTGTGTTCTTTTCACCGGCGCTATGAAATTTTTCATTTAAGGCACAATTCCGTTAAGCAAGGTTCGATTTGCAAATATATTACAGTATTAACATTTGTATCAAAGAATATTCTTGTTATTACTTTTTGTGATGAAAAAATATATATTTTTTAATTAATAGAAAAGTACCAGATAATTTAAGTTCGGTATTTTAGTTCTTTATGTTTGTATTAGAGATGAGTTGGGGTTTTCTATTTTTTTTTTGTCGGGGCCCAAATCTGCACAAGCCTGAAACATTTTGTGTCATCAGAGCTCAGGCCCCATACAGAAAATAATTTAATAACATTTTAAAATTGTTTCGATATTAATTTTCTGATTAAAAAATCTTTTCTTATAAATAGAAATAAGTATAAATCCTAAATCACCCGTCATGACAAACCTTTCGTAATTTTCATGTCCCTGAAAATCCGTTTAAAATATAATTTTTTTTTATTTATATCCAACAACTGGCAGAAATTTGAAAAAGCCTCATTCTCTTAAAATATCATTTTACGATTATGGCAGAAATACATGAGTTCTGTTTTCCCGTAATTGTGGAAAAGGATTTTCAAAGAAAGCGAGGATAGACGAGGATTATTCCACTGCTTCTTTATATTAATAATACTGACCCTGCAAAGGTTCAGTATCAGATATAATATTTCACTTTATAGCCCATCAATTCAATTCCTTTACAATCTACTTTTTAAAGGATTGCCAAACACTTTAAGAAAACCTGTGTATAACAGAACAAAAGCTAATTGTGTGTGTGTGTGTGTGTGTGTGTGTGTGTGTGTGTGTGTGTGTGTGTGTGTGTGTGTGTGTGTGTGTGTGTGTTAGTTTGCATTCTTATATTCTACATTCTTAGACTACATACTTAGACTACATTCTTATTTCTGAAATAGCAAATTTTTTTCCCATTTGTGATTAAATAAAAATTTTATTTTGAGTCCGAGCCCGAAAACTGAAATAAGAATCCAGCCCAAGCCCGTTTCGAGCACGGGTTCGGGCTCGGACTGAGCCCGTTTCATTGCTATTTTGTATTCCGTCAAACAATGGTATATATTTTTTTTTATCTAGGTAAATGTTCGTATTTTTGAAAGAAACTGCATGCGATGTTGTTTTAAAAGTTATAAAATGTTTTCCAATCAAATCAAAGAGTATTATGAAATCATTTAATAATAGCTTAATTCTTCTAAGAATTTGAACATTTAAAAATGCTACAAATTAGGAATCTTGAAAATGCTACATTAATTTTACTTATTTTGTTTCACATTCAGAAAAGCATACTTTGAATTTTATTGATCAAATTTTAGAAGTAAAGTAAGAGACTAAACAAAAAAACGTGACCAAAATCTCTAAAGTTTGAAGAAAACTACGAAAAATTTCTAACGATTAGGCCGACGGGCGCGATTGGAGAAGAACCAGCTCTGAGACCAGAACCTCTCGGCCACTGGTGGAGACCGGTGGTGTAATCATGACGATCTATTACTTGCACCAGGGATACAGGTCCGAGGGGGAGCGCCCTCCGTGGAGGTCTTTCTAAAGGAACCTAACCCGTATTTACGCATGGATATCCAAGGTTGGAAGACCACGAAAACTCCAAACAAATAGGCCGACGGGCTCGATTGGGTTCAAACCCAGCAACCCGTCTACCAGCTTTGACAGCAGAACCTCTCGGCCACTGGTGGGGCCTGGTGGGACCGATTCTATAGGGGAAAATCACCAAAGAAGCGTTCGAGTCCAGCTGATTTCATTGTCTCAGAAATTTATAAAAAATTATTTTCTTTAGTTTTCTTTTTAATAAATATGTAAGATATCAGAAACTTTTGAAATTATTAAAAAATCGCGTACCTGCAAAAAGTTGAAAAAAAAATTAAATATCCATTGAAAAGTACACTTTTTACGCTAGCTTTCGTTAAATTATTTAATGCAACACATTAAAATATTTCAATACAGTCTTATTAGCAAATAAAAGTTGCATATAATTTATAAAAAAAAAAACACTATATATATTATAATCTTATTTCGTAAAAATGAGCCATCATATGTAACATTATTTAAACATCCACGTAATACCAGTGTTTTTTTTTTTTTTTTTTTTTTTTTTTTAAGCACAAACAGATAGCCAATTCAATTTGCCGACTGACAAACTGGAGGTTTTTTTTCTAAATTTTCATTATACCTGAAAATAAGATTTAATTAAAATTTATTTGTATCAACAATTTTTGCCAATAAATGATAATTTATTTGAAATTCTTCACATTCATCAGAATTTATTTATTTATCTATTAATCTAATTAATTTATTTATTTTATAAGTAAATTTTATCAACTCCGCTTAAAAAGATTTCATTATTAATTATATCAAAATTAAAAAAATAGAAAATCTTTAAAATTATCATTTGTTAATAAACAGTGTTACTTTTTAACAAAGTAGAGATTATCAGCAAATTAAAAAATAGGAGGAAAATAGTAAAAAAAGTTTCTGCTTACAGATTTCAGCCTTTTTGTTATGCTAGTGTATCCATCAAGATACACTTTTAATCTATGTTTTATTAAATAATTTAATACCAGAAAAAAATTAAAAATATTTTTAAATGAAGAATTAACAAAATGCAAATTTAGCATATTGCAAGAATATGTACCTGTTAATCTGTTATATGATTATTTAAAATAAAAATGACTACGTGTGTAACACGCTTCAATATTGTTGTGATCTGAAATTTTTTTCAAAAAAGTTATACGCTAAAATTTACAGATGAATAGAAAAACTATACTAACAAACTGAAATCGTTTGCACTTTTGAAAATGCAAAATTTCATTATAACATAGTAATGATGTAAGCAAAAACAAAAATAGACAATTTTGTGTTAAAAACTTCCTTTAAGGTTGTTCTAAAATCCAAATTGACTACTTTCTGACACATTTTTTAAATTCATTTCTGTTCGTAAACCTATCAAATTGGCAGATGCTCTTATTAACAATCTATGTAATCGAACTATTTTTTCTGTTTTTCGAAAAAAAAAAAAAAACAGAAAATTTTACAGTAAATACTGTCAAATTTGACATTTTGAACTGAATTTCTGGACGCGAGCGCGGCGGAAAGAGAAAAAAACTGCCGTACTGAGACAATAATCGCTTGTAACTCAAAATGTAATTAATATATCCGAAAAAGAAAATAAAAGTAAAAATAGCTTTTTGAAAATCTCTCTTTTATACGCATTCAATGTTCATCTTGAAAATCACGCCTAATTTTATGATTGTAATTCATGATTTTTCCAAACAAATTCCACTAAAATACGTGAATATAACGCGGGCACCAAACCTGAAAATTCCCTGCTTTGATTTAGGACTAAAATTTATAGAGGTCGTGAACTTATTTTAAAAATATATGAATTTTGCTATGTTTTGTTTTTCTTTCTTCTTCTTCTTCTTCTTTTTTTTTAAAATTTATTATAAGATATGTCTAACAGGAAAGAAAAAGAAACGTTATTTGAACTGTTTTATTAGGATTTCTAAATTGATTTCTTGACGCATAATCATAATTTAATTAATGTGGAACTATTAATTGATAAAAGTGTACTTTTTAAAATATATTACACGCTAATTTTTATTTTTATTTTATTTTTTCCTTTTCAGTGTTTAAAACTGAACCGTTGCAGCTTCACAGCTATTTCGACTGTTTTGACGAGCATGTTTTGGCACATCATTAATTCCATTGTTGTTGTAAATCGTATATTGTAACCCTCAAGAATATTTGGCGATTTATCACCTGCGGCGGGCTAACAGAAAAATGCCTTAAAATTAATGTCTTCATTTATAATTAAGTTCTAAAAATATTAAAATGTTGTTTTGTCATCGGAAACATAAATGTGAGCATTTTTTTTTTTCTTAATTCCAACATATGTGAAAGTCAGTTACAATATTTCATGTTTACATACAAAAACCAAGTTGAGTTAAATAAAAGAATGTAAAAATAGACAATATTGTGTTAAAAACTTCCTGAACTATGTCTTTTATACATTG
Organism: Maratus michaelseni; assembly: GCA_963931845.1. Classification (NCBI taxonomy): domain Eukaryota; kingdom Metazoa; phylum Arthropoda; class Arachnida; order Araneae; family Salticidae; genus Maratus; species Maratus michaelseni. The sequence goes on from OZ007593.1 coordinate 135,830,758, forward strand.
CAGATAGTTTTCAGAGTAGCAAATATCGTTATTTGAGGAAGAATGCCAACTTTTAAAGAACATAACCACAACTTATATTTCCATCCGCATATTTTGCGAGTCAAGTTCTGAGCTATGGATCATCTTTCATCGTTAAGCAGCAACAGAATTTTTTCAAAAAAGAATATTACCAAGTGTACTTAAATTTACGCCTGACATTTTTGCTCAATGTTTTTGTACTTCTTGAAATAATAGTATAATTTTTATCAAAAGAAACATTCATATTTGTGAATGAAAAGAGTAATACATGTTTTATTCAATTCGAAATTTAATTCGCGAATAGTTTAATTTAAATAAAAGCTTACACATTCAAAACATTTTTTAAATTAACAAAAAATTACCCTAAAATACTGTACTAACTTTTTTTAGTCAATTTTTAAAGGTATATTTTATTTCAGATTATTTGAAAGCTATTTTGATTTAGATTTTAATTGTTATTTACTCTTCTGTAGATAGTCTATAAACAGAACATCCTGTTTTTGTAATGCCCGTATTACAATTGTATATTATATTAGTATACCAGAACATCAGGCATTAGTATTAATTGTGGAGAGCAATACCAGTATAGATTTATCTTTTCATATTATTTTCATCTTTAAAAAACACATTATTTCCTTTTATAAAACTTTTTATATTGTCAGTAAAAACATACATTATCAGTAATCATTAAAAACATATGTAATGAATTTCTTTTAAAACACATATGTACACAGTCTGGCGTCTTAAAAAGATACATAAATTTGTAGAGGAAATAGGATATACTGGGTATATAATATACTATTACATACCCAGTATGTGACACTAACTACCCTTTTACCCCTACTTTTACCCCTATATGTGTTTTAAAAGAAATTAATTAAATATTTTTCTAATAATGAATGATAATGTAAGTTTTTAGTTTTTACTTACAATATAAAGGAATTATTTAAAAGGAAATAATGTGTTTTTTAAAGATGAAAATAATAGGAACAGATAAATCTATACTGGTATTGATCTCCACAATTAATACTAATGCCTGATGATCGGTATACTAATATAATATATAATTGTTATTCACTCTATTTTTTTAACCAAATATGCATTTATAAAAAGAATGACATTTTTATCAGAGGAAGTTTTCTTGTTTGAAATCAAAAATTCACACAGCGATCTTAAATTTCGAAGTAAAGAGTTGAAAAGACATATGTATTTTTTAAAGTTCAGCATAGAAAAATTATTAATTAACATACGAAATAAAAAATTATTTAAAAAAAACTATATATAATGTAAAACAGCTATTAAAAATGATATAATAATAATTTAAAAATTTTTATAATAATAATAATAATAAAGTTAAGACAATATGAATTGATAGTAGAGAAAAAATATATATACTGTCGTTACAAAACGTAAACAAAATATCAAAGCAAAATATTAAAATCAAAATGGCACCATCGTTCGTTCTGTGTGTAATAAATAAATAATATGTGAAAAAAAATTGCAAGAAATGGCCAAATTTGACCACTAAAAATATCTGTTTAACAACTGCTAAATATATAATAGCGTTGAATAGATATAATTTACAATAAAAAGTTAACGTTTAGAAGAAACTTTTATGTTCATCATTGAAAGGGAAAACTTTGATAGTCTTATCAACTTTATTCTTTTTTTTTCTTTCTCATTCGTCTTTAATTTTTTTTTTCTATTCTTAATTTTATTTTCTTAGATATTTATATTTTTAATTGCTGCGTTAAATTTAAAGGTGGTGTAATGATAGGTATTCTATGGTATGGGGTTAAAGAAAAAATATATGATGATGTTCTTATAATATATCTTAAATTAGAAAGCTATTTTCCACAAATTCAGAGAATTATTCTTGAACAAATAAGGCTAAATATATTTGTATAAGATTTTTTACAAAGCCTACTAAAAATTTTCTTAAAAATCCCTGTTGGAAATAAAACGGAAAAATTAGGGAAAAATGGAGGAAACCAACTCCAACATTATCTTTAGTAATTTTTTCATTATCTTTAGAGTGTTATCTTTTTAGTATTCTATTATTATATTTAGTATGCTAGTTTATCCTTTAATTTTATTATCTTAATTCATCGTCTTATCAACCATATTTTTTTGTCTTTTCCATTTCTCTTTAATTTTTTTTTGTTCTTTTTTTTCAATTTTCTTGTTAGCATTTCTTATTTTTAATTGCTTCGGTAAATTAAACGGTAAAGTTGATGTCACTATATGTAATTATGAATAAAATATATGTGATATTGTATAATATATTTTAAATTAACAAACCGTTTTTCACAAACTGAATCTATTATTATTGAACAAATAAAGCTAACTATATTCATATAAAATTTTTTACAAAGCCTACTAAAATTTTCCTTGAAAGCCTTTACTGAAAATAAAACGTAAAAAATGAGAACAACATTCAAAATTATTTTGAGTATTATTTTATTATCTTTAGAGTATTACCTTTTGAGTATTCTATTACTATCTTTAGTATTCTATTCTTGCCTTTAATTTATTATCCCTTTTCGTTTGTTATTATATTTTAATACTTTGTTATTATCTTTTTTAGTATTATCTTATCTTTAGAACTCTATTATTACTTTTATCGTCACTAGCCCTTTTTACCTGTTATTATATTTTAATATTATATTATTACCTTTAATTACTCAATCAAAATTAATTTAGTTTTACATATTTATGATCATGAAAATCAAAACTAAACCAAGAGTTTTACTTTGTTCAACTTTCGCTAATAATCTTTTTCTTTCTTTTTTTAATGGAATGTTTTTTTTAATTTAATTCTCTCTTTATTCTAAAACAAAAGTAAATGCTGCTGCTGCTGCAGTAATTAAATTTATTTCGACCTTTTCACTTTCCCGGCTTATGCAAAAACTATTGCATATAAAAACATGAAAAATGGTAGTTTTATAGAGAAATTTATGATAAACAATTTTTTTTTCATTTAAAATTTCTTAATCTGAATAGAGATTTAATTCATAGTTCGAAATAATCTTTTTCACCTATTTTTTTTTACCTACCTTTTTTACCTACTTAATCAATTACAAAAATAGCCGTCAGCAGTCGCGACAGCTATGGATGTCGCCTAGGTAATAGAAAAATCTCCTCAGTCAAAAGGATATGAATAGCAACCCGATTACAGAAGATAGCTACTGATCGTGATAATATCATTTAGTCTTCTATAATAGGGTAATCATTTTAAAACAGAGCAAATTAGTGCATTTTTAAAGCTTGAGGTATCCAAAAAGCTGTTTATAGGGGGAACAGTCCCCATGTCTTGTCAAAAAAGTTGAGAGTTCTATATTTAACTGTATTTTGAAATAAAAGGTAAAACATGGGAATTTACTACTATGCGTTACATATGTAATATTTGTTTATTTTTAGTCATTTATTTCTCAAAGCACATCAATATACATTTAATTAAGTATTATAAAATGCTAAGCTAATTGTATTAATTAAAAAATATTTCCTTCAGATATTATAAATTTAAAAGTTTTAATTTAATTTAAATAAAAAAAGTAATGTATTTTAATCACCACTCCTTTATTCGGAGTTAAAGAGAACAGTTACAAATAGAGTATGACCTTTTCATTCGAATTGATTTTTGATGGTATTACAATGTTTCCAGTTGAATAACATTTTAATCTGATCAACTAGTCTGATTAGGTTTTAGCTAATTCTGAAACATTTAAACGAATTACAGCAATTTATTTGTCAGCTGTTATTCGTCAATTTTAGCGAAATGTTAGTAGAATTCTCATGCATAATAAAAAAAAAAATTAAAATACATTTATCGAATGACATCCCCAATACTTCACCAGGATAGCACTTAAATGAAATAGTGAATATTTGGTACAAAATTTAAGAGTGTTCTCAAATTTTATTTTTCCAAGCTCAACAATGTAAAACTTTCTGATGCATTCACCAATTCATCTTCATTGTCATTTGCTTGAAATCTTCAAATATTCACATGCAGGGACGCAGGTGTCTAAGGATCGAACAGTGTTTTCTATTTTCCTATAAATTCGATAGGTCTTGAGCAGGGTTGCGCATGAACGAACTCGTTGAATTGAAAGTCATGAGACTAACTTTCTGAGAGTTTTCAGTCGAGTTAGATTCACATTTTAAAAAGCAAACGTGATTTGAGTTAGATACAAAAATCCACCAGTTTGAGTTAAAATTACTGCTCAAACTCATTAGAATTTTTCTTTGAGAAATTATAAGAAGAGAATTATGAAAAAACCTGTATGGTAAATTTGTGTGCAGTGATGTTTTTATAAAGTGTTTCACAGTCAATCACTTTAGTAATCTGTTTCCCCACCTCCACCTGCACCTTGAAAGATTTTACAAGACGCCTTCTTTTCAATAGATAGTACACGGCATCATTTATTTATTTATTAACAATAACTTCTTGAGAATATTGAGAAATTCTTTGAGTATTGGGCTTTAAAATCATCCTTAAAAAGGAATGTTCTTGACGTTGACCACCACGGTATCCAAATTTAGTAAGAAGGAAATGGAAAAACAAAAGGTCAAAACATGTATTTGCGTGCAGAGCATCGTTCAAAATAGGCTTTGCAAATAAAACAGAGTTAAAACAAGCGTAAATAAAAGGAAAAATCTTGGTCTGCCCCAAATTTCTTCACGTTTGTTTAAAATAATCAAATCTTTCCTAATATATTGCTTTTATACAGATAAATGCAACAACATATCACAATATTTTATTACGGAGATATTGTCAAACTTTCTATTTCCTATTTCTACCTTTGATCAAACAATATGAATATGATTTGAGAGATAATTTTGGAATAAAATTTCTAAGTTATTTCATTTTGAAGTTTTGTTAATAATATTTAAAAGTCATAAATTAATCTTTTTTATCGTTTTGTGTGTTTAATATGATTAAATATGATTAAATTATATTGATTATAATATTTCATCTACACCGGGGTATTTTAAGTCTTGTTCCAATATTAAATTAATCAAAGAGATTTTGTCATCACTAATATAATATTTTCATAAAATTAAGCAAAATATTTTTTCTCGTAACTTTTTTTTTTCGCATTTCTGTTTTGTTTTTAATAGGAATCTTTAGTGAGTTTCTCTCTTTTGTAAAAATGAGTTTGGAATGAGCGGATTCGTTTTATAAATCTTTAATTTTAGTACGAACTTAAAACGAATTTGAGTTTCAATTTGCATCTTTTCTTTTTTTTTCTTTCTTCCTGTTTTTCTTTGTTACTTTGAACAATCCTTGTCTTCAGTTGTTGCTTTACGACTACTACTTTGCCACAGTCAAATCTCCTCTCCCCAACCCCCCATACACACACAAAAAAAAAGCTCAAAATTCCAATTTTGACTGTAATTCTGACAGATTTGTTACTTATATTAGAAATCGTAAGCGTCTGTTCGATTCATTGGCATCTAAATTAAATACCTGTAAATTTCAAGTATTTACGAATGCAAATTACTTTAAGAATGTATATAAAAAAAATAGCTGGGATTTGAGAACTACCTTCAGAACGAAAGAACTATATGTTAATATTTTTCCTCATTTTCAAAACTAGCCAAACCCTTACAGTGTTGTATCTCTTAATTGAAATCTAAATTTTAAGAGAGTAGTAATGTTATTTTTATTATAATAAAACTGTTTGATATTAATGAAAATTCTTGGAATACTTCAATATACTTTTAACATCGTAATAAATTTCCAAGTGAAATGAGTGTAATTAGAGAATGAATATGCACTATTTCCGGGTTGGAAATAAATTGAAGACTTTACTATGAAACGAATGGAAGATTGCACTCATTATGTTTAATACTCTCTACAGTTCAAATCACTTCGAAAGCAGATGAATTTAATTATGTCGTTATGTAAAATATTTTATAATATGTTAAAAATTATAAAGTTGCAATAAAAAATGGGAAAACATTAAGGTATTTTTAGACAATTTTACAATAACTTTGAATTTTTATATATTTATAACGTTCTTTTTTAAAAGCATAGTATCTAAAAATACTTAAATGCCTAAATTTTCCCTATATCAGTAAATCTTTAAAATTCCAAACACAACTGCTTTTATTACTAACTATGCGATAAAGTAAGTTACAATTATAAAAGCTAGCTTCTACTATAGTTCTACAGAATATATTCCATAATATACAGGATGAGTTAAAAGTCTTTAAACAATTCTCAATTATATGATTGCGTTTCAAATAACTTCACAGACCGTGTATTTATACAATATTTTTGTTTGTTTTGATAATGGTTCATACTGAGCTGAAACATATGTCAACAGTCTAATACAACCTATTTTACTGTTTATAATCTTTTTATTTTATACCTTTTAGCAAGTAAAAAGAAGTATATAATGACTTTTTATTCACCTGGTAGAGACTAGGATATTGGTTGTGGTAGGTAATACAACAAGAAACTTTTCTATAGGAAACAGGAATCATAATGGTCAGCCAAAAATACAAGGTATCCCACTCTAATCGAAACACAACTATTGTTCATAATTTTATTCGAAACTAGCTGCGTACCAACCCATTGTATTACATTTGTATTTTAAAAGATCTTTCGAGCTTTTTGAGGGGAAAATTTACTAATCTAGTTTTTAAATTAAAATGTATAAATTATAAGCTAAAAATGTTATTACTGTGTTTTATAAATCTTAATTAGGCCTTTAAATCGCTACCAGATTCCTTAAAATTGATCCATTCCGAGTTTTTGGGTATTGGAAGATTGGTTGATTGATTATTCTCACGGTTTTTCCCTGGATTTCGAAAAAACTGTTTTAGATATCGGAATGCAACAAACTGCAGATAGTAGTAAGAAATAGTCTCTATCTCCCCCGGATAAATTTGGTGTTTGTTATGCAACCGTTTCAGAGCCTATTCCAGACAAACATACAGACATACAGACAGATTAAAGATTGAAAATGTTATTTTTGATTATGTATCGTCTAAATAGTCGAATGAACTTCGAATCATGTGTTTTTCTCAAAATCGCAGACAGATACTTCAATTTTTTGTATTAGTATAAATAAAGATATTTTGACAATGATTTTATCAGTATTACTTTGTTTTGTGTGAAATTAAGTGACATCACAAAAAGCTTTTTAAGTAAGACAGTTCCTAACAGTGAGGCCGTATGTAATGTTAATTACATATCCACTTCTACCATTTCTCGTAATGTCGTTACATTACACATAAAGAAATGTAAGTCCGTTGCAAATTCTGTTAGAATATCTTCATTATTGTTAAAATTATGAACAAAATTCCGGGTTAGAACTGTATTTTTGGCTGAATCAAGGAATTTTTTACCTTGGTGTCCTTATACAAAAATTACTTGTAGTGTACTCTGCCATCCCTTTAAAGTTTGTCTAACGACTTTTTAAATATAACAAATAATAACACCTTGTAATTATATACTTCTTTTTAATTGCTGAAAGGTGTAAAATAAAAAAGATTATAAACAGTAAAATAGGTTTTATTATAGACTTTTGACATATGTTTCAGCTCAATCTGAGTCATTATTAAAACAAACAAAAATATTCTATAAATGCACAGTCTGTGAAGTTATTTGAAACGCAATCACTTAATTTTTCACGTTGTTTTTTAAAAATTACGCACGTTATTTTTATTTTTTACTTGGATGTTTAATTCCATATTTCCATATGCATGACAATCAGGAAATTTAGTTACAGAAAAAGTTAACATATATTAGCTGATATTAAGTATAATAGAAAAACTACAGCCCTGGCAACATTATATCAAGAAGAAACCACATCCAAATAAATTTCAATGAAAGTAAAATATTTTTTTTCCTGCAATCTATACTAACAATCCATTATAAGAGAAACCATAGAGATTTTAACACGCAAAAATACAATATGTAACGATACAGCATCCTTTAATTTACCAAAATTATGGCTCAAGTTACTCCATGGCTACAAATATGTAAATAAATATCCAACAAAAAAGTAAAAATAACATGCGTAATTTTTTTAAAAGTACGTAAAAAATTAAATGATTGCGTTTCAAAAAACTTCATATACTGTGTATTTATACAATATTTTTGTTTGTTTTGATAATTGTTCATATTGAGCTGAAACATATGTCAACAGTCTAATAAAACTTATTTTACTGTTTATAATCTTTTTATTTTACACCTTTTAACAATTAAAAAGAAGTATATAATGACTTTTTATTCACCTGTTTATACAGTTTCTGAACATCAGTGGTAATAAGATAAATTGTGACATCAAATGGTTGATATAGATGTTTTGTGTTTATAGTCTTTACTTGCTTTTACTATATTTTATTTTTCTATAATAGAGTGTTATTTCCAGTATCCTTTTACTGGCATGACACTTGACATGGTCCCAAAGCATTACCCTATCTTCTGAAATACTTTTTACTCGAGAATCCCTTAATGTAATAAAAAATAAAAAATGTTTGATTTATTACAGGAATTGTTTAAATTAATATTATTACAGATATCGTAAGCGTATTTATGTTTTTTTTCTGTTTATCAGAATTTCAAGTTCTTTAAAATGCATCCATATTATTTCTGCTAACTATGTACTTATATATTTTTAAGTTTTATATGAGTTTTTTAATTTTATGACTATCTTATATATATGATTTTTATTTTCTTTGGATCTCGTTCTAATTGTCCTATTCTGAAAGGAAAATGACATTTTATGCAGGCATTAAAGAAAAAGTACTTTTTTAAAATTAAAAATGAAACACACCCTTCTTAAATCGAACTTTTAAAATACATTACATTATAAAAAATATTAATGTCCAAAATTACAAATTTTTAAAACATAAATATCGTTTTACCTATATCATAAATAACCCTCTAACAAGAGAAATAAAGAAGCAAAAAATGAAATCTTGGAAAAAAGTGTTCAAGTGTTGTTTGTTTTAATTTTTTATTTCTGTGTTGTTTAGTCAATCACTTTATTTCGAATAAACAATTCAGTTCATTGACTGCTGAAAACTCCCTGTGCATAAATTTTTCAAAGTATTAATTTCATCCATTACTGGATTTTCATCAGGATGATTAAGGTATATGGATATATCATCATCTGATTCAGAATCTTATTCCGAATATTTTTGTCTGTAATAGTTTTAATAATTTCTTCATCACTTAATTTCACACTAAATTCTAAATCATTATCTACTGTTACACATCCAGAAAATATTCTGCAGTTATTTATTTTTTTTTTTTTTTTAAGTTGAAGTTGAAGTTAAAAAATTCTGGCATCATGTTATTATAATTTTCTGCCCGATGAATTTTTTACATGTCTGTAAATTTCGCATGGTAAAAACAATTTATTATTTTCGTATTTCCTAGTATTCCGTGGACACACAGGTCATTAATGGCCGATAGCGGCATAATATTATAAATTTCGCCTTTGTAAACAAGGAAATAGAAAAGCGATGTACGATTCTCTAGGAATGTCACAAAAAAATTATTTTTATTTATTTATTTATTTTTAGTTGAAGATAATATTTTTTTTTTAGTTCAAATTAACCAGTCTGACAAAAAATAAGTTTGAATTAACAAACTTGTTTTAACATTAGTTATAGAGCAAGTTTTTCAGGACTTTACGATTAGTTCAAATTAACCAAATTCAAATTATCGCGAGTCCACTGTATTAACCTTTCGTACTTCGAGTGGCTTTTCTGGCTAGACATTTGATACATAGGTTTTAAATAACCTTAAGTGCAAAGAATAAATTCATGTTTATTTATAATCGAACTTGTGTGCACAACGATTCCGTGTTTTTATTTAAATTTGTACATATATTGTATTATATTCATGCATTTATAATGTGCATTATTTCATAAAACCATATAATCTACGATTAGGGACAAAAATATTCTATGTGCTCAAGATCCAAAATTTTGATGATCGGGTACTGGTTATTTCAACTTTAAATCCTAAATAATTAGATAATGACTTTTGTCCCTGTGTCATATAGATTATTCACTAAATTTGCAAATTTTGAGAGCTGAATATGAATCGTTATGTGTAAAGACAAATTTTCTACGTTTCTTTCTTTCTTTCTTTCTTTTTTTTTTTTTTTTTTTTTTTTGTTATATGTATATTTTCTCTTTACCGCAACTTAAATACTGTAGTATATTAGAATCACTACATTGAAGAATATATATATATATATATATATATATATATATATATATACCTGTTAAATATATCGTGTGTGATTCCAGATTTTAATATATGTATCTTTTTTGTATTTATATCATATATATATATATATATATATATATAATTCAAAATGTTTACAAATATTAGTAATTTTGTAAGAAAGACCTATTTTTAATTTAAATTTTGTTCATGTTAGCTTTTCTTTGTCATGTTACCCTCATAGTATGTTCTAAAATCACTGTATATCATCACTAATAGTTCGCCCTGCCTACAATCACTAAATATCATCACTAATCACAATATATCACTAACAGTATGCGCTACAATCACTTAATATCATCACTAATCACACTATATCATCACTAATAATCATAAATCAGTATTAAAAAGTGCAATCAGTATTAAAAAGATACATCCCATGAAATTTAATCTCAGAATTGTCACAGAGAAAAACGAAAATAGCCATTCGATTAGAAATCATGATTTCTTATTTGATTAGGAATTATTCCCCCCAAGCTTATTATTTAACACAAATTGAAAGAAGACATAATTCCTAATCGAACGGCTATTTTCTTTATTTAGCGATTAAACTTTATGGAGTTATCTTTTTTTTTTTTTTTTTTTTTTTTTTTTAATACTGACTATACATTATGCAATAAAGCTAAAAATTTTACAAATATAACACACGAATGTTTTTGCAAGAAACAACAATTTAAAATTTAATTTTCGTTATGTTTAGCTTTTGTCTATCACGGTACCTCAAATTATATTCTGAAGCAGATGTTAAGTAAAATTTAGAAATATCAACTTGCATATCGTATATATTTGCCGAATCTATTCATTGAAGTAGTGTATAACATTATTTAACAGAAACTGTTAATAAATACAACAGTACGTGTAATTTTTAAAACAGGCTAAAAACATATTTCTACATAAACAACTACAGGTCTTATGTGTACGCTTCAATATATTTTCCTCGTGCACAGTCATTAATATGTTAAGATAACTTTTCGAATACGTCTTCTCATCAACAAGAAAGCAAACCAGCCCTGGCTGTAAGAGAAGGGGGACAAAAACCTTAAAAATTTCCTCAAAAATATCACTGCTTTTCCGTGACACTTGGAAGTTAAATGTAAATAGAACACTGTAAAAAAAAAAAAAAAAAAAAAAAAAAGTAAAATTTTAATATATATATATATATATATATAGTAAATTTTACAGTGTATGCACCATTTCATTCGTTACGTTATGAGTACTGTATTTTTACGGTACATTTAACTTCAAAATAGAGTATATGCAACCCTTTAATTGTAAGCATCATTTATAGTATATTTAATAGTAGTGAAGATACTTTAACGAAATCCTTACAATATCCTTACAATTGATACAAAGATGAGTCTGTTGCGAATTTTGTTAAACTATCTTCACTACTATTAAACTTATGAACTAAAAACACGATTTCGGATTGGAGTGAGGCCCTGTAATTTTGACTATATAAATGGATTTCACATCCTGGTTTCCTATGCAATAAATGATTGTTAGTGTCCTATACCAACATTTAAAGTTTGTACCATGAATTCGGAATGGTATATTTAGGTATATCTAACGCTGAATAATACATTGTAAAATAAATTCATAAAATTTCAGTATGTGTATAGTAATTTTACTGCATCTGTGTAATTTTGATTCTTTACGATATGAGTACAGTATTTCTATCTTAAAAATACATTATATTTGCTACTTTAATTGTAAGCGACATTTACACAGTAAAATAACAGTTTGCTGGTAATATGTGAAGACCTAAAGATAATTATTATCTAAATTATTAATGTAAAATTCTGTTCTCACCAGTTTAAACTAGATGTTTAAATATATATTTCTCCTGTGTTGGATTCCTGCTTATTTGGCACCGGGGTATGCTTTTATACCCCGAGCATAAGCTTATCATTGCACTCTTGATGAGGTTTCTTGGTATACGTTTGTGTCATCGCTATACTTCAAAAATTGTTATACAGTGGTATTTATTATACTGTATATATACCGATTTCAAATGGTTTTGCATTCCATGTACAGTATATATGGCAATTACTAATGGTTTTACAATATATATATCGTACTAGTACATACCAGGGCGGAATATACGATATATAAACTATATTTTTACATTGCATGTGCGTGAAAATTTTTTATGGTACATGTAATGTTTATCTGATTACATTTAAATTACGGTACATATACTGCACACATTGCTGCCAGTACATGTACCTTAATTTTACACAGAATTGATGAGTTTAATTTAATGAATTTTGATGATTAAACAAATTAGTTCAAAATACCCCAAGTACTGCATACAATTTTTTAAATGCTGAAAATCTGAATAGATTATTTTTAAACATATTTTTTTAAACGTTGAAGCTATTAGAAATGCTATGATGTAATTAAAAAAATAAATTAGAACAAATTCAGTTACATATTGTCGACTTTAACATAACTAAAAAGATAATTTGTTTAATTTTTATTTATAGTTGTATCTTTAAATTAAAGTGTTTAGATATTTATTGAATTTTTGTCCTAAAACAATTTGATAATATCTATAAAAGATATGTGAAAGTTTGAATCTAATTTATATTTCTTTTACAGATACCATATATCAAAATGAACAAGAGTTTTTATTCATGGATCCTTTCATATTTGTTACACTATCGGAAAACAAGGAAAAAGGTAAGATAAATTAGTTTAAAATTAATTATTATTGTTATAGCTAAAAACTAATTACTGGTGTGAAATTTACACAAAAATTAATTGTTTACAGTAAGGCATAAATTAAAACACCACTATAAAGTGTATTAAGGGAATTATGGTGCAATTTTAGTCATACCTGACAATTTCCCACTAATCTTAAGTAAAATGTGCGTCCATTTGACCCAGGTTAAATACGTTTTTAAGGAAATTCTCTTAACGACTTTAGTCATACCTTCAAACCTTTCACTAATTTTCCGTAAAATGTGGGTCAATTTAACCCAGATTAAACACATTTTTAAGGTAATTTTTAAAAATGCAACGACTTTAGTCATATTTGTCAACTTTCCACTAACCTTCCGTAAAATGTGGGTCAAGTTGACCCAGGTTAAATACATTTTTAAGGGAATACTCATAAGACTTTAGTCATACCTGCCAACCTCCCACTAATTTTCCGTAAAATGTGGATTAGTTTGACCCAGGTTAAACACAACCATATAATATATATAACCATAAATGAAACATTACCATAACACCAACTTAAACTATGAAATAATGATTTAGTATGTAATAATTAGTTGACAATGAAAATATTCCCCAACACTCTGAATATAGATACCAAAAACTTATTTAAAAGAAGAAGAAATTAAATTAAAAATTGAATAAATGAAATTGAATGAATGAAATGAAATTTGTGGAATTTAGACAGAATTATCAAGTCCCAAATGCCTAAATACCACAAATAAAATGAGTGGTTTCAGCATCATATTAGCCATAACATTGCTAAAGAATATGATTTTGGGACTACCTACTCATAAACAATGAATAAAACCTGTGAAAAAATCTTAAAGATAAAAAATAAATATAATATTAAAAAGGAAAGAAATCTTACCCATAATAAACAGATTAAAACTTGTATATATATATATATATAATAAATTGAATAAAATAGGCTCTACATAGAAATATGAAATGAAATAAATAATAAAACAACAAATACATTTTCTGGTTTGAAACCTGTTTAAAATTGATCAAATCAACCCATATTGCCCCAAGAATACTTGGAGGTTGACAAGTATGACTTTAGTGGAAAACAAAAAGGAAATATTTAAACAATATATGAAATAAAACCACTATTTTAATAAGATTTTTCGACAACTTTCTGATTTTTTAGTGAATAATTTTAGATGACTTGATTTAATACCTTTAAAAAATCAAGGTAGTATGTTTCAGCTACCTAATATAAAACTAATGACAACTAAAATCAAAATAAACTTAGCAGAAAGGAATTTAACATGGTAACATTTCAATATATTAATTAGGTACAAGTTCTGAAAAAAATGTTTACTATTCAGGAAGTCTATCTAGACTTTTTTCACAGGGTCCATTTTGTGAAACTCATCAACAATTTTTTATATTTTTGAAAAATCTCATAATTTTGCGAATTTGAAATTAGCGCTATATTTAGGTCCCTATTTAGACAATTTAATTTTAACAAGGTCCTGCTTTAATGAACAAATATGCATTTAAATGTATAAATTTATATGTGTACAAATGTACGTTATATATAGCTATGATAAAAGGGTATTGGTGACTATGGCTGTTTTTGACCGGCCTTATTTTACTTTAAGTTAATAAAATTGGTGAATAATCCATTTTTGATATGAAAAAGTGTTGTGAAGGGTTTTTTTTTTTTTTTTTTTTTTTTTTTTTTTTTAAGAAAAATATTTGTATGAGGGGCCTTGTTTTAAGATGAAAAAATTGTGAAGGGTCCTGTTTTAAGAGGGAAAATTTTGTGGAGAGTCCTCTTTGAAGATGAAAAATTTTGTGCACAGTCCTGTTTTAAGATGAAAAAAAAATGTGAAGGGTCCCGTTTTAAGATGAAACAATTTGTCAAAGACCCTGTTTTAAAATGAAAAATTTATGAAGAGCCCAGTTTTAAGACGAAAAAAATTGTGAAAGGTCCTTTAAAAGACCCAAATTATTCATAAACAGATCCCTGCTATTTCTTTTGTACTATTTATGAGTGTATTGAAGTAACACGAATTTGCAGTTATTAAATATTATATTACATTTTCTATGTATTTCAAATTTAAAAACATGAAAGCTAATTTATCATATATTGTTTAACATTAATGTAAAACATTATTGCGAAAATATAATCATGTATATTATTTCATGGAAATTAATGTTATAAGAAGTTGCTTTTACTTTGAATAAAAATTCCTATTTATCAAGTGATTATTTATTATATTCTGTGAATAAAATGTTTTAAATCTCCTTTAAGCACATGTGAAAACTAAAAAGTTTAAAAAATTACCGAAGCAAATTTTATAAATGTGCAAACAACATAGCATTCCCTCTTGTGAAACCAAAAAATAAATAAATAAATAAATAAATAAAATGAAATCAGAAATAATTTTAGCATGCCTCTTGTGAAACCAAAAAATGAATAAATAAAATGAAGTCGTAAATAATTTTAACAAGAAAACAGAAAATAATATAACGTGTAAACATTTTAACTAATTAATATTTTTAAAGTTATTCAATAATCACGTTACTATGTCATATTTTTTAAAACGTCAATGTAAGATGGATTTTCAGCATTAGAGAATTTTATTAATTTTTTTATGTGGCACCAATTCAAAAGCAGAAAGTTATTGTAATCATACATTGTTTAAGATTAATTTTAAACTTTATTACGAAAATATAGTTATACATATTATTTCATTGTAAATTTCTGTTTTGCTTATACTTTGAAAAATGTTTCTATTTATCAGGTAAAACTGTTCATTATATTTAAAGTACTGTAAATGTCTGTAATACGCATGTGAAAGCTAAAAATAAAAGTAGCTGACGAATTCGGTTTTATAAATGTACGTAACAAACAAAATGGCATTTCCATGTGAAATCAAAAACAGTTAAAATCAAGTAATTTTAACAACAAAACCAAAAGGAAGCTAACATGGTAACATTTTAACAAATAATTAGTTTTGTAGGTTCTCAAAAGAAAAACAAAAAAAGAATACCCCTTTCCCCATATTTCTTTTTTGTGCAGCTTCATAAATAATATACGTAGAAGCAACATTACGTTTTCCAATAATAAATAGTTTAAAAAAACTAAACAGAAATGAATGTAACATAATAACATTTCATGTAATAATTAATTTTGTAGGTTCTTAAAAAAAAGAAAAAAAAGAACATATATTTCAATATTTCATATTTGTGACAGTATTTACGTAAGATGTATTTGCAGCATCAAATAGTTTTATTAATTTTTGTGTCTTGTGTGTACTGCAAATTCAAAAGTCAATTCATCATAAAATGTTTAACATTAATTTTAAACATTATTACGAATATATAATCATACATATTATTTCACTAGAAATTACTGTTTGCCTTTAACTTTGAAAAATGTTCCTATTTATCAGATAAAACTGTTCATTATATTTAAAATGCTGTAAATCTCTGTAATGCGCATGTGAAAGCTAAAAATTAAAGTAACTGATGAATGCAGTTTTATAAATGTACGTACAAACAACATCGCATTCCCCTGTGAAACCAAAGACAATTAAAATCAAAATAATCTTAACCGGAATCTGAGAAACGTGCAGCTGAACTTCGACGCAACGAATTAAATGGAGAACTCTAATTCTTGAATTCCGATGTCAGACTATACATGCTATCAAAATAAACATTAGCTAAGAATTCATGCACATTTAAGATTAATGTTTTGGTTGCATTTAGAAAGATACTTAACTCAGTCCATACTTAAAAATAAATATAGGAATATAATTGTTTTGTTTGTTTCTCTGTTTGATTTTTTGTGGGATGTGTGCAATTTCAAAAACTATGCTATATTGACCCTGAGTTAATTTAATACATTGATCATAGCTGCTGACTTTTACGCTCTTTTGTTACAACTAAAATTTAATAGAAAGTTTTGCCTTATTTAATCGCCGAAATCTACGATTAATTAAGTCAAATTTACTTTTAAAGTTTAGTGGTAAAAATAAAAGCGTAAATGTTGGCAGCTATGCATAGATTAATGATCATGATATCAAAATAAACTTTCATACATGAAATTCATACATGATTAAGATTTTAATTGTACTTAGAAGTACTTAAAATTGTATATTTTTAAAATTCAATGTAGGAACATGATTTGTTATTGTATAAGATGGTCATAAAGTCTTTCCTTGATTACAATAATTTATTGCAGAAAAACTAATATAATTAGGCATATGCTTGTTTTAATATATTGTAAAGACATTTATGAAGTTTTGAATACAAGTACTTACGTCAGTAAATTTCGATGTGAGCACCCTTGGTAGCTCGAAGAATGTCATGGCGGTATTCCATTTCTAGTCATGTATTGCTTAACATTTGGCCTGTCTCACTAGACACAGCATTTCTGATCCTGACAATGATCCTACATTAATCGTTGGTATAAAAATTCATGCACTTTAATAAAAATATTTTTTTTATATTTTACTTTAACAAATAGTTAAAGCTGTTCGAAAATCCAAACTCGCTACTTTCTGACACATTCACGAAGACATTTTTATTCTGATATGCACGGAATTTGCAAATATTTGAATACCGAAACTAAAAAAAAAATTATAGCGTTTTCTATTTTACAATGAAGGAAATATCTTTTTCAAAAGAATTCAGTAAAATTTGGTGGTTTATGCCAAATTATAACTAAAGATGTAATACATTTAATTAAAAGTTAAAAACGCTATTTGATTCCAAATAATTTCAACCAGTCATGCCTTCGATTTTTATTTTATTTTTATATAAAAATGACTTCAAGAATGTGAAAGTTTCGCTGAAAAATATTTTTTTTAAGAACTACCAAAAATAAATCTAAGAATTTAAGTTTTTAGTATGGCATTATCCATGATAGTCATCTAAAATGGTTAATTACAATACATTAAATAAGTATTAATTTAATACGGTAACTACTGTTTACGATATCAGAATAAATGTTCGCTAAAGATATATGTTATAAGTTTCAGGCGTATTTAGAAAAGCATGTTTAAAACAATGTATAGCTCAAGATATATATATATATATATATATGTATGTGTGTGTGTGTGTGTGTGTGTGTGTGTGTGTGTGTGTGTGTGTGTGTGTAATTGTTTTTATTGTGGAATGTTGAACATATGCAATCTCAAAACTATATTGTTTAAGTATTTATTTAATATATTGACTGATGCACATGGATATCAAAATAGATTTTCTCTGAAAATCCACGCATTTAAAATAAATGTTTTGTTTGTATTTAAAAAGATACTACGCCCAGTGTGTAGTTAAAAATAAATATCTGAATATATAGTTTTTATTATGAAATGTTTCATGCATGAAATCTCAATAGTTAAGCTAATTTACTATATATAGATCAAATATATTCCTTGTTGTTTATGATATTAAAAGAAACCTTTGCTAAGAATCCGCACAGATTCAAAATTAATGCTTTGTTTATACACTATAAAAACGACATTTTCAAAACTGAACAAAAAATACTCAAATCTTAGTATGTCGCATAGTCAAAATGATTCCGAATCAAAATTACTCAAGTTTTAAACATGTGTGTACTCACTTCTGAAAACATGCACAACCTCAAGAATAAAACATCATGTGCTCATTTTTGAATATTTCCATGTTTCAAAAATGCGCTTGAACTGATGCTAATAATTTTGAGTATGTCCATGTTTCAAAAATTAGTATGAACTGACCTCTATGTGCTAGGTTTTGAGTATGTCCATGTTTCAATATTCTGAGTATTTCTGGTATTTCATGAAAGCATTGGGTCGTCATATTTGAAACAAAAAGTTTCATAACAAAATGAAAACATCTGTTTACTCAGATTTCAAAGTGTCATTTTTCTCGCTGTGTACTTAAATGTATAATTCAAAATAAATGTAGGGATATAATTGTATTTATTTCGAGGCATTCCATAGGTATGCAACCTCAAAATCTAACATACATAGGCTTTGTACGGTTTTAATACATTGAATTGTTGTTCATGATATCACAATAGGCTTTAACTGAAAATAAACGGGTAGTTAAGCTTAACTATTTGGTTGTATTTAAATAGATATTTTACCCAATACATGTATTAAATAAATGTAGTAACACCAGTCTAGATGAATTTTCAAATGACCGGAGGAATATTCCGTTTCAGACAAGTTTACAACTTAACAAGTAAATCCATGACATTTTACCATTTAAGGCAGGATTCCGTTATATACCAGGTAATTCCTTAATTCCGTTTTGCCGCAAATAAGTGGCTAACCACCTCTAGTGGCAAACTGTGGAGTTAACGTTCCTATATTGAAAGCAGTGGAAGATACGGGAAAAGTGGCAATTACAAATTTGCAGAGCGTCTTCGATTTAGTATGGAATGATGTTTTACACGTAAAAATAACTTTATTAGAAGCCCTGAAATGAATATTTTTTTATCCAATCACCCGCTTTAATACGTCACAAATTGCGTCCACAAGTGTGGCACTGTAAGGTGGATTAACATTTACTAATAAAACCAACACATGTCAGCAAGGTACAGTTTATTTAAATAAAAAAAATCAAGTTTAGTATGTTCAACGCGTTCACCATTGGTAGCATGCATTCTGCATGTGTCTCGGTTCACCAGTTATTTGAGGCAAAACGAAATTAAGGAATTACCCTGTATAGGTCCTGTTTTCACAAGCTTTATTTTGTAGGAATATAATTGATTTTATTAGGAAATCTTCCATGTATGCAACCCCAAAAGCTAAACTATATTGGCCAAGTATTGATTTAGTATATTGATTGCTGTTCTTGATATCAAAATAAACATTTGCTAAAGCTCCATACATATTTAAGACTAATATTTTAGTTGTATTTTGAATGACACTTAAGCCAGCCTATAATTAAAATTAAATCAGGGATGTGCTAGAGGTAATTCTTTATATTATAAAATATTCCCAGAGTGCATCGTTAAAAGCTTATCGGCATTATCCAAGTATTGGTTTAATAGATCGATTTCTGTTACTTTAAAAATACTTCTAAATCGTTGTATACATAGTTAATATGATTTAAATTTTCATATATATGATATTTATAATAAGAATACCTAAAGTATTATTCCATTTCGATGTTGCTGTTGGGGAAATAATAGTCTAGAGTAATCTCTCTATGTACGAAAATTGAAGCAAACATTAAACCATTAATTAATATATATAAATACTGTAAGTATAATCCTTTTTTTATTATTAGTTTTTCTCGAATACTGTGACTACAATCGTTTTTATTAGTAGTAGAATTACTGGATGTCAGTTTAATTTTTCATATGTTTTTATATGATTTCATTTTTTATTTAAATCCAATGCATTAATTCGGCAGTGATAGACTTCTTGTCTATCTGCTAGTCTCTTGTATAAAGTAATGCATTTTTTGTGACAAGTGTATGTTCTTGCCGACTGATGATTAAACATTCATTTGTCGCTTTGTTTGCATTTTCCATAATCATATTTCTATATTTCGTTTCTGTTCCTATTTATGATTACATCCTTTTTACAATTTATGATTACATTTTTTGTTTGGCATCATCTATCTGTATAATATTTTTGAATTCTAAATATATTGATATTTCAAGGCATGTTTTATTTATTAAGATGTTTTTTTCACAATATATATTTTATTTACTATAGCAATTAATGTATAATATTATTACATGTCATCTTTAAATAGGAGTTATTCGATCATTTTTGTTATAGGAACGTGTAAGCTATATTTGATTTTAAATGTATTATATATATAGATTTCATAGATTTCATCAGTTTCTCATGTTTCATTGGTTTAATTTTACAATAAGTTATATATATATATATATAATACCTTTGAATTCAAAATACAGCAAACAAGTTCTTGCAACAGATCCAACCAAAACTTCAATTTAAAGATAGGTAGTTATAAAGTGTATACAGTTCATAAATATTAAGTTCATAAATAATTAACAAATTCAAACACCAAATTACCGAATTTCCGATTCAGAGACGACACGCAGCCAAACATACATAACAGTTACACTGTAAAAAATGACCGATGTTTCTTATTTTATGAAAATATGCTATAACCACGAACGAAAATATAATATAATCTTCTGAGTTATCCGAAATTTCAAATAGCATGTTGCATTGTCTTTTGAATCCCCAGAAACGAATACATCTTCAAAATTTAAAGAATAATTTATAAAAACAAATTATTTTTAGCTGCCCGAATTTTTCAGAAACGTTTCCGACAGGTTTTTATAATGTATTAATTAGTGTCCTCAGGCTGGAATACCTGTTTTTCGAATGTTATCCATTCTCAAGTACACGTTTTCAGCGCATAAGTTATTTTATACATGAAAGAGTAAATAAATAATCTTAATTTTAATGTTATTGTTAACGCTGTTAATTTTGCATGTTTGCCTGTTAAACATTTTTTTTTTAGCATGAAAATGTTTACTTCAGAATTGATAGCATTCGAAAAACAGGTATTTCAGGCTAAGGACACTAATTAATACACTATAAAAACCCTTCCGAAACGTTTCTGAAAAATTCGGGCAGCTAAAAATAATTTGTTTTTATAAATTATTCTTTAAATTTTGAAGATGTATTCGTTTCTGGGGATTCAAAAGACAATGTAACATGCTATTTGAAATTTCGGATAACTCAGAAGATTATATTATATTTTCGTTCGTGGCTATAGCATATTTTCATAAAATAAGAAACATCGGTCATTTTTTACAGTGTATGAAGAAAAATTAGAAAATAGATATATCAAATGATAAAATATGCCATATAAATAGAACAAATGTAACACAATAACATAAGAACAAATAATGAAATTTGGATATCAAATGATATTAAAAATGGAATTCGAAAAGAAGACAGGCATATGCAATGCATAATCATCAGTCTGGCAGTACACTGTACATGTCCAAAAATAATTCAATATTTTATAAAATATACTGGCAAATTTACTAAGAACAGTATATTTCTGTCAAAAATATTGCATTAATATAAGTAAACGAATGAAAGAAACCAAGGACAGTAGATAATAAAACAAAATTACTCACAAACCAAGCACTGTATATCACACCATGCTACCCAGCATACTAACATCATTTGAATTGAGCTCGTGAGATCGCATAAAACTATGACCATGGCTACAGTTAATTTAAATTGAGACATTAATAGATGAAAGAAAACCATAAAATATATTTGACAAAAATTATTAGAAGTAAACACACAGTAAACTGTATAAAAAAAAAACATATTTAAGTGTAAGAAAAATAATTATTTGAAAGAATTGTATATTTATTAATATATATATATATATATATATATATTATTTTTTTCCTGACTTTATCACTTTGATTATTTTTAATTAACCATTCTTAATTTATGTGTAGCAATTAATCATTAAATGAATTTATGTAATCATTAAAGGGTATTTTTTAGCAAAGCATGATTTTACTTAAATTTTCGAGTAGTTTAAAAATATATATTTATATAAACTTTACAAACAGCACCTTTACCATCCAACATAAAAAAAATAGATAAGTACTTTCAGTTAATTTTTCTATTACAGTCAAACCTCGTTAACACGAACACGCTTAACACGAATTACTTTTAGCACGAACTGTTTCCGATTGCCCCGTCCAGTAGTATGTAATGTATTTAAGTTCGGATAACACGAACTACTTTTAACGCGAACAAAAAAAAGTTTCCCCTTGAGTGTTCGCGTTAACGAGGTTCGACTATTAAAATTCCAAAAATGCTTTTGATGTGCCGTTAGATATACTTTACAACATTAAAATTGTACTAAAAAACAATATGTAATGTGAATTAAATTTTTCTTAAAAATATTAGAAGTAAAAGAATGTTAGACATCGTCCTTTTTCATACAGAGGTGTACCATAAAATTCCAAGATTCTTTTAAGCATATGACGCTAAGTTACACCTTGTTTAACTTTAAATAAATAAATAAAACATCTATAAAAACAAAGAAACTTTCAATAAGATTGAATAATGTTTTAAAAGTAAGTATTTACTCGCAGTTTAAGAACAATATTTAGAAATCTTGGTATTATTAGATTAAAATTAATTTCATAAATATATTGTGCAAGAATTTTACGGTGTCTGGAAGAACAAGAAAATGAAGTTGTCAAATGACACAAGTAGGAAGATGACAATTACAGAAATAATTAGTTAAAAAACATTCCGGTATAAATTTTCATTTAAATGTTATAAGAAAGTTGAATTAATGTATTTTTTGTTTATGATTTGATTTAAAACTCCAGATTTTCATTCATGATAATAAAGAAATATTTTTAAATGCCTTTATTTGATGACAAATGTAGATATCGTTAGTAGCGGATCATAAATTAGCTCAATCTGCACATCTAATATTCTTATATTTTGTTATCTGCAGACTTTAATAATGCACATACAAAACGTTTACTGTAATAATAAAAAAAATTGAAATTCGCAAATTCAAATTCAATTTTCAATGCATATAATTTTTTAAAGAATTTAAAAGTTAATTTGAAAACATATCTTTCAAGCGAAAACGTGCATTTTAGTACTAGACTATTGTAAGCTATTATTATTATTATTATTATTGGATTTCATTTTAATTTTCCATATGTTTTTATATGATTTCATTTTTTACTTAAATTCAATGCATTATTTCGGCAGTAATAGACTTCTTGTCTGATGTGCTTATTACGACTATATTACACAAAACAAAAATGTTTAAAGAGAAATCAAATTTTGTAATACAACATTCACAAAATTCTTTATACACTGTTAAAAATTTTAAACTGGTTTGAACCAACTTTTGATGCTGCAGTAGCTGCAACCATAATACAGTGAAATCTCGTTCTAGCTTTTGGAGGATCTCCAAATCTTGGAACGAGGTTTCACCCTTTTATGGTTGCAGCTGCAGCAGCACCAAATATTGGTTCAAATCAGCACAAAATATTTAACAGTGTAAAAAGATCAATGGAGGAATTTTAGTTTTTGGTGAACAGTTCCATTTCCGATTAAACCTTAAATTGATGAAAATACATAGATTTCTTTATCACACAATAATAAATCGTTATTAAAGTTCTATATAAATGAATTTTTAACACATATTATTATAGAGAATAATACAAATAAAAGTTACAACAATATCATTAATTGATCAACTAGTATTAAGTTGATTTATTTTGTAAAATCATACATTTCGTATAGTAGTGAATATATATAATGCATTTCTTAACTTTCATCTGTTTAAAAGTATATCACTTTTCAATTTACAGAACTTAAAATCAAATGCATCTCTATTTTAAAAATGCATTCCTTAAATTTTACTTTATATTCTTAAGAAATGTATGCAATTTAGAGAAAAGGCGTTTTATAAATCAAAACGTGGTATTTACATTGTCCTCTGATAGGAAAGTTATTCTATCAAATAAGAAATATTCTAAAATGTGATTAGAAATATCTTTACAACAAGTAGAAAGTTTTGCACCAAGTTTCTGTCGCCATTTTAAATTTTCTATTGTTTTATATTTTCCTTCTCAAAACATGACATTTAATCTGCCACTTTGTAAGGATATGAGAAAAAAAAACTTTGTTCGCAAATTTCGTTTAACTTGAAGTGCATAATAAGATGGGTTTCTTTGCATTAATATAAATATTTACTTCTAGTGACTAGCAGTGGCTTACCACTGTTGCAAAATATTTTGTCCTAGCTATTGTTGAACAGTGATTTAAAAATATGAAACTGGGAGAAGAATTTTGTATAAGCCTTTGGTGTAAAATGCTGATCAAGTTCTCTTGGTTGTTTCAGCAGAAAATTTGCAATAAAAAATATATAAAAATATTTCAATAAAGAAATTTGATATACTACGAGGAAGATCTTTTCAAGTGGTTTGTGGGAGGTATGGATACCACAGTATGTAATTCTGACTCATGAACATAATATGCAACTAATTTGCCACTTTACCACTATTATTGTTGGCAAGATTTTATCTAAATTTTCAGTGAATAATTTGTTAAGTACCATACGCATATACAGCGGGATGTCTCTTTGTGCAATATACCTATTATGAACCTATTATACATATTCTGCGAAATTTAAGTATGTATAATAAGCCATCGACATAATCGGCATCTATACATTAAGGATCTTGTGTTATCAATGTGGATAATATGAATAAGCACGTACTTACTAGAATACTACTTTGAAACCAATTGTTTTTCTGAAAAGAAAAAATGCTACCTACAGTAATCTCAATAATCTCAGCGTTGCTAAGCAAGACTGTAACAGGAGTATATGATGATGTAACATCTAGACATCTGATACGACTCTTTGATCATGTAGATGACATCGGCTCATACAAACGCACTAGAAATACTTTACCCAAATACTTTAATGAATATAAAAATGCTGCCTAAAAAGATCTAAATGCATGTCAATTTTGGGATGAAGAAGACTGTAAAAAGAAAGAGTGGTGATGTGCAAATGGACATTAATGTAACTGCTGGTATAAACAGTATAAAATTTTAATTCGATCTGTTGAAAAGTATTAACCACAGTCTCTATTTCTAAAGCGACATGTCTCTGTTCAGAATAAAGTCTCCAAAATAAATTGCCATCCCTAAAACACACTTTTATGCCATGCATTTATCTCAGGCAGTAAGGAAAACATTTGTATTCCTCTAACAACAAAAAAAAAAAAAAAAAATAACGCCACATCTTCTGCCTAAGATCCACTGCCTAGCAATTTAGATGGTAGACGCTACTTCAAACTGTTAAGTAAACTTAGGATTTTTTTTAGAACCAACGTTATAATCTGTGATTTTATAACACGAGCACTATATCTGCGCTCGTAGCACAACAGCCTATTCCAAAAGCAACACGATGAAAATATTAGATAAGTAAATGTTGAGCTAATCAGATGATATATTGTCGCTTTCTGTTGGAATAAAAATCACTGTGCAGGTTTGTGTACATAACACGGTGAAAAGAAGTTTACACAAAAAGAAGCGTGAACATCTTGGAGCAGTATATTCGTAAGAATTTGTTTGAAACTTAGTTTAAAAATTCATGATATGGAGGACCAATTTTCGAATGTCACTCCACGCAACAAATAACCAATTTCGATGCTGATACATAAATTTTGCTAAGAAGGAATAGTTGCAAAAGTTGCTGCAACGCCTCCTTCTACTTCAGGAAATCATTTTCGAATCTTGCCCACACTGACAAAATTTGGGAAAATGCGTCGAAAAATACTTTCAATAACTTTTATAATACCGTAACTAGAGGGTACTTGGGTATTCAGGAGAAGGCTATTTGAATTGAAGAAAACATGTTTTAACTAAATCTGGGTGTACTGTGTTACTAGTTAGTGTTGTTGCCTGCACAGTATTGGTGAATAACGTCAATACCCTCAACACAGTAGATCCAGTACTGATTTAAAACGTACTTTTTTGTTTTGAATCCAAGTAACACCTCAGGGTCCAAGTAACTCCAATTTGCAGTACGTGTTTCGTTAGATGCATTTTTTCTATTTTTGAAAGTTTTAGGGTTGGTTCCAAATAAAACATGTTTTAAATAAATTCTGGATGTACTATAAAGTTAATGTTGTTACCTGCACAGCATTGGTGAGTAACGTCAATACTCTCAACACAGTAGATCCAGGGCTGGTTTAAAACACTTTTTTGTTTTGTATCAAAATAACAGCCCAGAGACTAAGAAATCCCTATTTACAATATGTGTTTCATTAGATTGCATTTTCTACTTTTGCATGTTTTGGAGGTGGACCCACATAACACATATTTAAATCAATCCTAGATGTACTATGTTACTAGTTAGTGCTGTTACCTGAACAGTATTGGTGAATAACGACAATAGTATATACTCAGTAGATCCAGAACTGGTTTAAAACACTATTTTTATTTTGTATCCAAGTAACTCATCAGGGTTCAAGTAACTCCAATTTACAATACGTGTTTCGTTAGATGCATTTTTCTATTTTTTGAAAGTTTTAGGGTTGGATACAAATAAAACATGTTTTAAATAAATTCTGGATATACTATGTTATTAGTTAATGTTGTTACCTGCACAGCATTGGTGAATAACGTCAATGCTCTCAACACAGTAGATCCAGGGCTAGTTTAAAACACTTTTTTGTTTTGGATCCAAGTAACAGCCCAGAGTCTAAATAACCCCTATTTACAATATGTGTTTCGTTAGAATGTATTTTTTACTTTTGCATGCTTTGGAGGTGAACCCAAATAGTGCATGTTTTAAATAAATACTGGTTGTATCATGTTACTACTAAGTGTTGTTACCTGCACAGCATTATTGAATAACGTCAATACCCTCAACGCAGTAGATCCAGCACTGGATTAAAACATTTTTTTCTTTTGTTTTGGATCCAAATAACACCACTGGGTCTAAGTAACCCCAATTTACGGTTACGTATTTCGTTAGATGCACTTTTCTATTTTTGCATGTCTTGGGGGTTGGATCGCCCAAAAAACACGTTTTAAATAAATATTGGGTGTAGTATGTTACTAGTTAGTGCTATTACTTGCACAGTATTGGTGAAATAATGTCAATATCACAACACAGTTCATCGAGGACTAGTTCCAAATACTTTTTTTTTGCTTTGGGTCCAAGTTGTACTTCAGTGTCCACGTAACTCCAATTTCGAGTACTTGTTTCGTTAAATTTCTATTTAACAAAACACGTAAGCATTCTTCTATTTTGGCAAATTTTGGGCTGCATTGTAAAAGATACACATAATACATCTAACTGTCTGTTGATCGCTGCAATGCTGCACAAGGCATAGACATCGCATTTCTAGTAAACATGTCGACGGGGATTGCTTCTAAGGACACATTAATTCACAGTTATGAAGCTTTTAACTACCACAACTTCTGTTTGAACGTTGCAGAGCTTTCTATTACTTTTGAAAAATGTGGACATGGTCATTCGAAACATTGTGTTCATTACTAATGGATCTTGATTCACAATGTTAATTCGACCACGAATATGTCTTCTTAAAAATTATACCATAGAAACATTGTAAAAACAGTTTTTGATCTCATATGAATAAATAATAAGGTGAAAATGTATTACTTCAAATAAATAGATATTATTTCACAAAAAGGTTAAGTGTGCTTTGAATTTTGAGAAAATGACAAAACTTGAGAAATGCTACATAGCATTTGTTAAAGCAAGGCAATTTATTATTTTTGTTCTATTGAAACGAATACTAGCTATTAACTGTGCTTGCTTTACGTAATGCACCTATTAGAATTTTAAAGCTACATCAATAAATAAAGGTTTTGAAGCCAACTAAAGAAGGTTTTTGGTATATTTTGAAAAACGATTATTCTTGATTTATTTCAGCCAATGAGGCTTTTTAATGCTATAATTAAGCCCAAATTCTTTCAGACATTCGAAAATTTCCCATTTATTTTGTATGCATACTTTAAATCTTTTGCACTTTTTGTTTTGTGTACTATTTTTGATGCAGTATTTATTTTTATAAATGAAATTTTAAAAGTATTTTTATCGTCAAACATATGAAATGAAAACGAAGGCCATATTTTGTATTAGTTTCTTTTTGTACAAAATCCTTCTGCGTAGTTTTGCTTGATAGATTGAGAACTTTTATTTCATTTAGTATAGATTTTAAAAAATAAACATTTTGAGTAATATTATGAGATTTGCTACATTGGCTAGCCATAGCATGATAATATCTAAAACGTACATACAAAATGAGCAAATTTGGCGGTTATTGATTAAAAATACAAGAAAGAGAAATTACAACCCAAATATTTGAGTGTTTCAAGATAGTAATATTCGACATAAATGAATTTTATTTTTACTTGCCCTAATATTTATGTGATAACGAAATCTTTTTAAAACTATAGTTTAAAACTATAGTTTAAAACTATAGGCTCCGTAAAACCTCTTGAAAACGCAATTCAAGCATAGAATAATTTTTTGAAAATTAAATTCTCTCCAATTGAACAAATTATAATTTTAAATAAAATTTTATGTAGAACATTTTCAATAGCGTGGAAGACTTATTGCATTGACTAATCCTTTCCATGGCATAGACATATTACAAATCCCATACAAATTAATAATTGTTTAACAGTGAGTGTTGAGAATGCGCCACATCACAGAGAAAATTCAACACAATTATTTTAATTCATCAAGATTACTAGCAGAAATGTACATCTATGGATATTACTCATTGTTTCATTAATACTTATAACAAAGTCTTCTTTAAAAATTATACTTTAGTACACAAGTTTTGAAACATCTCTTTGAGTGCATAATAATGTTTGAAAATTCGTCTTGAAAATAACAGCCTCTTTGAAAGACTTCTTTTCAAAAAATTTCTTTCTTTATTTGTTAAAGAAAGAATCATAAAACACAACTATATTAATAATTTTAAAAAAATGATTCGTCAATAAGATTCATTGATTAATGTATTTTTGTTTTACATTTTGAAATTTAACCTACTTGTTTATTTTTTAATTTAACAGTTCTACAGTACCTTTAATAGTAATTTAGAGTTTAACATAATTGTATAAAACGTTAAATTACTTTCTTAATGTTATGGTCAGAGGCACAAACTTCGTGAATCTTTTTCGGATACTTTTTGAACAATTTTCCTGAATAGGAGCTATATAGAGAGAGATTGGAGATCTGTTGCAGGTCTTTTCCTTTTGGAGTAGTGTATTAACAAAAGAGATTTGACAAATAATGGTTTTACAACTGAAAATTCATAATTCAAATGATCCTAACTACGAGCTCACGTTACAATTAGTGTTACAGTGTTTTCCTTTTCTTACGTAATCATACGAACTTTAATACGAATTAAAGAAAAGGCAGGAAAAGTTTCAAATGGCAGGATGGAAAAACAATACATAAAAACACATACACACTCATATATATACTGTATATTCCGGCGCATAAAGAAAACACATGATTTGAGACAATATTTTTCTATGTTTAGGTATATTCACCGTATTACGCGCATCCATTTTTTGCAAAGAAACCTTTGTGCGATATGTACCATTAAAATATAATAAAGAGCATTAGAAATTATAATAACTAGTGCAATCATAAAGAAAATAAATCAGTGTGAAAGCAGGACATGCGCCACTGAAAGCCTATCTGATTGAATCCCTATAAAGCGTTTGGAACCGTACTCCGTTCATTCAAATAATCACATTTTCTTCTCTTATTTATTAATATAGAAATCTCAATTCTTATGCTTAATTTTTAAGCTTTGATCTCTATACCTGGAGTATAACGTAATCCTGTAAATTTTTGCGAATTTTCTTGTTTCAAAAGTGCGCGTTATACACTGGTATTATATTTTAGTGTTCAGTTGATATATTGTTATTTGTTTTTGGCTATATAGTGTGGTTTGTGTAAATGTATAATTATGTTTTAGTATATATATATATATATATATATACATAATAAAACTTTTTGCAATTAATATAGCTATTAAATAACAATATCACCGACACAATATAAATTAACCAATATTTTTATGAAGATACAATAAAAAGCTTTAAAAATTACAGTAACTAGTGCAAGAATAAATATAATAAGCCACTGACATACGCCACTGAAAGCCTATCTGATTGAATCCCTATAAGACATTTAGAATCGTGCTCTCGTTCATTCAAATAATCACATCTTCGTCTCTTGTTTATTAATGTAGAATTATTATATATGTATATATATATATATATATGTGTGTGTGTGCGTGTGTGTATGTGTTGTATGTGTGTGTGTGTGTGTGTGTGTGTGTGTGTGTGTGTGTGTGTGTGTGTGTGTGTGTGTGTGTGTGTGAATGTCATATGTTATTATAGGTTTGCTATTCATTTTAAATTATGCAAAACATAAGTGTGAAATTATTTTCGGTATTCTGATACTAAATGTTGATGTTATTTTCTTTTAACGTGTAAAACGGTTTTTATTAACGAAATAAAATGCTTTTTCGTCCATCTTAGAAAGTATAGTTCTGAAACTGAAAATCCACATTAGCAGCAATATGATTTGAAACATGGCAGAAAAAGTTGCACAAACCTATATGTGAACGGATGAGTGTGCGTGTGAGAAAGAGAATGTATGTGTGTGATTGTGGGTATTTGTCATACATTCCCATACGTTTGCCATTCTTTGTAAAATATTAAAAACACATCTATCAAATTCTTCAATTTCTGATATAAAAAATATGCTAAGTGTTTCCTTTTAACGTATAAAATAAAAGGCTTTAATTAGCGAAATAAAATATTTTTTCGTTTACACAAACGTACCACAACAAGAATATATTTTGGGAAGTCTCAGAGCATTTTCCTTTTTTTAGGTTTCAATGTACCACTAGTGAAATGAAATAGCCTTCTACTAGCATTCATTTGTATTTTTTACACAAATAAACAAATAAAACATAGCCAAAAGAAAACGATCTGTCGTAGAACAGTAGAAAAGAGATATAAGAAAGTGTAGTTCTGAAACTGAGAATCCATATTACCAACAATACTACTTGAAACATGACAGGAAAAGTTACACAAACTTATGTGTGCGTGCATTGTGCATGTGTGTGAAAGAGAGTGAGGGAGAGATTGTATGTATTTGTCATGTATTGCCATACATTTGCCATTCTTTGTAAAATATTCAAAACATAACTGTCGTATTCTTAACAAAATAATTTTTTTTTTTAATTTTCTGATATAAAAATTAATTGTTTCCCTTTAACGTATAAAATAAAATGCCTTAAAGAACGAAATAAAATACTTTCCCCACAAATGTACCTCAACAAGAATATATTTTGGGAAGTCCCAGAACATTTTCTTTTCTTAGGTTTCAATATACCACCAGTGAAATCAAATAGCCTTCTACTAGCATTCACTTGTATTCTTTACACAAATAAATAAATAAAACATAGCCAAAAGAAAACGATCTGTCGTAGACTTCTTCCTTTTGGAGTATTGCAGTAGCAAAAGAGATCTTAGAAAGTATGGTACAACTGAGAAAATACGTTTTTCAAAAGTTTCGTGTAACATGAGACTTCCGACGAGAAAAGTCTGGTCTTCTTCAATTCAGACATAAAGTCCCGTGGCAAAGAACTTGCCCTTCAGACTCCTTTAACCCTAAGTTCAAAGACCTCCTATTTCTATAAAAAGTCAAGAACTATGAAGAAGGTAAAGAACTCTTAGAAGGGCACCCTTTCCCGTTATGGCCAAGGTTACACGCGCAGGTAAGATAGGGCCTCTTTCTTACCCATTCTTCTCAAAAGGGGAGAGAAATCCCGAAAATAGGTCACAACTTTCTTCTGAGTGTTTCACTACTCTGAGGCCCCGTTAGGTCTCAAAAGGTTGTCCATTGTTGGAAATCTACATAAGAATGAAAGCTTTTTTTCAAAAAAATATTAGGCGTAAAACGACTTAACAAGAGCCTTACCCTATAACTTGCGGTCGCCAATTTCGTGAAATATGATATCGTTATCTTTCTTGAATTTTATGAATATTTTCTGAAAAACTGAATTTATTCTAATAGGTCTACTGTACAAGAAAAATACATAAAAGTTACACGTTAAAACGGAGAACATATTATGTTCTATTATTCGGAAAATTAGAGAAGGGAAATTATTCTATTATTCAGGCCCCCCCTAAGGTCTCATAAGGTTGTCCATTGTTGAATTTCTATGTAAGAATGAAATTCTTTTTAAAAGAAAGATTAGACGTAAAATAACTTAAGATGAGCTTCATCTCCATAGTGTGGGCGCAGATTTTATAACATGCGGCAATGTTATCTAACCCACTTGTTTATCTATAATTCGCGTAAGGCTTCTAATAAACACAATTTTCTAAAAACAACTCTTTTGCTTTCGGATTTCATGTATAGATTGAAATTTGTATAAATTTTCGACAGCAAATGGCAGTACAAGACCAAAAAGTTGATGGTCTACAGATTTGTTGGCAAATGAAGAAAAAAAACTTTTGCATAAATTCTATAATATCTGAAATTGCAGACCAGATTTCATAGCCAAAAGGTTGTCTGAGTGAGTTGTGTTCATCAGTGTGTCGTCCATGTAGCTCAGGTGATAGAGCATGGACAGTTTAAGCCAAAAATGGTCTTGGTTTGGACACCCGACCTGGACACTGTTTCACTCAGTTGGGAAAATTACAACCCGTATAAGTAAATATTTTATACTCTACATAATCTAGAACACCTTTTTAAGTATATTAATGCACACAATGATTTTAATTTACTTTATTTTTTTGTAATTCGTGAGCGAATCAGCTAAACTAAATTTTTATAAGTATATATATATTAATTGAATTTTTCTAATAAAGAGATTGTACAAATAAATCAAAATATTTAAATTCACAAACGTGTAATTACATAAATCTAAAGAATAAAAGCTTTTTGTAATTGATTAGGCGTAAAGCAACATAACAAGAACCTGCCTTATACTTGTGGTCGCAACTTTCGTAAAATATTACATCGTTATCTCAGTTGAATTTTGTATGAACATTTAAAAATAATAATAATAATAATTTAAATAGACCAGCAGCACAACAAAAATCATGAGACAAAAATATTACAGAAACGAGAATAAAATCAGTTTTATTATTCAAAAAATTTTAAATTTTATTTACTCAGGTTTTCGTTAAGTCTCATATATTGTACATGGTACATCTGAATGAAAGCTTTTTTTTTTTTTTTTTTTTTTAAAGGGTTATGCATTATTAAACTTAATAAGATCCTTACCGTATAGTTGTGGTAAATTTTTATAAAATATGATATTATTAATGAATTTTTATGATTTTTTTTAACCCTCTGAGCGTTTTGAAAAAGGGTAAAATTGTAATGCTGTTTTCTCTGCATTTTGTTTTAAATGCTAAAAAAATATGATTCTTTCAGCATTATAAATAAAACTTAATTACAAATATGAATGTAACCCTTGAGAGTGTTAATCATTCTTCAATGTTTTGAAAATTCATTAAATCTATAGAATTATATTATCTTAAACATTGCATATATTGCAGTGAAACCTGGAGCTTAGTGAACGGAATATTACGTTCCAGACGCTTAGAGGGTTTTAATTGAGTTTTTCTAATAAATCAACTGCACGGAAAAATAGTAAAATTTACATATATTACACTCGAGAAAATGTTCAGTTCTATTATTAGAACAAATTACAGAAATTATTCATGCAGTTATCCATGTCCCATTTTGTCTCAAAAGTTTTCCATTGAAAATTTACATAAAAATGAAATTATTATTATTATTTTTTAAAGGTTGGGGATATAAAATGGCTCAAGAAGAACCTTCTTGTCATTGCAAATTTGGTGAATTTTTTTGAAATATTTTAACATTATCTCAACTAAACTTTTATATATATAATTTTTTGTACACTAGACAAACAGGAATCCGCCTGATTGTCTAGAGGTTTTATCGCTTTCAACAATTCAACAGAAGTTAGGTTCGAACCCCGATTGAGGATTGGCTATACACAACCTGTCGGATTCCATTTTAAATAGAGGTTTTGTCCTGATCTGATTAGCCCTTATTTGCAACGCATAACCGTAATGACTTTACGGATATGTGTATTGTTCAACATTTTACCAGTTTATTGTTTGATATTTTATCAGTTTTTGGTTTAAGATTGTACCAATTTATCATTGAATTTACATAAGTTTATGATTCAAGCGGAGCAATAAATGTTTAAACAAGGTTTCACAGTCTTATGGTGGCAATTACTGAAACACTTAAAGTTAGTTCAACCCAGAACCAAAATTTTAACAGTGCATTATAACACTGCTAGCCACAGCTTCTATTATAATAAAGGCGACGAATTAAGCTATTCTGATCTCACAAGAAGTTATGAAGTCTCAATAACTTGCATAAAAATGTGCAAAGCATTCATAAAATGTTTACCATAAAAGCAAACATATACTTTCAAAAACTCTTTTTTATCATTAAGCATATATTCCTTTTAATTGAACCAGCTCCTCTTTTCAATTTTACATTAACTAGCCCAATATTTCTTTTAAACAGTTCTTGAAAAATTCTACTTACTTAACAGAAAATTAAGCTTAGCTTTTTTGTTCTGTAATACCCTTCTTTTGAAAAGGATTAACACTAGAAAAGGACTTCGGAAATGTGTTTCTAAATTTATCAAAAACAGCTTTTAATTAAGAACTGTCCGCTTGTCACATACTTCTACCGTCAATCTTTTATTTACACATCATATTTCCCAGTCATCTTCATTTGCGCCCATCACAAAAAGGTAAATGCAGATTTATCTATTTATCTATAACATAATTCATTACCAGAGCCTTTTCGCTTTTATTAATTTAATCTACACTTCCTTAAAAGGATCAAACTTACACGAAAAATTTTTAATATTGCACTCACAAAGAAATTAATTTCTACATCCTTAAAAAAGAGAGTTATTCTATTTGCTGTAGCAATCAAAACCCATTAAACACGACCTTCGAAAATTAGCTAGAAAAAAAAGTTTGAATATAATAATTTAATCAATCCATATAGTTTATCTCAATGAAAATATACTTCGTCGGAGTTCTTTTACTTGACTTATTTGTTTAATAAACTAAGCTCATGGCTTTTACAAAAGTCTTAAGGCCCGTTAAAAGCTTCATTACGAAGTCTTTGTTTTTTTTTTTTTTCCATTCTGTCCCGACCGTTGCCACTTCAGGGCGAGCGAAGCATTAATTCTCAATGTCAACATCGCTGATGACTTAACGTAATAATCCCAGTAATTATAATATTGACATAAAGAATCTGTTACGATTCTGCGGTCTTCGCTCTCTATTAAATTATTACATATTTTAAGCGAACTACAAAATGGGCAGAAGCGCGAAAAGAGAGAGAAAAGGCGAAGAGAGAGAAAGGTGGAAAAAAAAAACTTCGCGCGCGGAGAGAAGATTTATTGAAAAAGCGCGCCGAAATGGATGTAATTGTTTTCCAAGATGGCGGTATTTTCCAAAACCTGTTGTTCCTTTTGCTCTTTGCCTGGTAAAGCAAGTAATTTTAATATCTTTTGACAAAACGGATGAAGAAACGATTTCGTTTTGTTTTATGTTAGAATCTTCACTCTTGGTTGAATTTTGAGAATTTCATAGCGTTTATATGGATGACTATTTTTTTTTTTTTTTTACATTGTTAAAGCAAAAGCGATATTTATGATATCTACTACGGCATAGAATTTTCACATACAAATGAATCAATATATGAATATCCAGAAGGCACAGTCACTTTCCTGTTTATTTGTACTGCATAATCGGAATTCATGCATTTTTCATTTTATTTATTTATTTTTTTTTTCTAAATCATGTCTCGGATATTTCTTTGTTTTCTCTCTGATCGGCTATATTTTTAAACTTAAAATATTAAGAATTGCAGAATCAATTATATCTGTGAAATGTCGTAGAAAACTTTTATGGTTTATTTGATCGTAAAAAAGACAAACTTGCAAAGTAGTAATTTCTTGTATATTTGTACAGCAAGAAAGAATTGGAACTCAAGGAGTGAAACCCAATAGTTCTATTTAAATTCATTCGAGGAGGAAAATGGACTTTTTTTTTATGTATGGTCGTTATAATCCAAAACTATCAAAAGCTAGAAATTTGGTTTTGCAATTCTGCTATTGTAAACCCATTACACAACCTTGGAATAATAGTATCAAAAATAAATTACATCTTTTGTTAGATTTTTTCCAAATGCCTGACGAAAAGCAGAGATTTTTCATATTGAATATTTCTGCATGCATATGGCCCATATATGAAAGAAATATTTGTCACTTTGCAATAAGCTACATGGATTTAAAAGGGACTGTTTCTTTAACGATACCTTGATTTTGTTTTCTAGGAGTAATTGGATAAAAATATTACTCTTAAAAGTTTACCTTTTCACTATTGCTAGATTACTTATGCTTATATATTAATCATGCTATACTTTTATATATTCACCAGCAAAGTGCCAAAGGTGTTACAGGAAATCCTTTAAACAGCCTTGGCATAGCATCATTAATGGCTTTGCATGCTATTTTAAAATAATTTTTTTATCTTACGAAAAGCAGATTTTTTTTCTATTAAACAGCTGTGCAATGCAACCAAAATACAAGATGTATCATAAGTACGTTCGCATTTCAAAAAATTCAATTATTGCATCAAAATGTGGTTTTCACCACCAGATTTGTCAAAAAGTAGGATTTTTTGTGGGGGGGGGGGGGGAATGTTTAGACAGTTATATATTAAGTTCATATTTCAAATATCTATAAAAAAAATAAATAAATAAATAAATGACGTAACATTGTGCGGTTTGCATCATAAAATTTGTCAAATAGTCAGAATTTTAGTGGTAAAAGAAAAAAGCAGCTCAAATAATCCAATAAGTCTGTTCACAATTAAAGATTAATAAAAATTTAACAAATTTCTGTATCGGAGTTTTTGTGTAAAAAAAGTCACTGAAAATTTAATCTGTTTTTTTTTTTTTTTTTTTTTTTTTTGTATTTGTCACAAAAATTTTGACACTTTGCGTAGTCTTATGGAGTAAACTTCTCTCCGATATGATAATTTGATAACTTTTTATTAATTTTCGAAATTCAAAAGAACTCATGGGACAATGTCGGACCCTGTATATAAAATAAATATTTGGCCACACTTCAATACCACACATTCCTTCAAAAAGAAAGATTTTCGACAAAATACTGATCTCATTCTTTATGAAGAACCGGATGGAAATTTCATGCGACCATCTTTCATGAGATAGTGTCGGGAGAATAACCCGAGTTCCACGGCATCAAAACTTCTGAACTTTCCTTAAAAGCGAATATGGCCTAGCCATAAGATTGATCGAGCACCCTAACTTACGAAATGAAAATCTTGCGATCATCAAAGTTATGTGTTATTCAGCCAGTAGTTTTCAAAACGAAACTGTTAATGTTCTTTCGCTTTTACAATACTTATCAATAAAATATTATTACTCTTCATATAAAGACACTTTTATATTAATTTTTTTTTATATTGCGTCTCAATAATGGGGATTTTTTCTTTTTGCCTTAAAAATTGGTAATTTTCATTTCTCGCCTAACAGTTTATGTATAATTACGAATATACCCATTTAATTTATTATAAAAAATAAGAGTTAAAAAATAGGAAAATGGCAAATATTGGTAAACATGCACATACTACATTTATCACAATATTTGCTTTAAGAGCAATATTAAGTAAAGTTTTCGTAAAAAGAAGAAAACCGTAATGCAAAAATATGTTACATTGAAACCTATTCCCAAGAAATGTACATTTTTTCTTGGAACGGAATGTACCCATAGGATTCAGATTATGTCCAACCTCTATAAGTTGGACGTTTCTCTAACTTTGATGTTGGACACCAAAAAAACTGTCTTAAATTGGACACCGGCAACTTTTCCCATGCTGTCCAATAAATTCCACTATTACAATTTATCCATTTTGGAAATGAATATAAATGTTTTCTATAAATATAAATGCTTATATAGCATCAATAAATTCACCTTTCAAGTTGAACACTCCCATAAGTTGGACATTTTCATAAGTTAGACAATTTTTCTCGGAACGAAGTAATGTCTATAACGCATTATGTCCAACCTCTATAAGTTTGACGCCTCTTTAATGTGAATGGTGGCCACTAATAAACTGTCCTAAATTGGAAACTGACATTTTTTTTCTCAAGAAATCCCTTACTATTATAATTCCTTTTTGTATCTCAATTTTACTAGTTACCAAATTTTCATTTATTTTATGTGGCTGTCCTATTCGATAAAATTAAAGAGATTTTTAAGATTATTTATTGTTTTTTCAAATAATATGTGGTAATTTTCTACGGATTTATTAGAAATATTTTAAATTAAGGTGTAATTACTGCTTAAACTGATAAAAACATAACACAAAAAGCTTTAAAATAATTTTCAGTATAAAGATGACATATGTTTCATGCGCTCTAAAGGTGACTTCTTCAAGATCAAAATGATAAATAAACTATTTTCGCAAAGTTTTTAAAATGATAAACATAAATCACGAGATCATATGTATAATGCAAGCAGGTGCTTAAATTTGTCAAACTTGAAGCGCGAAAATTATTATTTTCACCTGAATTTAAGCACATGTTTGCATTATACATGTGATCTCGTGATTTATGTTTATCATTTCAAAAACTTTGCGAAAATAGTTTTTTTTATCATTTTGATCTAGAAGAAATCGCCGTTAGAGCGCATGAAACATATGTCATCTTTATATTAAAAGGTATTTTTAAACCTTTTGTGTTATGTTCTTATCAGTTTAAGCAGTAATTACACCTTAATTTAACGTTAACAAATGATTTTATTATATTATTTTACAATATTTTAATTTTGTAAATCTAGCTAAAATGTCCGTTGTAACTTTAAAATAATTTTTCTCTGACGTATTTCGCAATATTACACACTTACAAACTTTACTCCTATTCTTATAACATAAATACAAACTTACATACAACATTTTTCAATGCATGCTGTAGATATAACAACACTTTTCCTAGTAATTGTATTATTGACATTTGTATTGTATTGACATTTGTATTGTATTATTGACAAATGAGTATTCTATTAGTTTAATTAAACTAAAAGAAAATTCTAGTAGATTGATGAGAAATTTCGTAGCGTTTACTTTTATTTGAGATGCGTACAGTGTTTCTGTTGGAAAACATTTTTATTCAAAATATCTACCTTTATTTCAGAATAATAATCTTCGATTTATTTAATGACAGATGTTAGACGATTAACTAAAGTAAGGATTACCAGTAGATATTTTGAATGAAAAAAATTGTCAATCTCGCAACACTGGAGAAATCGCACACAGAAATGATTTGGTAAGGAATTTTCCTTCACAATACAACAATTGTATAACTAGTATTTCGTTTATCATAAATCTCGTGACGTTTTCTGGCCTTTTCAAACAATAATTAGCTCTTTCGCTTTAATGAAGTACGTATAAAAACAAATGAAAATGTATAGACTACGCTGAAAAAAAGGATTTTTTTTTTATTGCCAGCACATTTTCCGTGTATTTAAGGAATTGTTTTCTTCGGTGAAATGATTTCGTTAATGTCCTAGAAATTAGTGAATACGGAATTTAGAATATCCTTGACAGATAATAGTGCTAAAGGTCTAGTTAATTTGTCGTTTACTCTAAGGTTTTGGGATTTTGTATATATATATTTTTTTTTTCTGTAAAATGAATTTTCGTATTTTGCCGGTAAAATTACACTATTTTTAACGATTTCTGTTTTTTTTTAAAGTTTACTAATAAAAATAAACACCACAGCTTTAGAAAAAATCAAAAATAGCATCATATGTCAAAGATTTTCTCATATCCATACTTTTTGACACATTCACAAAATCCCTTTTATCGAAAATAAAATTCTGTAAAAATACAGAAATTGTACTAGCAGTAAATGGAATTTTTGTTTACAGTGATATAATTGCATCAATTTCTATATCCAAAATAAGGTTTGGTTAATATTGTTTGGTAAATACTAATAAAATTCTTCCAAGATGCATTACAAAAGATCCTAAGCCTCTCATTTTCTCTTCGTTGCAAAAAGTAAGAACTAAATCTTTGCATTAAACAAAATCTTTTCTTTTGCATTTACTATCATCCTAATGTTTGTAATACAAACTGGAGTCGATGCAAACAGGTTTGGATAATCAGGAAGATATAGGGATTAAAGTTTTTTTCTGAGCAAGGTATAGGAATTTGAATACTTTATTGTTCGCGTAGTGTTGTTTAAGGAAAGGCATTTTAATGACATAATGCTGCATAAATTCTATAAAATGTTAAATCAAGAGTTAACTAACTTCATAAATGTTTGGAAATTACTCTAAAGAATTTACCTAATGTTCTTAAATTGATTACATGATTTGATTCGTTTCAATTTACAAAAAAAATGCTGTTAGTTATGTTTTTGTTTGTAGAGCAGCATGATAAATATATATTTTATATAACTTCATATATGCTTTAAAAGAACATTCAAATATAACCTCATACATTCGTCTGGGAAAAATGAACACTATTAAGTAAATAAATTTGTTGGGAAATTATCCATACATTTTGGGTCAGTTGCATTTCAAATTGCTATGTATTAAGTTGAATATTAAGAGAAACATGTGCAAAAAATATAATGCAGTTCTGTATAATACAGGAAAATGTGTCATATGTAAACATAAAACATATTTTCTCTACTACAGTTTATTATCTCGCTTGTGATATAGTAATTAAATTACATTGATAACAAAATGATCTAAATAACATAAGCTATGAAGAAATTTTGTTTAAATTATTTTTACAAATAAAAAAGTACTCCACAATTGTTGATAATATACGGCGGAAAAAACTCTCTTGATTCGAAATAAAACTTATGATATGAATAATTTCATCGATAGAAAATAAATGAAAAAATTCATATGACTTGAGTCTTAGAGAGAAATAAAAATAAATAAATATAAATAAAAATAAAAACTTTCCTTTATTAGAACGAAACAGAACAAAATAAGCTTGCCAAAATCAGAAATTCTAATATTTTTAATGAGAATCTATTTTTCTTGAGATGTGGCGAGCGAAATACGAAAAAAATTACTTTCAACGCATCGGTTACAGTTGATTTAGTTTGTATCATCGCATGAAAAGATAATAAGAAAAACAAACAAACAAATAACAACAAAATATCCGGGGAAAAAATTGCAAAAAAGACTCTCTATTATTTAGCAATAAATTATGGATCATCGCACATATCACATATGTGTAATAACGAGCATATCCAAAAGCCTTTCAAGTATCAACATTTTTAGTTTCTCAATTATTGTGCATAATTGTGAAACTAAGTGTTAAATAACTTTAAATTACATCAAAATCTTAATTATGAAATTTTTTAACAATTTTCTATAAAAATATTAATCCGAATTATAAGAAAAACAAGTTATTATAGCTCTAGTGACATTCCGACATATAATAAAAGACATATTTACTCTATGAATTTTTTCTTTATAAGATCTGCTTAAAACATCCTGTTGTGAATTATAGATTTACGAACAAAAACTGAGACCTTTAACGTAAGAATAATAATTCTAAATTTCTGTTTGAGCAGTCCATAAGTATAAATTATATGTAAAATATAAAAATATAAAAATTAGTCATTTTGTAAGAAAAACTACGTAATTATATTATGGTTAAATAAAACCAATAATATTAAATTGAAGAATTTTGTCTAAACTATTTTTATCAATAAAACCATTAGTCGTTGAATTTGTTCGTTTTTACCCGGCATCTTACAAATGTAGGGATAATAATCTCACAACACTGCGACTTCCTGACATATAATGAAACATGAAGTATATATTTACTCTATGAATATCTCCTTAAAATGTAAAATTTCTATAAGATCTTCTTAATACATCCTGTTACATCTTGCCTGATTCCAAATAAAAACATATGATATGGATAATTCCATTGAGAAAAAAAGAAGTGAAAAGATTCGAACGGCTTGAATCCTAAAAAAAAAAAAAAAAAAAAAAAAAAAAAAAAAGCTCTCTACACGTGAACGAAACAGAACCAGGATATATTTACCAAAATCAGAAACTCTAATATTTTTAATGGGAATCCATTTTTCTCTTTACAATCCTGAGATGTGACGAGCGAAAGATGAAAAAAAAATTACTTTCAACGCGTTGGTTACAATTCAATTTAGTTTGTATCATCGCATGAAAAGAGAGTAAGAGAAACATAAAAATAAGTCCGGGGTAAGAAAAAAAAATGCTGCAAAAAAGACCCTCGACGGTTTAGCAATAAATTACGCACCTTCGCGCTATGAGTAATAACGAGCATAGCTGAAAGTGTTTCAAGTATCACCTTTTTAAATTTTACTGCTCCCACCTGAAAACGTAACTCTCTAGATGCACCAAAGGGAAGAGAAAAAAGTCATAAAAATGAGCGGGTAAATAAAATGAAATAAAGAAAAAAAATCCGTGTTGAAGTGGGGAAGGACTCTTAGTTGATTTGTAGCAAAACATGCGTCAAGCAGTTGCAAATGTCATTAGCAAGTTGGCTTCTCCATGGTCTCAAGACTGTTTAGAGTTTGCTGAAAAAGGGGGCGGATCAAAAAATTATTATTGTATTTAGAGTATTTTGATTTTATTTTTCAATTCTATATTAAGTGTAAAATTATTTTTAAAATAATATATTATACTTTTATCATGTCTTCCAGTACGTGTTATAGATTTTTAAACATACAGTTATTTTACAAAACATATAAGCAAGTTCAAAAAGTATTTTTACATTCAAGTCTTTTATAGGGTTTGAAGGATTTGCCTGCCAACACAAATAGAAAAAAAAAGTATATTTATCGTTATGTGATGCTGCTTGCAGGTTGATAATTTCAAACATCAAACAGGGAATTAAAAGAGCAATAGAGAACAGATGATCACAGATAGAAATTTTATGTGTGGTCATCTAAAGAAAATGTATACATATATACGATAGGAAGATTAATTTCAAAAGAAAAAATATTACTTTAAGCTCAATGACATAAATAATACTGCACTTTATTTGAACAAGATATTCGTATAATTTGACAATGTGAATATTTTTACGATTACCATATACAATAATAATAATAATCTAATTTTTTGTATGGCTTTGTCATAAATAAGCAAGTAAATAATATGAAATAAAGAAAAAAGATCAATGTTGAAATTAGGGAAAACTCTTAGTTGATTTCTGGCAAAACATGCGTCAAGCAGTTGCAAATGTCATTAGCAAGTTGGCTTCGGCATGGTCTCAAGACTTTAGAGTTTGCTGCAAAAAGGGGTGGATCAAAAAATTATTAGTCTATTTGGAGTACTTTGATTTAATTTTTTATGTATATATATATCTTTCATCCGCATGAAATTATTTAATTTATACTTTTATCGTGTTTTCCAGGACGTATTACAGATTTTTAAAAATACAATTATTTTCCAAAACATATAAACGAGTGGAAATAACATTTATACATACTTTTTTTTAGGATTCGAA
Organism: Maratus michaelseni; assembly: GCA_963931845.1. Lineage (NCBI taxonomy): Eukaryota > Metazoa > Arthropoda > Arachnida > Araneae > Salticidae > Maratus > Maratus michaelseni. The sequence goes on from OZ007593.1 coordinate 135,874,921, forward strand.
AGCTTTGCCCATCAACGCGATGTAATAAAATAAAAAGTATCGTTACCGTTATGCGATTATACTTGTAGATTAGCAATTTCAAAAGCCAAGCATGAAATTAAAAGAGCAATAAACACAGATACAATTTTTATATCTCATCTATCAATTTTATATCTCATTTTATATCTCACCATGGTCATCTAAAGAAAAAAAATATATGTACGATAGGATGACCAGTTTCAAATGAAAAGTATTACTTTGAGCTCAATGACATAAATAATACTGTACTTTATTTGAACAAGGTATTTGTATAACTTGAAAATCTGAATATTTTTAAGGGGACCAAAGTTTATAATAATAATCTAATTTTTTTTTATGGCTTTATCATAAATAAACAACTTAATAATATGAAAAAAAAAAAAAAAAAAAAAAAAAAAAACAGATCAGTGTTGAAATGGGGAATGATCTTAGTTCATTTGTAGCAAAACATGCGTCAAACAGTTGCAAATGCCATTAGCAAGTTGGCTATTTTATGGTTTTAAGACCATTTAGAGTTTCCTGAAAAAGATGGCGGATCAAAAAATTATTAGGGTATTTGGAGTATTATGATTTTTTTAATTTTTTTTTAAATCTTTCTCCCGTGTGAATTTTTTTGAAAATAATATATTATACTTTGATCATGTTTTCCAGGACATGTTAGACATTTTTCAACAAGCAATTATTTTACAAAACATATAAAAAAGTTCAAATAATATTTTTACACCCAACAATCTTTTAGTATTCGAAGGCTTTGCCTACCAACTCGATGTAATGGAAAAAAAAGTATCATTACTATTATGCGATTATTTGTAGGTTGATATTTTCAAACGCCAAACATTGAATTAAAAGAGCAATAGAAAGCAGATAATCACATATACAAATTTTATATATGGTCATCTAAAGAAAATGCGACAGGATCATTAATTTTAGACATAAATAATACTACACTTTATTTGGACAAGGTATTTATTCTAATAACTTGGCAATCTGAATATTTTTAAGGGGACCATAGATAATAATAGTAATATAATTTTTTGTACGGTTTTGTCATAAATAAACAAGTAAATAATATCAAATTTTAAAAAAGATCAGTGTTGGAATGGGGAAGAACTCTGAGTTAATTTGTAGCATAACACGCGACAAAAAGTTGCAAATAACATTAGAAAGTGTGCGCTTTTCCATGGTCTCAAGACTGTTTGCATTTTTTTGAAAAGGGTGTATAATATTTGAAGTGCTTTGATTTTATTTTTCAATAATTTATCTCTACTTCTTGTGTGAAGTCTTTTAAAAATAATATATTATATTTTTAAGTATTCTTCATTAGATTTTAGGGATTTTGACACACACAATTATTTTAGGAAAAATATAAACAAGTTTAAATAGCATTTTTAAACTTGACTTTTCTAGAATTTGAAAGCGTTTCTTATCAGCACATTATAATGGAATAATAATCTCTTGACTTTATAATTATACTAGTAGACTAACAATTTCAACCTTTATGCAAAATAATAATTGACAGTAAATAGTATCAAATACAAATTTTATACGTGGTCTTCTATAAAAGTTACATACAATAATTTGATTAATTTCAAAGGAAAAATGTCACTCTATACCTCAGTGACATAAATAATACAGCACTTCATTTTTTTTAAATCTTAATATAACTTAGTAGTCTGTATATTTGTAGAATGACCATAGATTACAATGTTACCAAAATTTTTACATGGCTTTATCGTAAATAAGTAAGTAAATAATATGAGATAAAGAAATTAGTGTTGAAGTAAGAGAAAAATTCTCAGTTGATTTGTAGAAAACCATCTATTAAACAGTTCCAAACAAATGCCATTAGTAAGTTGTCTTCTCTATAGTCACAGAACTGTATTTTGATAAAGAAGGGGCAGATAAAAAAAAATTATTAGTGTATTTGAAGAATTTTGCTTTTATTTTATTTTTTAGCAATGTCTACATCTTATGAGCAAATATTTTTTAATTATATATTTTATTTTATCCTGATTTCCAGAGATTTTTATGGAGCTTTAAATACACATTAATTTTGTAAAATGCCTAAACAAACTCAAATAACATATTAAAGTCATGTCTATTCTAATATTTGAAAGCTTTATTTACCAGCTCGATATAATAGAATAACAGTCTCTTAACCGTTATACAACAGTTCTAGTAGATTAAACATTTAAAACTCTATACATGATATAAAAAAAATAGTTATAAAAGGCAAATAATTACATATACCAATTTTATATGTAGTCATCTATAAAAAAAACCATATACCATAATATGATTAATATTAAAAGAAAAATTTTACTCTAAATCTCAATGTCATATAAATAATGCTGCAATTTATCTGAAGAAGAAATTTATATAATATTGTTTACAGTGTTTACAAATTATAATATATCTGAACTTTGTAAGGTTTTTTGAACTGGAAGGCTTTGTCGTAATTGAGCGGGTAAATAAAATAAAATAAAATAAAGTGTTGAAATAGGGAAACACAGTTGATTTTCAGCAAAATATGCGTCAAACAGTTGCAAATATCATTAGAAAATTATCTTCTCTAAGATCTCAAGACTAGATAGAGTTTTCTGAAAACGGGAGATTCAGAAATTTATTAGCATATTTGAAATATTGGACACGAGACCAATTTTTTTTTGTTCGTTTTCGTATCTCTGAATAAAATATTATGTTAGCGTAAATAATGAACTATCATAAATCAATGTTATTTTTTTTTTAAATCTATTTGTTCTTTAAGATATTACTATCTTTGAACGTTCACTAATAGTTTGTTTGTTAAAATCAAGGTTTACATTCTTTATGGTGGTGCCATATTTAACTGTTACATGACGGCAAAGTAACAATTAATTTTGATGTGCGTTAATCAACATATTAATAAATACCGATTTGTTAAGCAAAATTATTTAAATAATATTAAAACAATTAATAGAAACAAACCGCATGTAGAAAATAGGGGTCTTACATCCTTATATATATATATATATATATATATATATATATATATATATATATATATACTGCTATATCCAAACAATAATCTTCATAGTAGATTTCTATTGAAAATTAAAAAATTAGTACTACCATGATTATTGTTTGAAAACAGTGGTATAAAAATAAAAGTAGGAATCTGATATTTCTGAGTAAATAATGAATATTTACTCAACTTTGGCAAAAATAATTTTAACCGCGCAAAAGTTGTCAAATGTCCCATTGCAAATAACTTCATTTCTGAAATTAAGAAAAAAGTATTCTCTTTTTTTTTTTTTTTCTTCTAGAGTGGAAAATCATTATTCGTTTGCATCGAACTTATACATTGAACATTTTTCTTCAAAAAATACTTAGGTAATGTTCCATATTCTTTTACACTAACATGAAAGAGCAAAATACATAAGATGTTTTAAAACATTGTCTTAAATATATGTTAGTACTAAAGGTTATGATAAAATTGTTAAACTTTTAAGTCATAACTTAGCCTTAATAGATATGGCCGGAAAATCTAGGCTTTCGTTCTACTGCGCGACGCCTTCTCAATTTTTAGTTAATTACTCATGCCTAAGAATGTGCCGTTGATGTTACTTTCCCAAAATTAATATTTAAAATTAAGTTTCTTTGAAGATGCGCATGATCCTTTGTGAAAAATGCCTGTTCCTAGAAAAGGGATCTAGGATTAAACCACCTTTGAAATTCAATTCTAGAGTCAATTTTGCTCATTATGTAGTTTCAGTATTTTTGGGATCATTGTACACGTCTTTCAACGAGATACTTTTACAAAGAATTTTTGAACTCCATTATGTCTTGAAAATTTGATTACACAAATATGTAATTTTGCGATTGCGAAACTTGTAATTTTCGAAATTCTTACCTTCTTTTAGATAATATTTCAGTAACACAAATTTGTTTAAATTTTTCGATCCCACCACTATATTTAGAGGGACTTAAAACTTCAAAAACTCCAATTTAAATGTATATATATATGTGTGTGTGTGTGTGCGTGTATATATATATATATATATTAAATTCGTATGTATATCCATATATATATATATATATATATATATATATATATATATATATATGAATAGCTCTTTTAATAGTTGGTGAATATTGAATATTTTCAAAGAAAGAACTTTACAGTCATTTTTCTAAAAATGTGATTTTTGGGCATTACGCTCAAGAAAGTAAACCTTTTCAATATTTTTTCATGCAATTTTCAAGATGCATTGTATATGGAAGGCTCTATAAAAGAAACCTAAATTTTTATCTTTTTTTGTCGAAAAAAAATATTTTTCTAGGCATTATATTGCAAAAATTTTGGAAGTTTTATGTAAGCCAGATACAGTTTTATTTTTAAAACATATAAAAATGCTATAAACAACCAAATTTTAGGTTCAATGTAAGCGCAAGGCTCTCAAGTATATAATTAGATACCAAAAATTTTGTTTTAACTGCAGAAATGCTTTTTTTTTTTTTTTTGTAATCATGATCGCAACTTGTGATTCCAAATTTCGACTCGACAAGTTTAAAAAATCCTATAAAAACTTTTTTTCTCCATTAAGAAAATATGAAATGAAAGAAGAAAATACATCTATTACTGCCTTTAAAATATTTGATTTCGTGATGTATGATTTTTAAAATATAAAATGACAAAAATGGTCAATTTGTTTTCACCTTTCAACATTTTAAGAGTTCTAAGCCTCCTTAATGAAATGAAATCAGTAGTAATAAGACGTTTTGTAATTATCTCTTATTTTAAAAACCTTTTCAAAGTATAAAAATATAAAAGAAAATACATGCATATTTCTGCCCATCTTTTTGTGAAAAATTCCCGATGATTTGATATTGGTTTCAAAATATAAATGTTTTCCTTTTGCTGCAATAATAATACAGACGCTTAATTAAGTTATATATCAGTCTTTGGTTCGTAACATTATCTCTTTGAACTAATGTAAAATTCATGTGTAAAATATGAAATTAATTATTGTATTATAAAATTTCATTTTGAGTTTTGTATAAGCAAATGTATCTTTTTTGAGAAAATATATATCTAGCAGCATACATTCACTTTGGTTTAAATTTTGAGTAGGTACGTCCAACCTGGGCGATTCAGAGAACTACCACTGTATCCATACAGATTAATTCCCCTTACTTAATAACAGAAACTTTGCGATTAAATACGAGGAATATTTTTCTTCCTAATTGGGAGTGACAAATGACTTTAAATCAAAAGGACTGGACACCCCTGATTTAGTAGAAATAACATTTTGATATACTACGTATAATATATTTAATGTATTTTCAGGCTTTCTACGTATTACACATAAATTAACAAGAAACTCTACATTCACATTTTTAAAATACCTGGCAGTAAATGATAATCATTTCTTGATACAGTCCTTTATTTTTTCACATAACATATAGTTTAAACCTATAGTACATACTGCAAATAGTTTTTTAAACCTTAAGATATAGTAATTTACGTTAATACGCCACAATCTGCACCTTTATGGCGTGCAGTTTGTATCTGCTTAATAATACGAGTATATCAAATGTTAGTAGTGTATTTGATGCTATTGTGATCAATGAACATATTGAAGTTTCTTGAATATGTATTATGGAAATGAAAAATATTTAACACCAAGAAATTTTTTCTCACCTTTTCGAAAATCGAAATTATAGTTAACGTATCTATATATTTTTACAATATTCTACTTTTATATAGAAGTGCTAATTATTTCAAAGGACGAAAAAAAAATCATTTTTAAATGTTTAAACACATTCCTTCATACACAGACAAGAATTATTGTTATTTTTCTGTACGCTTACATTATATGTCCGTATTAAACATCATGTGTGCTGCAAATATTTTCAAAAACTCTTTTAAAATTAGTTTCTATAATATATTGGGTCTAATACAATAATTAGTGTTTAATAGAAACACAGTGGATAAATTATACGTGAAAATAGAAATAAAGAGTTTTTTTTTTTTTTTAATATAATAATTTACAATTTATGTAAAATTATACAGGCATAGCGCTGTTTGTTTGAATAAATATTTCAGATTATGAAACAAAAACACCAAAATTAGTGTTCTGTAGAATAAAAAAAATAATAAAATTAGAAAATAAAGTAAAATTAGATATTGATTCTTTTCCCTTTTTTTGTCTTGACCTTTAAGATTTCTAAACATATGCAGTAAGCCAAAGCTTCCACATTAAAACTTAATAAATCTTTTTAGACTACTACATATCTTAGTATTAATAGCATTTTTCATTTGATTCATTATATTGACGTATAAAATGCATAATTTTTTTCATTTCAAACTTATTTGTCGAAAATCAACCCTGTTGTACTATTTTAATGTATGTACTATTTTAACTGTTTTACGCACAAAGATTTGCATGTTGTCAAAATTAGTTTTCTTTTCATTGATGTTGTGTAAATTTGAAAGTTGTAAATTATTTTTTATGTATATTGTATGTATGTATTCATATATTTATATGTTTCCTTTATTAATACTGCCTTACAGCTAAAATAATTAGATCGATTTTTATATATCATAAATCGCTGGACTTTTCGAATTACATTAAATACATAATCCAAATTTACTTGTCGAAAATCCAAGCCGTTAGCACACACTATTTTAACTGCTTTCCGCAAAAAGATTTACATGTTGTCTAAATTAGTTTTGCTTTTCGTTAATATGGAGTAAATTTGTAGTTGTAAATGATATGTTTATATAAATTGTATGTATGTAATCTCACAAGTATATCTTTCCTTATTAATTCTGCCTTACAGCCTAAACAATTAAACCGATTTTTACATACCATAAATTGCTGGACTTTTTGGACTACATAAAATACACTGGCATCCAAAAGTTGAGCTACAACCAATCTTTTGTGTCTAATTTGGAAACAAATGAAGATAAAAAACATGAAGTTTAGAAAAATTGTGCTTTAAATAGTTATTTATCGAATTTTATATAATTTTAACATCAAACATGATTTACAAATAAAAAATTCTTTTTTTTTTTTTGAAAAAGTCCATTATTTGATATAGAAAACATAAATGACAGATTTTGGGGGGAAAAAATTAAATAAATGGGTTTTAATAAGGAATGTGTCCGGTTCTACTTGTGATGCATTGGTGACATCTACTTTCCGTACTGTCATTTAAGTTGTCGGACACAGGAAGCCCATACATAGAGCAACGCTTATTCCAGCTCATTTAAAGACTCTGGAGTAGGACTTTCGACAGCCACCTGTCTGCTGAGATAGTCCCAAAGATGCTCTATCTGATTAAGGCTCGAAGATTGAGCTGGTCACTTCATTCGTTCCAAACTATGATCCTCAAGATATTCATCAACGACTCTAGCTCAATACGATCGGGCATTATTATCCATTACGTTTAATTCACCACCAATAGCATCACCATACGGCGTGACAAACAGAGCAAGGATCTCGTCCCGATATTTAGCAGCAGTCAAAATTCTTCCATGGCACACACGGAGGTTACTCTGACCATCAGAGAGATTCCAGCCCAAACCATGTTTCTACCTTCTCTATAACTACGTCTTTCAACAATGTTGTCTTAATAGTATTTGATGCCTAGTTCTCTCAGCACGTTTTGGTAACATCAGCACACGAACTGAGATACTCTTCAAAGCAAACCGGGACTCGTCTGTGAAGAGTACAGAAGCTCTTTTCTGTCGGGTCTGGATAACATGCTCTCTTGGCCAACATAAACGGGCACATCTGTGTTGTCGATTAATAGAGACACACATAACGGGTCGTCTTGCATGGAGTCCTTAATTGTGAAAACGCCTGTGCAACAGTGCAACATAAGCAGATATTGTCATCCATGTTTCTTTACAATGTCTGAAATGAGATGAGCCATGGTAGTGTTCCTCCTCATTCGGGACGAAAGAGTTGGAAAGCGATCTTGTGCAGGGGTTGTAACCCGTGCGCAGTTTAGAATAGGTCTTCTTGGTACTGAATTTTCTGATTAAAATTATCTCAGAGTCTTTGGACCACACTACGAGACACATTAAGACATCTAGCACCAGCGATGAATTGTTCCGGGATGAATTGTCCGTTTTCGCTACGAATGGAGCTCGCGATGTATTGACGCTGCGACGAATTGACGCTGCGAAGAATTGTCGCCGCGATGAATTGACGCCGCGACGAATTGACGCTGCGACGAATTGTGCGCGAGGAATTGTTCCGCGATGAATTGTGCGAGATGAATTGACGCGACACCGCTTCTGCTAGCCCCATTTCCAGCCATCCAATTGTCCGCTTTTAACAAATCAGGTAAACGACATCTATGGATAACGCTATTTTAGTACCAAAAATTGACGATCAACAAGCATAAAAAAATTCCATACAAATTACAAAAGTGTGATAGACGCAGTTTCCCTCAATTGCCATATAAATGTCCAGTTCTTTAAAAAAGTAGAGATGGGCATAGTTGTTTCATATGGTTTTAATGATGTTACTTATGATCATTCATATAAACTTTTTTTTTTTTAATCTTTATTTCATTATTTTAATAGTGAGCGTCAAAAAACTGGTTGTACCTTAACTTTTGGAGGCCAGTGTATATAACTAGTGGCATACATCTATAAAGACCAAAATCAAAATTGTTTTCTGGGATCTATTACCCAATTCTTCACTGCATAGAATTTATTACCCAAGCTGCTCTATATTTACGCCACTATATATTACGTTACAAAATTCTAATGTCGCGGACTTTATAATATTGTTCGATTACTTTTTTTTTTATTATTTACTTAAAATGAATATTAAATAAAATGTCTTGTCAATACAATTACACAAATGCGTAATTTATTATCTTTTATAGGAACAGTAAAATTAGACAAAACAGAAAATATATTGCGCTATTAAATTACTTAAAATTCGAAACATTACTTAATAGATGACTCGCCTTTTTTTTTTTTTTTTTTTTTTAGTTTAATTTGCAATCAATAAATTCTAGTACAGCTGTATTTTCGTCGTATTTTTGTTTTCTTCATTAATTAATGCAATTTGTATATAATTTTATTTTTTATAGTCATTAAATGAAAAATTAGAAGTCCGAAATATCATTTAAACGATATAAATGATAACTACGTCTTTATTAAAAGTAGCATTAATCAACTTACGACAAATATTGTAAGCAACTCAGCAATTGCCTCTGAAAAAGAAACTACAATAATAGTGAAACCAAGTGAATTATAAATAGCCCATTAATTAATTATTTCTTTCATCGATTACAAGCTTAATTGCTTCCTTTTATGCTTGTATTTCTACGCTCCTGTTTTTTTCTTTTTTTTTTTAATGAACTCGAAGTTTGGCGCGCATTTTTATTGACTTGTTAAACGCCACACTTTTTACAAGGCCCCCCGATTGAACAGGGAGAAACCTCCGGCATTTTTTTTTTATCCTGTTTTCTTCATAAAATGCTAATAACGTTCTACGCACACACAAGGTCGCGTATTTATATTGATCTGTAGTTCTTGCTTATTAAAAGTTGTTATAAATAGGTAGAATCTATAGTTACAACGGCAAGCGTCGAGGTTTTTATCGACAGTTTACGATCTTAAGTCTGTTTTCACCCTGCCGTTTTAGATTTTTTACGCCTGTGCGCCAGTTTTATGATTTCTTATGCAGACTTTTCTCTAGTTTTTTTTTTTTTTAACTGTTTGTATGTGTTCATTTCATTTTATTTTGATTATTCGTATGATGAACGCAGTTAAATGCTTTCTTGATTTTAAAATGATGATTATCTGAAGTTTTCTCAATTTTATGGGGAAAATGCATTTTATTTTATTTTTTATTTGTATGTACTTGAACATTTTAATACAGACTGACTAAATTAACTTTAGATTAGGTGTTTAGTTCTATGACTAATAGAATTTTATTGTATGATAACGATGATTTTTAAGAGCAAGAAACGTGTAAAATATTATAGTCAAAGCAATCATAATTAATTTAAATAAATAATCTGCTGAACTTATGTTCTTAATAACATAATGCAATAAAACTTTATATATAACAAAATTTATATCTTATATTTTTACTCATATTTGTGTAAAACATGATGATACAGAAATATATATTTTTCTTATATAGCTTATAATGTTTAACACACACAAGGTCGCGTATAGTTATACCGGTTTGTAGTTCTTGCTTATTAAAAGTTGTTACAAATAGGGTATAATAAAATTACATCGGCAAGTGTCGAGGATTTTGTTGATAGTTTACGGTCTTAAGTTTGTTTTCACTCTGCCATTTTAGAATTTTTACACCCTTTCCCTTGTTTTATGATTTCTGATATAGAGTTACTTTTTCTCCCCTTTTTTAACTGTTTGAATTTGTTCATTTCATTTTCTTTCGGTTACGCATATGATGTAGCGCGTTTAAATGCTTTCTTGATTTTAAAATTATGCCTGTCTGAAGCTTTTTCAATCTTATTGAGAAATTTGTATTTATATTTGTATGTATTTTTACAGTTTAGTATAAATATATACGGATTTATTTATGAAATATCTTTAGGTAAGAGATGTAGTTCTTCAATTTTATTGTATAATAATTACAGTTTATAATATATTTTGCATTACATTTTTGCGTAAATTGATGTAGAGTTCTGAATTACCGTCAGTTAGAAATAAAGTTCTATGGTTAATAACATTTTATTTTATTAAAATTACATTTTACAGCACATTTTACGGTACATTTTACAATACATTTTTGTAATCGATGTAGATTTCTGAAATACACTGTTTTCTAAATGTTAAGCAACAAACACGAAATGATAATTTTACTAATTGTGAGTATTCAAAAGATAGTGATATAAATATAACGTTTAGCAAATATATATTATCCCTAACAGCACAGCCAGTCGACTTTCACGTCACAGGTGTCACAGTCACTACGGTGAATTAAAAAGGGATATATTTCATTCGCCTTATTATTATTCTCAAGTAAAAGTGTACATTTTTTTTTTGGTAATTCCACTGAGAAGTCACCGTGACTGTGGTTTTGTGACGCACTCCCATGTGATGTTACAATATAATCACTTTGCGATTCTCATGTGACCTTCATTTTCAGACTCCATTGTGAAGTCATCATGTGCGTTGCATTGTGATGAGTCACTAAATAACGTCACAACGAAGTCGCATTTTGTTTCTCGTGTGATTAACATTTGGAAACTCTACTGCGAAGTCACCACGAATGCTGAAGTTACAAATTGACTTCATTTTGATATCACTTGGGACTCGTCACAAAATAACTATCATGATAAGTTTACAACGGAGTCTCCAAATGACATGATAACCACAAGGTGTCGTCATTGAAAGTCACTCGACTAGTCACATAGCAAAAATCCCAATGACTTCTCAGTGGAGTCAACAAATAACGTTTATTTAAGAGTAATAATGAGAAGAATGAAAGATGTGACATTTTGGCTCACCGTAGTGACTGTGACACTTGTGATAATTTGTGATGTGAAAGTGACGTCACGTCGACTAGTTATAATATAGGGATAGACATATTTGTTACACCAGATGATTGTATCACTTTCTTTTGAATATTTACAATTAACAAAATTAGCATTTTGTGTTTGTTGCTCAACTTTTGGACATCAGTGTCTTTTCCGTTTAGATCTTGCTTATTAAAGGTTGTTTGTTATAAATAAATAGAATCTAGTTACAAAGTCGAATTTTTAGTCGTAATAAATATAAGGGTTTTACAAACAGTTTACGATGTTAAGTTTTCACTCTACCTATCTTTTACGCCTTTGCGCCACCTTTAGTATTTCTGATGCGAAGTTATTTTTTCTCTACTTTTTTTTAAAACTGTTTTTATTTGTTCATTTTATTTTCTTTGTATGATTTGTATGGTTAATGAGGTTAAATTCTTTCTTGATTTCATAATAATGATTGTATAAAGTTTAAATTTAATTGAAATATTTTAATTTTTATTTCTATGTATTTGTACAGGCTAAATATAATAGCAGGTTTAATAGCAAACTGATATAAGATCAGTAGTGCAGGATATTGTAGCTGTGTGTTTAATTGAATTTTATGTCATAATCAGTAAATACTTAAAACATTTTATTAAGAGGTGTATGAAAAAATACAGTTTAAGCAATAATGATAAACTTAAATAATTAATTTAGTGACCTCAATTTATGAATAAATATAATTAACAGCATATTTTGCCTTCATTTATCAATATTTTTCAAACATTTTCAAACTCAAATATATCAGAATTTATATTTTTACTCACATTTGTGGGAAATTTTATGCAACAAATTCCAATTCAAATTTTTGTATATAGCTAAATATATATAGCTATATATAGCTGTATATATAGCCTATATATAGCTGTTCTTCATACTCACAATATTTCATATTAATTTGTAGTTCTTGCTTTTTAAAAGTTGTTATTAGTTGGTATAATCTAGTTATAATAGCAAGTTTCGCGTCGTTTATTGACTTTTCGCTATCTTAAATCTGTTTAAACCTTGTTCATATATATATATATTTTTTTTTTTTTCATGTTTTTGCTTCAAATTTATAATTTCTGATATTTTTTCTCTATTACTCCTTGATTTTTTAATTCTTTTTTTTTTCGATTAATCTTATGGTTAAATGAGCTTAAATGCTTTCTTGATTTTAAAATTATCATTATCTGAAGTTTTTTACAATTTTTCGGCTAAAATGCATATATTTATTTGTATTCATTTGTAAAATTCTGGTTTAATTGATACGGATTTCTACTGTAACTTAGAAATAACGTTCTGCTGTTATTGGAATTTTATTGTATAATAATTATGTATTTAGTATATTTAAGAGCAAGAAATGTGTGAAAAATTATTACTATTTAAGGAATATTTAACGTTATACTCAACAGTTTTTAAACTAGAGATATGAGAATATGTAAGAATAAATTTTTCCGTCATTCACGAAAAATGTATTTCAAGATATTTTAGTTCAGAAAAGCCAAAGAGTGCGTTTATATTTTAATATCAAAAAACATTTCCATACTGAGACAATGTTAATCAGTTTTAAATTATTCGGCAATTTTTCATTTTTTCGCAAGTTTAAAAGCTTATTTGAAAAACTGAACGAGTAAATAATTTTTAAATATTATTACTGATCTTCCATGTTTCAAAAGCCTTCTTTCTAATATCAATTTTATTATTGTATGTAATACATTTATTAAGAATATTTCTAATTTATATTATAACTATTTTTAAGTCTTTAGTTATTATGAACATGGCTATGGAAATAGATATTTTCATTTGCTATCTCCGATTATGAATTGCTTAATATACAAGTATCTAAATTACAAATTGCATGCTATATTTCTTCTTACTACTTTGCAGTTCTTTTTTATTTAATATTATCTGTTTCGTGATTTATGATTTTGTATTTAATTTTAACTATAATTAAATGTTTGGTATTCCTTGAAAAAAGCAATGATCTTTGATTTACAGTGACTTTTAGTAAATGGATTGAGTATTTTCCCTTTTATATTTTAAATGACAATATTTTCAATATATTAGGTTTTTCTCTGTCAAATGAAAAATGAGTAATTTTGATTGCCTATTTTCATTTCAAAAATTTTCTTCATATATATGATGAAAACAACTTTTAATAAAATACAGCTTAATTATGAGCTTTTTAATAATGACATTTCATGATTAATTTTCCTAAACGTATATGTCATGTACATTGCTTCTTGAACAGCTATATACATAGTATGTTGTAGAAATATGGAAATAGGAAATAATTTTTGCTTATATTTTTAGAAAGAACAATATATATATATATATATATATATATATATATATATCATACTTAATCATTATTTCATAGTTTAAGTTGGTGTTATGGTAATGTTTCATTTATGGTTATATATATATATATATATATATATATATATATATGCTTGTATATGCTATACTTCATATATTAGACTTCTGAAAACACCTTTACACATAAATTACAGAATGTTTTCAAACTCATGAAGCAAAATGGTTTATGATTAAAATTGTTTATACTATTATATTTTCGTGTAAAACATAAATTTAGTTTTATAATTTTATTCTAGACAGCTTTCTTTCAACTTTAAGAATTCTAAATTTTGTATATATTTTGTATATGTTAGCAAAAAAGAAATGTGCATATGTTTAAATCACTTGGTAGTAATTTTTAAATTAACAACAAATATTACGAGTAATTTTTATCTTTAAATCTTTTCTTATCTTTCAGTTTCAGTGTTTTTTTTTTCTTTGATTATTGTATATTATATTGCCTAAATATTATTAAGTCTAACTATGATTTCGCTTAAAAATTCTTAGAATTATAACTTAGAATTAGTATCTGAATTCAGTGTCTTGCATTATTGATAATGAATTATCTTATGATGCGATATGATTATAATAATGAGATATCTTATTCATGAATGAAATTGCTGTATAATTAACCATCAAAAATTTTAAACTAATAATTAGAAATAATTAATTGAAATTATCTCAATAATAAGTGTTTTATTTACAATAATATAACACTAAATTTCTATTTTATAACTAGTCCCAAAATTCATTAAATACATACATGCTTAAAAGCGTGGGTTTTTCAACACCGAATATATTTTTTTTTTGCGTTTATTTAAATTTAAAATTTGTGATTCGTATATATAATGATTTTCAAACAATAAATAAGTCTAAAACACTATTTGCTGTTATATTATATGGTACATACAGAAGTCATAAAACAAATATTTAAAGTTATTTATAAACCTCGTGATCCTCGGATTTTGTTTACTGTCGTTTATTTTGGAAAAACAAAAGGTTGTTGCATTTGTAGAAACAAATTACTTATCTCAGATTTTTCACTTCATTAAAAATTTCTTATTCAAAACATTTATATAGCAATTCATCTTTATGTGGTTTCTTATATAATTGAATTTATTCTGAAATTTTAGATTTGCCTAGTTCAGAGCAAAATTACAATTTATGGTAATATAATATTTACCGAAATTCCACATAAAAATACATAGATTTCATTGTTGTCATAAAAGAATAAACTTTGAATATTTCTTATTTATTTTATTTTATCAAACAAAACAGAAAATTCTATTTATATTTATTAGGTGAACACATTCATTAGATTTCTATGTAAGATAGAGGCCAAATTAATTAAATTTGAAAAACGTAAATATAAATTTTATTTAGAAACTTGAATTTTTCACAGGATTTTTTTTACCTCAGTCTATTTTATGTTAGCGTCTTGAATTATAATTATTTTCAAACATTTTTTTTGTACCTAGAACTTTTAAGAGATTGCGATAGAAAAACAAAATATTTGAAACAAGTTTTATTAATAAACTGTTGTCATGAAAAAATTAAAAGTTATATACAATATTCAAACCAAAAAAAACTTACATCAACAAGAATGTTTCACATTTATTTAAAATATGTATATATATAATAATAAAATTTTGTTATGATCTTATAGTTTATTTTATTTTGTTTCATAATTATTCTCTTCATACTATTAAATATTGTTTTATATTATGAACTATACATGATAATAAATGAAAACTATAACACCTTAGAATATTTCATTTTAATCCGGTATGGTTATGTTAAATTTTTACATATGAATAGATATATTTAAATAAATTGTCATTGTAAAATATCCCAGACACACAAAAAGTCAAAATTTACAGCCTTAGTTGAAAAAAAATTTCATAATTTCAATCATTTTGATCATATAATATACAAACTAAAAAGGAAAAAAAAAAAAAAAAAAACTTTAAATAATTACCCAAAAGGCACATGAAGCATGTGCTTCGCCTCTAAAATTTCAGAGGGGCCTCAAAATGATTGTAAAATGGGGCCTCTAATTTCCATTTTTAATTTTTTGCATTGAATTTTTAATGTTTTAAGTGCTTATGCAATAGAACATCCAGTCTACTTCGAAAAAATCATGTAACAGGAAAATCTGAATGTGATCAACAGGCTGTTAACCAATCATGTCATCCTGGTGTACTGTTTAGAAACCCCCCTGGTAACTGAACATACAAAAACTGTATATACTACAAATATACTCTATCTAAAGTAAATGCAGGGAACATAAAAAAAAAAGGCTGTTTAATTAAAATATATGAATTTGGATAAGTCACTCTCGGTGAATAATATTTGTAGGCTGTATCATTCAAGAGTATTCATGTATGAAGACTTTAGAAAACTTTTACCGAATGAAAGGGGCCCCCTAAAATGATACGGTGCTTCCCCCAGTTTCAGAGGTTAATTGTGCCCTGGTTTTATTTATATTTTCATTCAAAAGAAAAATTCTAATCTACTTGTAATAATAAGTAATAATAATTCTTGGTCAGATGAGTCACAATTTCAATTGGTAAGAACTGATGGTAGCGTTCGAGTATGGCACAAGCCCGACGAGGCCATGGACCCAAGTTGTCAACAAGGCACTGTGAAAGCTGATGTTTTTTCCATAATTTATGTGGGCTGTTTTTTAAATAACACGGAGTGAGTCCTCTGTTCATATTCAACCAATCATTGACTAGAAATGGTTATGTTCAGCTACTCGAAGACCATTTGCAGCCATCCATGGACTTCATATACCCAAACAACAATGGAAATTTCCAGGATGACAAAGCTCAATGTCACCAGGCCAAAATCGTTCACGATTGTTTTAAGGAACATTCTGGACAGTTCCAGCGAAGATTGCCAGACATGAATCCCATCGAACATGTATGGGACATGATCGATAGGTTAGGTCGTACACAAAATCCTCCACCTGCAACGCTTTCGCAATTATGCGCGGCTGTGCAGGCTGCATGGCTAAATATTTCTTTAGGGGTCTTTCGACGACATTTTGAGTCAATAGCATGTCGCCTTGCTGCAATACGTCGGACAAGAAGAGGTCCCACACGATATTAGGAGGTATTCCATGACTTTTGGCACTTTAGTGTATTTAATTTCAATATTGTTGTGGTGAAGCCTGTAAATATTGATTTTTTAAAGTTATACTGAAGTTGGAAAATTGAAGATAAACATGGACTTTTTAAAATATTTAACATTAGTCAAGTATTATTTTGCTGCTGCTTTTTAAAATATTTCACTATATAAATAAACTCATTGAAATTAACTGCAGTACTAGTTATTTTCATAGAAATCTTAGAAGTAATATACAATATTCAAACCTGACACTTTTATAGTATGCAGAATTATTTAGTTACTATTTTATGTTTAATAAAATTGCAGTTGAAAATATTATATTTTTATGTTATAACATTTCGATTTATTTTTAAATCTTGTAATTCTTTTATCTTCAACACTAATTTGATTATTATTTAAACATGTTCTTTCAAATAACACTGAAGTTTAAAAGCAGCTGATAAATATGAATGCTTCAATATACTGAACATTGATCAAGTACTTTTATGTTATTTTTTAAAATATTTCCCTACACAAATAAAATATTTCACTGCAACAAATAAACACAACATACATAAAATAAACAACTTAATAATAGTAAAAATAATGTGAAATTAATAATAACTTAATAGTGATATCAATAATAAATAATAAAATAAAATAAGAACTTAATAATAAAATAAACACTTTAAATAAACAAAATTACTACATAAATAAAATATTTCACTGTCTTATCTCAGTACATAAAACTCATTGAAATTAACTCTCAGTAATAAAATATGTTAATGGAAAATTTACACATACTGTAAAATATTCAAATATAATATTTTTATATCATTATGAATTGTTTTATGATTAATAAAATTTCAGTTAATAATGTTTTATTTTTATTCTATAACCTTTCTTTCTTTTCTTTTTTTTTTTTTTTTTTTTTTCTTTTTTTTTACCATTATTTACTATATGACAATCAATTCTGTGTTTTCAAAATAATACCAAAGGGGCAAAATAGGCAATAAACGTGGATGCATCAGAGCATAGAAATTTAATTTAATATTTTTATGTTGCCTTTTTAGAATATGGCACTATATAAATAAATTATTTGAAATAAACTGTTATCACTAAATATTTTCATGGAAAACATAGGCGTAATATGCAATATTCAAACCTAATTTTTAAGAAGTTACAATTATTTAGAATTATTTTATGCTTAGAAAAACTCCAGTTAGAATTATTTTATGTTTTTATTTCGATTATGTTTATACTCCTGTTTTTCGATTTTTAAAATCCTATAATTTCTTAATTTTTTAAATTGGTTTTCATATGGCCTGTAAATATTGTTCCTTAACAATATCACTGATGCGAGGGGGGGAAAGGGGGGGAAAGGGGGGGGCAAACAAACTGTTTTATATTATTGAACTTAATCGAATTTCTGATAGACACACGCACACATACACGTTTACTGTATACACAGTATATATACACAGTAAAATCTTCATAACGGGTATTCCCGAATAGTGGGGGGTCTCTGTTTAGCGAACACTTTTTGAATTCCCAAAACAAATATTATTTACACATTTTTACCTCGGAATTGCGGACAAATTCGGCACTCCCGATGTATGCGTTGTTCAGAGATGTTGCTGTATGTATATATACGTTTGCAGTAAAACCTCTGAATAATGTGGACACCTCGGGAGCCCAAAATTTGTCCACTATTCGGAATTGTCCTCAATTCAGAGGTAAAAATGTACAAATGCATAGATGTTGGTAATCGAAAAATGTCCGCTAAATAGAGGAGTCCGAGTCCATTATGGAGGTTTTACTGTATGTATATATATATATATATATATATATATATATATATATATATATATTTAGTTAGCATTATTTTATGTTTATATTATAGTATTTTGGCTTTTTTCTAATCTTACTATCGCTTAGATTTTTTAATTATTTCGATCGGGCCTAGAAATGTTGATTCTTAAAATAAATAAATAAATAAATAAAAATGTATCTCCCAAAACATACTTGTAAATGCTGTTTATTTACAAGATAGAAACATTGATAGATAACACGGATTGATTTTAAAGATAACATTGTAGAATAAAAAATAAACGCAAATGCTTTAAAAAGGGTAACTTTATTTATTTATTAATTAAGAGATGGGCAATAGGATTTTCTAGGAAAGGGGAGTGGTCTATGTATTTTTATAACTAAATGAACTTGAAAACACATGCAAGAAACATGCAAGAAAATATGTTTGTAAAAAAATATTTTAGTTTTTCCATATTAATAACATAATAATGCTTAACCCTACAATGCACGATTTTTTCCTTTGAAATTTTTTTCTTTATACTCATTTTTAAGGATAGTTATCACAAATTTTAAAAGGTAATTATTCTCCTTATTTAATGGCAGCTTTCTGTGGTTACATAAGGCGAATATTTATTTAAAAACATAGTAGTAGCATGGAATTAATTTATTTATTAAAGGCTAAATTTTTATTTTTTCATGTATGCATCACAGTGCAGTGTAAGGTTAAGAACTTACATTTTATAAAATTATTTTTGTTATTTGTAGAATTTATTTCAAAAGTTTAGTTGAAGCTAGAAAAAAAAATTATCTAATATTTTTATAGATAATGAAGCAATTATAGAATTTCAATTTGAATGTCCTGTTTTTCTTTATTTTCATTATTATATTATTATAAATGTTTCAGAATTATTTTATGTTTATTAAAATTCCGCTTAAAATTATTTTATGTTTATGGTAATTATGTTATATTTATTACATTTCGATTTTTTAAACATGATCTCATTACTGTCAAAATATTTTATTCATGCTGTATAGTTTACTAACTAAATGAACTTGACAATAATTTACATTATGTAAGATAAAATATTAAACATATTCTTTTAGTTTTTCCATAATAATAACATAATAATAATAACATAAAAATGCTTAATAACTCATTATTTTGTTATTTCTGGAATATATTTCAAAACTTTAATTCGAGCTAAAAAAAAATTTGAATTTTTTCTTTCTTTCTTTCTTTTCCCTTTTATATATATATATATATAAATAACGAAACAATTACAGAATTGTTATTTTAATACCTTGTTTTTATTTATTTTCGCTTCTTTATCCATACCTGTAAAAGTTGTTTCTTTACAGTGAAACTTATGTTGCAAAATAAGCGGTATACATAGATGTTCAGATTTTTTTTTTTTTAATAAAGTTTTGTTTAAAACTGTAACTATTTTATGTTTATAGTATAATATTTCGATTTTTAAACATAATCTATTCATTACCAAATTATTTTATTCATGCCTGTAAATGTTGTTACTTTACAATAAAGCTTACATTGTAGAATAAAAAGATAAACACAAAAGCTTCAAAATAAGTAACTTTATTTGTTTAGTTATTAAGAGATTGGAGATAGCATTATTTAGAAAAGGGAGTGGACTGTACATTTTATTAAATGAACTTGAAAAGAATTTACATTATACACGATAATTTTTTTTTTAATATTCTTTTAATTTCCCAATAATAATAACATAATAATAACATAACAATGCTTAATAATTCATACTTTTATTATTTCTGGAATTTATTTCAAAAGTTTAATTCGAACTAAAGAAAAAATCATCTGAATTGGTTATACATAATGAAACAATTATAGTATTTTGAGTTGAATATCTTGTTTTTATTTATTTTTCCTTCTTTATTCATACCCGTAAAAGTTTTTTCTTTACAATGAAACTTATCTTGCAAAATAAGCGGCTGATGTTTCTGAATTATTTTGTGTAATAAAATTTTGTTTAAAATTATTTTATGTTTATGGTATAATATTTCGATTTTTTAAACATAATCTCTTTATTGTCAAAATATTTTACTCATGCCAGAAAATGTTGTTACTTTGATATAAAGCTTACGTTGTAGAATTAAAAATAAACACAAACGCTTCAGAATAAGCAGCTTTATTCGTTTATTTGTTAAGAGATTGGCAATATTTTTTTTTTTCGAAAAGGGGAGTGTCCTGTATAGTTTACTTATTAAATCAACTTGAAAATAATTTACATTATATAAAATAAAATTTTAGACATAATCTTTCAGTTTTCCTATAATAATAACAAAACAATGCTTAATAACTCATTATTATTATTATTATTATTATTATTATTATTATTATTATTTGTGGAATTTATTTCAAAACTTTAATTCGAACTAAAAATAAATCATATGAGTTTTTTTAATAAATAACGAAACAATTATGGAATTGTTATTTGAATATCTTGTTTTTATTTATTTTCACTTCTTTATCCATGCCTGTAAAAGTTGTTTCTTTACAATAAAACTTATGTTGTAAAAAAAAAAAAAAAAAAAAAAAAAAAAAAAAAGCAGTATCTGTGGCTGTTTCAGAATTATTTAATGTTTAATAAAATTCCGTTTAAAATTATTTTATGTTGATGGTAATTATGTTATGTTTGTTACATTTCGATTTTTTAAACATGATCTCATTACTGTCAAAATATTTTATTCATGCTATATAGTTTACTAATTAAATGAACTTGAAAATAATTTACATTATGTAAGATAAAATATTAAACATATTCTTTTAGTTTTTCCATAATAATAACATAACAATGCTTAATAACTCATTATTTTGTTATTTGTGGAATTTATTTCAAAACTTTAAAATTCGAACTAAAAAAAAAAAATCTGATTTTTTTTTTTTTTTTTTTTTTTTTTTTTTATAAATAACGAAACAATTATAGAATTGTTATTTGAATATCTTGTTTTTATTTATTTTCGCTTCTTTATCCACACCTGTAAAAGTTGTTTCTTTACAGTGAAACTTATGTTGCAAAATAGCGGTATTCATGGATGTTTCAGATTTTTTTTTTTTTTTTTTTTTTTTTTTTTGTGTGTGTGTGTGTGTGTGTGTGTGTGTGTTTAATAAAGCTTCATTTAAAACTATTTTATGTTTATAGTATAATATTTCGATTTTTAAACATAATCTATTTATTGCCAAATTATTTTATTCATGCCTGTAAATGTTGTTACTTTACAATAAAGCTTACATTGTAGAATAAAAGATAAACACAAAAGCTTCAAAATAAGTAACTTTATTTGTTTAGTTATTAAGAGATTGGAGATAGGATTATTTAGAAAAGGGAGTGGACTGTACATTTTATTAAATGAACTTGAAAATAATTTACATTATACACGATAATATTTTTTAAAGATAATCTTTTAATTTCCCAATAATAATAACATAATAATAACATAACAATGTTTAATAATTCATACTTTTATTATTTGTGGAATTTATTTCAAAAGTTTAATTCGAACTAAAGAAAAAATCATCTGAATTGGTTATACATAAAGAAACAATTATAGTATTTTGAGTTGAATATCTTGTTTTTATTTATTTTCCCTTCTTTATTCATACCCGTAAAAGTTGTTTCTTTACAATGAAACTTATCTTGCAAAATATGGATGTTTCTGAATTATTATGTTTAATAAAATTTTGTTTAAAATTATATTATGTTTATGGTATAATATTTCGATTTTTTAAACATAATCTCTTCATTGTCAAAATATTTTATTCATGCCTGTAAATGTTGCTACTTTAATATAAAGCTTGCGTTGCAGAATTAAAAATAAACACAAACGCTTCAGAAGAAGTAGCTTTATTCGTTTATTTGTTAAGAGATTAGCAATATAATTTTTTCGAAAAGGGGAGTGGCCTATATAGTTTACTTACTAAATGAACTTGAAAATAATTTACATTATATAAGATAAAATTTTAGACATAATCTTTCAGTTTCCTTATAATAATAACATAACAATGCTTAATAACTCACTATTATTATTATTATTTTGTGGGATTTATTTCAAAACTTTAACTTGAACTAAAAAAAAAAATCGTCTGAGTTTTTTTAATAAATAACGAAACAATTATGGAATTGTTATTTGAATATCTTGTTTTTAATTATTTTCACTTCTTTATCCATGCCTGTAAAAGTTGTTTCTTTACAATAAAACTTATGCTGCAAAAAAAGTGGCTGTTTCAGAATTATTTTATGCTTAATAAAATTCCGTTTAAAATTATTTTATATTTATGGTAAGTATTTATGTTTATTACATTTCGATTTTTTAAACATGATCTCATTACTGTCACAATATTTTATTCATGCCTGTAAATGTTGTTACTTTACAATAAAACTGACGTTGTAGAATAAAAAATGAACACAAACGTTTCAGAATAAGTAATTTTATTTGTTAATTTATTAAGAGATTGACGATAGGATTTTTTAGAAAAGGGGAGTAGACTATATATTTTACTAAATTAACTTGAAAAGAGTTTACATTATACAAGATATTCCTTTTTAAAATATATTCTTTTAGTTTCCCAATAATAATAACATAATAATAACATAACAATGCTTAATAATTCACACTTTTATTATTTGTGTAATTTATTTCAAAAGTTTAATTCGAACAACAACAACAAAATATTATCTGAATTTGTTATACATAATGAAACAACTACAGTATTTTGATTTGAATTTTTTTTTCTCGCTCCTTCTTTATTTATGCCTGTAAAAGTTGTTTCTTTACAATGAAACTTATTTTGCAAAATAAGCTGTATCCATGGATGTTTCAGATTTTTTTTTTTTTTTTTTTTTTTTTTTTTTTTTTTTTTTTTTTTTTTAATGTTTAATAAAACCTTGTTTAAAATTATTTTATCTTTATGGTATAATATTTGGATTTTTGTAAACATGATCTCTTTACTGTCACAATATTTTATTCATGCCTGTAAATGTTGTTACTTTACAATAACGCTTACTTTGTAGAATAAAAAATGAACACAAATGCTTCAGAATAAGTAACTTTATTCGACTATTTATTAAGAGATTTCAATATGATTTCTTCGAATGGGGAGTGGCTTGTATAGTTTACTAACTAAATATACTGTAAAATAATTTACATTATA
Organism: Maratus michaelseni; assembly: GCA_963931845.1. NCBI lineage: Eukaryota > Metazoa > Arthropoda > Arachnida > Araneae > Salticidae > Maratus > Maratus michaelseni. The sequence goes on from OZ007593.1 coordinate 135,898,940, forward strand.
TAAGATATATATATATATATATCTTATATAATGTATCTTATATATCTTATATAATATTAATAATTCATATTTTACGCAAGTTCTTTTATTATTTGTGGAATTTACTTCAAAAGTTGAGTTCCAACTAAATAGAAATTCATCTGAATTTTTTTTTTTTTTTTTTTTTTTCATAGATAATAAAACAATTATAGAATTTTGATTTAAGAATCTTATTTTTATTTATTTTCACTACTTTACCCATGCCTGTAAAAGTTGTTTCTTTACAATGAAACTTATGTTGCAAAATAAACAATATCCATGGAAGTTTCAGTTTTTTTTTTCTTTTAATGTTTAATAAAACTTTGGTTAAAACTATTTTATTCATATTAACTATTTTATGTTTATGGTATAGTATTTCGATTTTTTAAACATAATTTATTTATTGTCAGAATATTTTATTCATGCCTGTAAATGTTGTCACTTTACAATAAAGCTTACGTTGTAGAATAAAAAAATGAACATGAAAGCTTCAGAATAAGTAACTTTATTTGCTTATTTATTAGGAGATTTACTATATATATATATATATATATATATATATATATATATTTTTTTTCAAAAAGGGGAGGTGATAGCCTAAACAGTTTACTAACTAAATGAACTTGAAAATAATTTACACTATACAAGATACAATTTAAAAAATATATTTTTTAGTTTCTCCACAATAATAACATAATAAGATTTAATAACTTATAATTTACATAAGCTCTTTTTTTTTATTTGTGGAATAGTATTTCAAAAGTTTATTTCGAACTAAAAAAAATTTCATGTTAATTTTTTTATAGCTAATGAAACAATTATAGTATTTTGATTTTAATATCTTATTTTTTTTTTTCCGCTTCTTTATTCACGCCTGTAAAAGTTTTTTCTTTACAATGACACTTATATTGCAAAATAATTGATGAATGTTTCAGAACAACTAATTGCGTTTTATTTAAATAAATAAATAAATAAATAAATGTTTGGATTTGTTTTTGTTGTTTTTTCTTTAGGTAAGGACAATTTAATATATATAAGAAAAACTGAATGAATATTAAATATATATATATATATATATATTGCAAGACTATATTGATAGATTGGGAATTATATATAAATAATAAATAATATTTACATAACATTATTTTTAAAGTGATTTTTAAAGTACGAATTTAGTTTTCGAGTTGTTTACGATAAGTATTTTAATTTCATTTAAGTACAAACTTTATATATGTTATACTATACTGCATATGTTTACTGTTTAACAATATATTTTGTTTTTAATGTAGAGTAACTTCTAATTTTATTTTAGAATTCGTAAATATGACGCAACTTTGTGGCGATAACAATAAATTGGTCTGGAGTAAAAGAAAGAAAAGAAAAAATACTAAACACGAGCACACAAGAACGGTATAAAACAGCAAGGCTGTAATAAGCTCAATATTTGTTAAACATTAAACGCTGAAAATCAGTATCTTCAAAGACAATGTATTTTATCTAGTTATTTATATTTGTACCAATATAAACCTAGTTTTTTAAATTATAGTAATCCCATTGTTCCACTATTATCATATATACAACGATAAGATTAAGCTATCATTTTAGTAGTTTTCACCCGATATTTTTTTCAACCAATTTACAGACTGACAGCAATTGCCCCAAGCTAGGGACAATGTCAGTGAAAAGTACAATTTTGTAAAACAATATTTTAATGTTAACGTAAAAGTTTTTATAATATTTTAACCATATTAATATCAATTACAGAAAATTTTTAATGACTTCCTTGTTGTTAGGAAACAATAGCTTTTTATTTAGACTTTTTGGGTGACATTTTGTTAGGTAAACGTAATTTCTCATTTTTTTCCTAACACTGAAAATATATTTCTTTAAACTTGAAAAATATCCTTCTCTTAACATACAGAAAGGTACACGGACAACTACTTAGTATATTACTGTATCATGATCTCCTAATGCTCTTACTATAAATATTATAAATTATTTTATAATTATTCAAAATTAAACTCAAGTATATTTAATGAATTTGATATTATATTTTCAAATAAATAAATATATTCAACTTGTTGCGTATAGAAAGTATATTTATTTAAACGTAACAAATATTCCATCCTAAATTCACAACAATCTACGGAAATAATAATAATAATAATAATAATAATAATAATAATAATAATAATAATGGAAAAAGTAAACACATCACTCAGTGATAAATATAGCATTCTTTTATATTTGCTCATGAATATTTGCTTTTAACAACTAATTTGTCTTATTCTTAGATTTTATATTTTTATATTTATTATTTTTTTATATATTGTTTTTTTTCTTAGAATTTTATTTAATTTTCTTTTAATTTAGTCATATTACATTTTTATTATATTTATTTATATCATTATTTTATTCTTTCATCTCTCAAATCTTACACCATACCGTTTTGCTCATGAATCTGATAAATTGTTTTATTACTCTTATACAGAAAATTATTTTTATGCGCAGCTATACGAAAATACCATTTAATGAATTACACGAAAAGTTTTTAAAATCAAATTATAAATAAATAAATAATAAACACATTCAGCTTTAATTTTTATTTACATAACATAACACTAAAAGTATTTTTATTTAGAATATCCTTACATGTACAGCAATCTATGATGAGGGGGAAACTATAATATTATTGAAAAAGAGAAACACATCACTCAGTGATTAATATCGTATCATTTTTATATTCGCTCATGAATATTTGCTTTTTCGCAGCTAATGAGCTCAGTGAGAAAAGAAGAAAACGCTTTCTTTCTCCTGAGAAAAAAAACGAAGAAAATAAAAACAACAACCAAGTTTTCGTTTTCAGAAGCAACACGGCGAGCATATGTTGGTAGAAATTTTTATAATATTGAATTATGCTACAACATTTTTGTTTCAATGAAGGAAACACAGGAATGGAATGAAACAAAACGATAACATTGCATTTTAAACGGAAAGCAGCCTCGAAAGAAAGAAAAAAACTATATCAATCATAAACAAAACGAAAGGAAAAAAAAAAAACATATATCGAAGGCGCTTAGCAATAAAAAAAATCCTACAGTCCGAAATATAAAAAATAATAATAATAACGATAACAAAACCGGCGAAAAATTCAAAAGAAAAGCGCTCTGCCGGCATAGAACTAGGATAGCAAAGATGCATTCCATTTTTCATGAGTTCTGTTGCCATGGTTACGCAGCGGTCACGCTCCTAGCGAGTCAAGGCTAAGGTCCACCCTCAATGCCGGTCCGGTCTGGGAACGACCAATGGCAGGCGTCCGTCGATTTCCACTTTGCCCTCCCCCCCTCCGCTCTTTAATAAATCCATTCACTGAGGAGGGGGGGAGAGAGTAAAGCCTCCGGTCGTCCATTGCTAGCCCCGCCCACACCTCATCCCGGATTCCTAGCATCCCGAAGATGAAAGAGAACCGCTTCAAACTCGGTGGCAGGGTGTGGGAGGGTATATTGAAAGGAGTAGGGACCGGGGGCATTCGGAATAAAAGGGGGCAGGAGAGAACCTGAGGGGGTGGGGTATAAGGGATGGAGAGCCAAAAAAATACAAAAAGAAGAGGAATGCTGCGTGGGGTAAAAAAGCTGGGGTAAAAAAAATTCCAGAGAGGATGGTGTGTTGCGAAGGAACATGGCTAGTGGAATGAATCCTATATTGGTTTTCCATTGCATAGAAAAGGGGAAAAAATGTATATATTTGAAATGGCAAAATATGATACGGTCGCCAGATAAGAATTTTGTATATGACGATGCGGGGAAAATGACGTGGAAAAAACCTACCACGAAAATTTTTTGGAAGGTGTAACGTTTCTCATGGTATCAGCAGAAAAAAAAATAAAGACTTGGGGGCATAGAAGACAAAACGAAGGGGAGCAAGGAGGGAACTGGGAGATGACCGATTGTAATATCGATCGTAATTCATTGAGATAATTCCCTCGCGTGGAAACGTTTTTAACGGTAAAAGTCAATTTCAACTTTGATTTCCATTTTTTATTGCTTTTCCTAATGGATTATTCAATAAACATATGTATAACTGACTGACCTATAATTCTCTTTTGATATCAAAATCAAGCGCAAAATTATTGGGTAAATCTATAACTCTGAACATCAAAGGATAAATAAGAAAAAATATTTTCGGTTGTTCGTTCTGCTTCTAATAATAGCTATAAATGTCAAATTAGGATTTTAATATGAAAAATATACTTTAAACTTTTCACGATCATAGATTATTAAATGTACATTTTTTTATTCCTCCTTCTAATGGATTATTTAAAAAACACATAAGTAAATAACTGACCTATAATTCACTTTTGATGACAGAATCAGGGACAAAACTAATGGAAAATTCTACAACAACTAGCGTAAATGAGAAAATAAGAAAAAAAAATATTTTTGGTCGTTCATTTATTGCTCATAACTATAAACATCAAATTAGGATTTTTATATGAAAGAGGTACTCTAAAATTATCGTGTTTATGCAATGCCAAATGCGTTATTTAATGCTTAATTTCGAAATTTATACCTATGTGATGCTTGGAGAATATTATTTGATAATAACTGAAACAAACAAACAAACAGACGATGTGTATTATCTTTTCCATTGCAGAAATTACTAGGCAAAAAAACGTGTTGAGTTTTCCAAAACTTCACTTCTAAAACAAAATAATTTCATTGGTTCGCAGGTGAATGATGTCAAAGGTTTTTTTCTGATTTTATTCTTTACTTGTGAAAGAAGTGCATATTGTTTACAGTGGTTTTTAAAAACTATAAAAATAACGATCAATTCAATTCTGTTTTGAAGCGGTTTGTTTACATTAAGAAGAGAAAATTTGAATGCCGATAACTCTAAATATATACATTTTGCAAGGTAGATCATCTCTCAAAAATCATTTTTTAATGATCTTCCTAAAATATATTTTTGTACAATTTTATTAAAAAAAAAGTAATTTTGAGTAAAAATGATTGCCTGACATATTAAAAGCGAAGCGGTTAGCCCTCTATTTGTTTATGACAATCACATGACTTGCTTTATTATAATACAGATGGATAAATTCTGATAATATAATTTAATTGGCGTAAATAAAAAACCCGTTGTTATAAGTACAGGAATCGTAAGTATAATTAATGGCGTCATTATTTACTCTGCTTGATGAGCATAATATAAAGATAATAACAGAAGACAAACACCATAAAAGAAACATATATACTTCAGCTAAACATAAGACATGTTGAAACGCAACACACAGCATAGAAATGTAAATTTTTAAAAATACATATATTGCATTAAAGCAATGTTTTTAACCCATTGAAGGACTGTGGGATGTTTTTATACCACTTAATTTTAATCAACTATTGTACCAGAATTTTTGAAAAAAAAATTCTACTATAATTTAGGTGAAAAATAAGGACATTCCATTTCCTTATTTTTAAATAAATCTTTCGAAAATTCTGGTGTGAATTCAACATTAGAAAAATACACTTACTTGTTTCTAAAAGGTTTTCTTTTATATATAGCATATACCGCTAACCAGTCTCCTATCTGCCGGTTATGAGTGCCTAGCTTTACGAATTAGTACCTGGACGCAGGGCGGTAGTCGCCTGATCACAGCATAGCTGTGATCCACCTGACCAGAGCCTTGTTGGCATTGCTACAGTGCTCTCTAGTGATTTGCTACAGTTTTCTTTGTTTGCCGGTTCATGGTCTCTATTTATCTTTGTTGAATTATCAGATTCAGATTTTAAAAAAAGCAAAAACTAAAAAAGAAAAAGGAATTCGTCTCGTAATTTAGAACCTTGATCAGGTGACGAGACCTTAACCTGACCCGGCACCTCCAGAGCTATAATTCATAGGGAACTTGGAGGAATTTGCACCCACGAAGGATTTTACATGCACCAGGCACCATTACCGTATATATGGCTTCGTATCTGCTATCTCAAACCGATGACCAAACCCCTTCTGTCTGGCAATGGAGCGAAGATCGCCGTCCCTAAAAGCGTTAAAGTATATACAGAGTACACAATATTCTTCATACAATAAACTTATATTTTACCTTATATTAGACTTATAGGATACACTGGATGAAACTATGCTTTTTCCATGCCATGAGTAAAAACAATTTCGTTTCATTATGTCATACATTTTTTGTACACAAATTAGTAACATTTCATTGTGTTTTTCTAATAGTAGGGCACTAAATATGTAAATATTTTAACTGTGAATTACTAGAACATGAAATCCCTTCCAATAACACTTTATCTGAAATAGGTTATATGAAAACATGAGGTCATCTATATTTTCACATCTACAAAAGATTAAAAGAAAAAAATCTAAAAATTCAAAACCGTAACATAAGTTGAGAATATGCATATTCCTATTTAATGCAAGTGTAGTTAATATTTACTTTACATGCAAAGGTTTTTTTTTTTTCCTAAAATTCTATGTTTTTCTTTAAGAACTTTTGATGTCTGAACAAATAAAAAGATTTCACATATATTTATGCTCTCTTTTTGAAACGATTTCCAATGTCTGAGCAGTGCTTCTCCTTACTTCAAACATGCTCCTAAAAATGCTACACCCCCATATTACAAAAAACGGATATCCTCACCTATTTATCAAAAATTTATTTTAGTTTTTCTGAATTATGACAAGGGTATACATATATATTTTTTTAAGTTCAGCCTCTTTTTTAATACTTGTTTATTAATTTCTTACTCCATAAAAAACAAAAGTTTCCTTTTTGTTTTCTTTTCAAAAGATCTCCATGTTAAAAAAAAGTTAAAATATTTTGGAAAGCTAAATAATTTTCCACACACACACAGATACGAACTTTTTTTTTCACTATAAATTATTAAAATCATATTTCTTTTTATATAAATCAATTAATCGGCTTTGTAGTAAATATTTATATTGTTTGTTCTAAAATTGGTGGAGGGGGAGGAAGCCTTACGTCTTTATTAATAAGGAAATTTAGTGTTGACGGAAACGCAGTAAAATTTCCATATTGCCAAAACTTGACTCACTAAATAGGGGAGTCTCCGGATGTAATGGGACAAGAAAGTTAATAGGACAAATGTATTTTATCGTAAAATAAATTAGTTAAATGTGCAGGTTTCTTGTCAAGAAAAAGCAGTATCAGCATTACACAAGTATACATGTTCTGAAAAAAAAAAAAAATCAGCTGGTTAGAAATTAAGAAGCAAAACCTTCCTAAGCCTAACTGTGAACGATTTTTTTAATGTTTAATAAATATTTGTTTTGTTAAAGTATTAACTGTGTTTTAACAATATTACATATGATTATGAAGCTTTTAATCAATGTCATTCATTTGCAATCTTCGCTTAGTTTTAGTGATAAATAGTTTATTTACAATAAGCCTAAAATAACTTCAAAATGGTATGGGGACTAATGGGACATGTCAGATGACCTGTGACATAATAATACCCGAAATGGTTATCTATATATATATATATATTTTTTAATGGATCTAAAATTTATATTTAAGGTAATAAACAACAAGGTAATAAAGACCTCGAACAATTTTCCTTCTGTAATTTTCACAAAATTAGAAAGAAAATTTAATTTTTAAAGATTTTGTTCATTGAATTTATCATACTGCTATAATATAAATCTTGGATTTACCTATTTAGTAAATATTTGTTTAATTAATGTGTCCCATTTCACCTCAGAGACGGAAGTCTATAAACATATATATATTATTTTTCCTTCTCAAATAAAGGCAAATAAATTTCATTTCTCAAATAAAGGCTATTTCTTTTCCCCTAATTAAGCGATGACTGACATATTTTATCTACGAATAGTAAGCTGTTTAAAATATTGACTGTCAATTAAAAAAAAAAAAAAAAAATCTGGAAATTTTATAAATTACATGCTCTACTATAAAATGTGAACCATGTCCCACTAGCCCCCCGTTTCCCTTATGGGATAATTTTTATAAAACAAAGTTTATTAATAATAAACTTTATCTATTGCAATAATTTATTGTGCCTTTTCTGAAGCAAGATTAGAAAATTTAAATATACAATTTAGTGGCTATATTACACTGTAAAAATGGGTATAATTTGTTCTTTATTTTTTACAATTTAAGAGGCTAATATTACACAGTAAAAATGATTACAATTTGTTCTTTAAATTTTACAATATGGAGGCTATATTATACTGCAAAAGTGATTACAATTAAAAAAAAAATTTTACTGGCTGCTAAACAGCAAATGTTAATTTCAGTTTAATAAAACCATTAAGTGCTTAGTGTTCAGTGCTTGGTATCATGCTTAGTGTTCTTGGTGAAATCCACATGTTCACCTAACAATCAACTTATGAAGAAAAATTAAGCAATTTATTTTGTACTTAATATAAAGTTGTTGTTAGTCATTGCAACACACATAATTGATTGTAACATTAATTCAATAAATGATAATTTTTAATAAATGGTTAGTTTAAAAAAAAACAGACAATTATAAGGGAAAAATTTAGCAGATAATACAATTATTAAACTACCACAATAAATATTCTTGCTGTGTAATATTATTTGTATAAGCTTTAATTATTTATAGTCAAAAACTATACACATTGCAATTACATTGTGTTTCCCAGAACAAAATTTTAAAAAATTCATCCCACAATTTTTACCATAATTATAAAGTATTTGAAAGTTTTCTTCCTAAATTTTTTTAACAGATGTTCGTAAATAAGTAACAACATAATTCATACAGGATATCATCTGTGTGAAACCGTTTTCCTATCCAATGAATACACAGATGTGGAAAATCATAAATCAAAATACAGCAAGCATCAATATTGCAATTATCAAACTACCAATATACACTAAATATTCCTGATGTATAACATTATGTATAAGTTTTATTATTGATAATTGAGTCACAAAATAAGTAAATAAATCAATTTACAAAGTAAAAACAGCACTCCATTTTTGTTGCAGGAGTTACTTAATCAATAATTGCTTTTTTTTCTATCCATTATTTTGACTTCCCAGGATAAACAACACTAATGACCTCGTAAATTGAACAAACGATCATTATCTCAGTATGGCAAGAAACATAAGCTTCAGAAGGGTTGTAGTGGTTGATATTTATTTCTCAGAACATTGAGGCAATTATTATTATGAGAACCAGAAAAAATATACAAAAATAAAATTAAATATTTTCTGTGGACGTTAAAGCCGTACTTGAAAATAAATTAGAAGATGTCCTAAGGATTGTATTATTATGAAATATTAGCTATAAATTATAAATTTTGTATGGCAACGTTAAAGGTGTGAATTATAAATTTTCTTATACTATTGAATTTCTATTACTTCGATTACCAATTCGTTTGTTTTAAATCTAATAACGTGCGCTTTCATATGAAGTGATTTAGAAGCATTTGAACTTAAATCAACTTAGTTAACTTAATCAATAACTGTATTTTTTTTATCCATTATGTTGATTTTTGTGAATAAACAACACTAATGACCCCATAAATTTTGCCAACGATCATTACCTGAATACTGCTAAGATGAGTATAGCTTCAAGACGGTTGAAATGATTATTATATATCTTAGAACACTGAGTAATTATTACTGGAACACCAAAAAGTACACATCTGAAATTAAACCTTTCGTGCGGATGTTAAATAAATGAGAAGATTACGTCAATGAGGTGCTATTACAAGGAATGATATTTTATAATTTTCCTCTGCATTTACAGTGTCTTACACTGTTCAAAATTCCGTAGTATTTTGAACCAACTTTTGGTGGTGCAGTAGATGCACCCATAAGATGCTGAAATCTTGTTCCAACATTTGAAACTGTGGTTCAACCAGAGTTCCAAATTTATTTCACCATCTTACGGTTGCAGTTATTGCAGAAACAAAAGTTGGTTCAACGTATCACAAAATTTTTAACAGTGTCATTCTATTATTAACACATTTAGCTTAATAATAATATTGCTAGTTTTCAGAATGTTATATGAATTTTTACTTCCCGCACACATAGTGTATATAGGCAAAGCATTGTAACCTTTATTTGTATTGTACACTTAAAAAAAAATTGTTAATTTTACGATATAATACTGGCAGCTGGTATGCCAGTATTATACTGTAAAATCAACATTGTTTTTCTTTTGTTTCTTTTGCAGTGTATGTATGTGATTGAACACGATAACTCCCAAACAGTACTTCCGCTTGAACTCCCAATTAGCTAATATGTTATAGATAGACAACTGCCACAAGAAATACATAAATTTTCGTAAAAATCAGCCGACGATTAGGCATATATTTAATCAATTTTTAAACCATTTTGCGACCAATCCAATAGGGGAAATCTCCAAGAAAGTGTGGCAGAGTATAAGAAATAAATATTGCTGTGACGTATAGTCAAACATTAGTAGTGCATACGTATAGCATAGGTCGACTCCCGTCTTAAAATGGGAGATCCATAACTCGAATAAAACCAATTCCATTGTGTGAGAAATTTACATAAATACTCCCTCCCTTTTTCGGATAGTATAAGAGTGGAGTCATTCCATATTATTAATACAAAAACAATACAGCAATACAATTCTACTCGACTAAGTAATTTTACATTCTCTAAATCATAACTTTAATCGTATAAAAATAAGTGTTAATAAGAAAATGTGTAAGAGTCATGCAAATTCCTATTTTAAAATATATATTTCACACACACAAAAAAATATTAAAGCACATTCATGATTTTTAACATTGATGTATAAAAATAAATGCTGTAAATTATTTTGTCTGTATGTCTATGTATATTATAATGTCGTATATCTTTGTTTCATTTCAAATATATCTATCTGCAGGCTTCTACTTAAAACTAATTAGTTTAAAATCTTCATGTCGCATTTCGATGAATTTAATCCAATACATTTGGATCATATTTAGACTTTCGATTTCACAATAATTAAGAATTACTTACATACAGTAGATATAACTTATTTTTTACAAAGTTAAATAAAGAAATAGTAATAGTGAATAATGATAATTCTTCCATAATCTTAAGTCGAAACATCCATTATCGTTGAAACATATTATTTTGTCCATTATCGGAAAGGTACTATCATAAATAAAACGACGTTTTCCCAGCGATTGACAGCAATAAGCAACTCTGTCATTTAATTTTAAAAAATCAATGAAATGAAAGAAGAAGAAAAGAAAAAACGACAGCGCAGATGTATGTAAATTACCATTAAAATCCTTGCAATTAATTTTCACATCTCTCAGCTATTCAGAAAAAAGAAGAACGAAAAAAAAATGAAAATTAGAAAGTAAGAAGCAAAAAAAGAATAGATAAAGAAAAACCAAGAATGTTTTCCAAACTGAAAATGACTAATTACAGATAGGTTATTTTCATCGGCTATCAGCTAATTTTATTTTTAACTTCAATAAAACATCATAACATCAGTTTAAAAGAAAGCATACGAAAAAATTAATTAGTAAATCGTCGGATTATATGAAGAAAAATAAGAAAACGAAAATTATGTAAAAAAGAAACAAACAAGATAAAATTCTCTTTTTATTTCTACTTAACACGCATTTTTACGCAAAATTCATGCTTGATTTTTCTTCTTTTATGGCATTTCCGATAATAAAAGAAATATGATAAAAAGCTCCGTTTTATTTGTAATTGTTTTAACGACAAAAATAATTTACAAAATCCCGAAAATTCTTAAAAAATATAAAAAAAATATATAAAAAAAATATTATTAAATAATAATATTTAGGGATAAAAACAACTTATCAAATTAATAAAATACGATTCAAAACACCATGAACAGTCTTTAACAACTGTTATTTGAAAAAAAAATAATTTCAAGCTTTTTTTTTATAACAACTCAGGTGTTAATTGTTAATATCAGTCTGCAATAAACACCCACACGTTTTCAACAAAATGTCTTGCAGTATCACAAAAACAAAACAAACAATAGAGAAGAAAATAATTAAACAATTGAACAGTAAAGCAAGAGAAGAAGATTAAAAAAATGGCATTCCGTTGCTACTAAATTACTTTGTTGACTGTATTATTTGTTCGCAATCATGCGAGCACGAATAAAAAAAAAAGTAAAGAAAAAAAAATAAGTGAACGAAGAATAGAATACAAGGAGTAAAAAGAGGGATGGGGTAAGGGGAGGGGGTGATGACTGGGAAAGGAGCTTGGTAAACTTTATTGCCATTTACTAGCGACTCAGTGTCATGTTCTTTGTGTTTATAAATACAGCTCATTTCGAGCTTGTACTCCTCTTTAATTCGTACAGCCCCCTGTATCTTAACAGTTTTTTCATCTTCTTATTCTTCGTTCTATCATTTACTAAATGTATGCGATTTCTTTTTTCATTTCTTCTTTTTTTTTACGGAGTTTTTTTTTTTTTTTTATTATTATTCCTCTCTTCTCTGCTTCTTCCTCTTTAAAGAAGCGGAACAATTAATTTGTTAGTGACGTCATAAAAAGACTGAAAACATACGGAGCAGGGGGTTTTCTACATATTGATCTCTCATGTTGCGGAAAGATAAATCACTTAGGAATTTTCTTCGCCAATTTGTAATGATCGTTACAAAAATTGTACCTTCAATTTTTATTATTGAAATATCTGAAATCGATAGCGAATGTAATTTTATTTTATTAGTGGTTATATTTTTAAGTTGGGATTAAAAAAATCCCTTTTATTTTTTTAAGGAATTGAAGTTTTTATTGATAAGTATTGTATTTTTAATGTTCTAATTTTAATTTTTAATTATAATGTATATTTTTTTTACCTTTATTGCATTTAATAATAAGCCCGAAATTTCATGAATACAACAGAAACAGCCACGTAGAATTTAGCTTACTATTTTATATTGGAAAAAAATTGCATCGAATATCTTCAATAGAAGTTTGCTTTTAGATTTAGTTTAAATGAACTACAGTTTAACATTAAAAATAATAATTATTATTATTTTACGGGGGGGGGGCGCATGGTGACTAAGCTGACAGGAATCAACTGTTTCAAAAGAATTGATCATTAGTAAAAGTCTTTTTTTTTTATTTTAACTGTCATGAATATTTGCAATAGAACAGTTAATTTGTTGGTGACATCATAAAAAGACTGAAAACACACGGAGTAGGGGCTTTCTTACATATTGACCTCTCCTGTTGCAAAAAGATAAATTACTTATAGGACTTTTTTCCTCCAATTTGTAATGATCAGTATATAAAAATTGTACTGTCAATTTTTATACGGAGCAGTACAAAACATACAGAGTAGGGGCTTTCTGACATATCGATGTCTCATGTTGCGAAAGATAAATTACTTAGGACTTTTTTTCTCCAATTTATAGTGATCCGTATATAAAAATTGTACTGTCAATTTTTATACGGAGTAGTACAAAACATACGGGTTGGGTTGGGTTGATTATTGACGGCCAATTATCTACACTTGGGATATAGGCCCGGGGGGAGTGCCCTTCGTGGGGGTCTTTCTAAGGGAACCTAACCCGTATTTACGCATGGATAAATCCACGACTCGAAGAAAACCACGAAAACTCCGAACGATTAGGCCGACGGGCGCGATCGGGATCGAACCTAGCACCTCCCGTCTACCAGCTTCGAGAGCAGAACCTCTCAGCCACTGGTGGGGCCACAAAACATACGGAGGAATGGCTTTCTGACATATCGATAAATCATGTTGCGCAAAGATAAATTACTTAGGAATTTTCTTCTTCAATTTGTAATGATCGTTATACAAAAATTGTACCGTCAATTTTTATTCATAAAATACCCGAAATCGATCCTTTTAATTTTATTGGATATATTTTTAAGTTATGATATAAATATCATCCTTACTAATTAAGCAGTGGGGAAGACCGAGCTACGCTCATTTAAAATTAGCTTTGCGTTCAACTCCTCAATATAAGAATATATTCTCACTGTATTATTGCTATAAAGCATTTTATTATAAAGCATAACAGTATTATTTACAGAAACAATCAATATTAAAACTATGTTAAATTCTGTTTTCGAGAACTTCTATGAACTCTAATTAGTTGAATCATGTACTTCGGCTCCTATTGGGAATTTGTAGAAAATTCCTTCAGATTCTGAAAGCCAATTTTTTCGCCAAATGTCGTAAAAATATGGCGAAAAGTAGCAAACGGCGAAATTCTTTCGTTTGGCGCCAATCATGTGTTTTTCAATTGGTAATCTTGAAAGTTGATTTTCTTTCCAAATGTCGCCACTGTCGCCAACATTTCGCCAAATTTCGTCAAATTTAACGAAATGTGAGAAATTTTGCAACTTCATTTACTGTCATCTGTTCAATAACCTAATAACTGTTTCAACCTTCATTCCCATTGAAATTCATTCACCCGTAGTGACCCCAAAATGACCCACATCTCGAATTTTCTAGAACATATGACCTAACCCAATGATCTTCTCGTACCCTAAAACAGTAGGATACAAGATTTAGTCAAAATCATTACAGCCGTTGTTTAGATAAAATTTGCATACACACACAAGATTTACTCGTATTATAATATATGATTAAGGATTTTTCTGCCAGTTTGAAATGTCAAAAATAAGTATTGGGTTTTGAAGTTTCTAATTATGAACATTTAATTTTTATTATTCGCAGAATTCAAAATACACATATCTACGCACCTTGTATTTGTGAGTACGACAAAACATCTAGGAATTTTGTATTTACATTGTAAAAAAAATTCTGTTGGTTGCCAGTACAATTTCCATATTTATACGGATTTTTTTTCCTAATGAAATTGATTTCGTGCATGTATTAAATATATATATATATATATGGACTTGAGAATATCTTTGATGCTAAATTTTCATTCTGTCTAAAGCTGTGGGTTTTATTTTTATAATTACACTGTAAAAGTAAAACAATCCGCAAAAATCCGGAAATTGTACTGACAAAATACGGAAATTCTTTTTAAAATAAAAAAAAATCCCAAATTTTTAACGAAAACGACAATTTAACTAGCTATTTAGCACTATAATCTGTCAAGGATATTCTTAAATCCATATCGGCTAATTTCTGATGCATTAAGAAATTATTCCTCGCAGAAAATAATCCGTAAAAATGTGAAAATTGTATTGGCAATCAGCGGATTTTTTTTTTCCAGTGTAGTAAAAGTGTTGTTAATGCATTTAGTAAAAATAAAAATTTAAATTTAAGCTTTTATTTTTTGCTCATGAAAACTACGCACACTGGAACGAAAGTTTAATGTAGATTCTGAACTATTATGAATATGTTCAATAGAATAATTAATACGTAGATGAAGTCATAAGAAGACCGAAAACATGCGGAGAAGGGGTTTTCTACATATTGATCTCTTGAAATATAAATCACTTAGGAATTTCCTTCTCCAATTTGTAATGATCGTTAGAAAAATTCTACATCCAATTTATATCAATAAAATATCTGAAATCGATTAGTCTAATTTTATTTTTATTGCTTATATTTTAAAGTTAAGGTAAAATTGCGCCTTATTAACTGATTAAAAAAAATTCTGCCAATTTGTGATGTCAGTAATAAATATTGGATTATTTAGTTTCTTTAATGAAATTTTGATTACTTTATTTTTTTGTTAATTATTATTGTTATTCATTTTATGACATTGGGTAACGTTGGAAAAATAATTACATCTAAGATATTCAAGTAGCATTTATGAAAAATTGAAATTTTATAAAAATTTTATAACTGATAAAATTACATTAAATGCTTTTGAAGCTCTTGGCTTAGTGCGGCTCTAAAGTTTTTATTTTTATTATTTTGCTCAAGAAAACTAAATAACTTAAAATGTGTATTTTGTATTTTATAAAATTTCGATGGATGTATTACATGCATTTACTTATAATTTAATTTTTTAGTTTAATTTGTTTAAATAAATTTAATATTATATCGGTTTTAAATTTATTTTTTATTAATTTTTCTCATCGTAAGTACCAGAACTAATATTTCAAAATAAACTTCGAAATATTATAAACATATTTTCTATAGAACGAGGAATAAAACGACATCTCTCTCCTAATAACAATAACTTAGCACATTTGCTTCAGGTATGTGCATTCATTAAACCTAAATTCCTTTGTAAATATAATCTGTTGCTACAATTTATGCATCTATATTATATCCTTCAATAACACCTAACTCGATATCATCAATAAATTTCCTTAATAAATTAAGCACTATTTTAATAAATTTACAAAAGTTGATTATGCATAATAATCACCCGGTTTTCTACCGTAGATATTTTTAATTAATATTCGAAGGCGTGTTTTAGTGTGTCATCAAACACGCCCACACTAATTTTTACTCACATGTGCGACGTAAACTTAATCAACTGCAGAGTGTTTACGGAAAATCTCTAGAGAATATTGCTTTGCATTTTAATCGTAAGTAGAATGCGATCATCACAAAGTGCCAGTCGCATTTTATTCCTTAGAGATGAAGAATTAAGCTACAAATCGCCCAAACATAGTTATATATGATGTAATTGACTTTGTAAAATGAGTAAAAAAAACGCAATCGTAATTTTTATGAATCAGAATAAATATAAATGAACTTCGATGTCATTGCAAACAATAAAAAATTCTTGCTTTGTTAAAATTAATTGAATTTACATGTTTGCATGTATAAGCTGAAATATCTATGATTTGTAAAGTTATAAGCTATTATTTAATTCGTACTAAACATCATAAAATAAATTAATATTTAAGCTTTCATGTTCTCCTAGGTAATTAGCTTCTTACGTGATTTTTCTTGACTCCCAAATAGTCCAGGAAAAATTGTGGAGACTAGATAAGGTTTTCCAATATATTATTAAAGTATGTAATAATATCAAAATATTATCTCATCTAATTTTGTTTTTTGTTTTATCAACTGTCATTTTTCCAATAAAATGTAACTGTTCAATTATTTGTGATTTCTTCTATTTTTTCATTCTACACTATAATATATGTGCGTTACAATATAATATATTTATGTAACATATACATTCCAATATAGAATAATTAAGAAGTTTAATTTTTTAATGGATGAAAACTTTAATTACTGGGCAGTAATAATATATTTTTGCAAGTTTTCCACTGGCGCATGCAGAGCAGTATAAATAACTTCTGTAAGTTTTCCAGAGGAGCAAGGAGGTCCAGGGTATCACTGTTTTCGAATAGCATTCTTCGCCTTACTTAATAGCTCAAATTATTCTATACATAAGGAAAATATTACAATTTGAAAATATTAGTACACTAAATACCCTTGTACACACCCTAGATACGCCACTGATGCTCTCAGTGTGACTTTATATAATGAATTGTAGCAGCTTGACGAAAGAAAATTAAAAATAATAACGATAAATACACAAATAAAAAATACTAACGTTGTCGAACAATACATCTTTTACAAGAAAACATACTTACCATGTACACATTAATAAGTACGATGTTGAAAATATGAAATAGAATTTTTTACCAACTGCTTTGTTATATGATTTAGGATGAACTGAAAATTATCGTTGACTGGAAATTCGTCGATTGAACCAATATTTTTGAGGCTGTCACTTTGACAGAACACTGCCGCAAAATTATTGGCATATCTTTGACGTCCTAGTCGATTTATCGCGTAATCTGCTGATGCAATAAAGATATTTTCTTATCGGTTTTATCAGGATAAATTTGCTATAATTTTAAAAGATAGCGATGTTTTGATAAACATTATAGATTCTAAATTTTGAATTGTTATTTGTATCTTATCAACGATATAAATAAAAGTGTTGTTTATTTTGATTTATGCGGTGTTTGATTTATGAAATCTTTAAAGTTTAAAAGAGAAAGAATGAGATTATAGTTATAATTTTCCCATACAAACCTATAAAAAAAAGTTTAATTCAAACTATTAAACACCACTGTTAACCTTTTGACTACACTGTTAAAAATTTGCAGCAAACTGTCCAATCATTTGACCGCTTTTTCAGAAAATGGTTACATAACCGTAATTTACCTCTATTCTGACCATAATATGAGCAATAATATGGTCAGAATGGAGTTAAATTACGGCTGTGTAATCATTTTCTATAAAAACGGTCAAATGACTGGACAGTTTGCTGCAAATTTTTAACAGTGTACCAGCTAGGACTGGCGACTATTTTTATATTCACCCGTAGCACAATTTACGAAAAAAAAAATATTTCTCTTTGGTAGATTTCTTGTGAAAGTATTCTAATATATGTACATGGCAGAAATTATTTTTCAAAAAGTGGTGCGAAAAGAATAAATAATTAGTCGTTGGGACATTTGCAGGTATTCTTATTTGGATGACAAGAAATAAAACAATGTTTTTTGAAATCCTGCAAATATAACAAATCTTTCATAAAATGCCGCCAAAGTTGTCGTTTTAAACCAATTTTGGAGACATTAAAGTTGTAAAATTGCATTCGTGCTGGTTAGGAATCAAGATGTATCGAATATATTAGAGAAATAGAAATGGCAGAGATTTTTTTTCAAAATGTGGTGCGAAAACAATAAAGAATATTTGTTGGGACGACATATGTCCCAATCCGGTAATCAAAGGTTTAATAAAGGTAAGATAAGAAAGTATCATCTGACATTGAATTCTGTTAAGAAACAAATTGCTTAGCTTATCTTTTAAACCCTTATTGAAGACTTATTTGAAATACAAACTTGCTATTTTTCAACGAATTTACGAAATCTTATTTATTCGTACCTGCGTGACATTTGCATGTAATTCTTATTTGGATGACAAGAAATAAAACAATGTTTTTTGAAATCCTGCAAATATAACAAATCTTTCATAAAATGCCACCAAAGTTGTCGTTTTAAACCAATTTTGGAGACATTAAAGTTGTAAAATTGCATTCGCGGATAGTAGCTGGTTAGGAATCAAGATGTATCGAATATATTAGAGAAATAGAAATGGCAGAGATTATTTTTCAAAATGTGGTGCGAAAACAATAAAGAATATTTGTTGGGACGACATATGTCCCAATCCCGTATTCAAAGGTTTAATAAAGGTAAGATAAGAAAGTATCATCTGACATTAAATTCTGTTCAGAAACAAATTGCTTAGCTTATCTTTTAAACCCTTATTGAAGACTTATTTGAAATACAAACTTGCTATTTTTCAACGAATTTACGAAATCTTATTTATTCGTACCTGCGTGACATTTGCATGTAATTCTTATTTGGATGACAAGAAATAAAACAATGTTTTTTGGAATCCTGTAAATATAACAAATTTTTCATAAAATGCCGCCAAAGTTGTCATTTTAAACCAATTTTGGAGACATTAAAGTTGTAAAATTGCATTCGCGGATAGTAGCTGGTTAGGAATCAAGATGTATCGAATATATTAGAGAAATAGAAATGGCAGAGATTATTTTTCAAAATGTGGTGCGAAAAGAATAAAGAATATTTGTTGGGACGACATATGTCCCAATCCCGTAATCAAAGGTTTAATAAAGGTAAGATAAGAAAGTATCATCTGACATTAAATTCTGTTCAGAAACAAATTGCTTAGCTTATCTTTTAAACCCTTATTGGAGACTTATTTGAAATACAAACTTGCTATTTTTCAACGAATTTACGAAATCTTATTTATTCGTACCTGCGTGACATTTGCATGTAATTCTTATTTGGATGACAAGAAATAAAACAATGTTTTGGAAATCCTGTAAATATAACAAATCTTTCATAAAATGCCGCCAAAGTTGTCGTTTTAAACCAATTTTGGAGACATGAAAGTTGTGGAATTGCCTTCGCGGATAGTAGTTGGTTATGAATAAAGATATATCGAATATATACGAAAATAGAAATGGCAGAGATTATTTTTAAAAAAGTGGTGCGAAAAGAACAAAAAATAGTTGTTGGGACGACATTTGTCCCAACCCCGTAATCAAAAGGTTTAATAAAGGTAAGATAAGTATGTATGATCTGATATTAAATTCTGTTCAGAAACAAATTCCTTGACACATCTTTTAAACCATTACTAGAAATTTATTTGAAATCCAAACTTGCAATTTTCCAGAGAATTCACAAAGTCTTATTTATTCGTACCTGCGTGAAATTTGCATGTATTCTTATTTGGATGGCAAGAAATAAAAGAATGTTTTTTTGAAATCCTATAAATATAACAAATCTTTCAGAAAATGCCGCCAAAATTGTCGTTTTAAACAAATTTTTTGGACATGAAAGTTATAGAATTGCCTTCGCTGGTAACAGTCGGTTATCAATAAAGATTTATCGGATATACAGGAAAATACAAAACGATGTTATTGGGAAAATTCTGTATTTGCTAAAACAAACCAGATATATTGTGTCTCATATGGATAAATTGTCGTTTATTAATTTTAAAACTGCAACGCTTACTTAATTTTGCGTTTGGACAAAACGGATACACTGAAAAAGACGCATACATATACATCAGAAAACATATTTTATGTCTAACTTATTTTTCCTCTTTTCTCTTATGTTTTCTGTTAAATTATGATCTATACTTACCAATAATCTACGAATTTATAGGCAGAGTTTAGATTATCAATTCTAAAATAGAAAATTCTGGAAAAAAAATACTTATAATATTTTTTATATACTTCTATGCATTCGTTTGTGTGTATCGCACATGTGTGAAGTGTATACACTCAGATACTAACACGCAATACTTTATATTATATTTATAAGAACATACAGCACGTTTTATTTCCTATGTTGTAAGGAATATTGGTAATTTTAAAAGACGAAAGACACTCCTATAACATAACTAGTTCAATCTAACTTCTGCTTCGAAGTTTTCAATCTAGATTTGCTTCAAAACTCAATACCAAGATGAATACACATAATAAATCAAAAAAGAAAACTAATATAAAATCCACGAAGAAAGGCACACAATATTTTAGTATAAATCCAAAATATCTTGCACAAATTCAGCTTACATTTTATCACACTGTCCGTTGGATATTTCTACCTTACATGCATTTACTAAGTCACCTGCTATATTGTGTCTCATATGGATAAAGCGAAAGGGGGAAAAAAATCTTCCACCATTTGGTATATTGCTCGCCCTAAAGCCTAACACCGCAGCTTTCAAAATGACGTCTATACATAAAGTCGCATGGATCAAAGCTGCGCAGAAGAAAAACCTACCGCAATATTGTGAAAAATGTGTAGACGTTCCAGCTATGCTTTAGACTTAGATATCTTCGGCAAAGAAAGCTGCTTTTTCGGGATGAAAAAAAAAAGTTTTATATATTTAGTTTCGTAGGAGTCAACAATAGAGCTCACATATATATTTTCATTTTTTCCCAGCGATATCAAGTATATATACATTGAAATAGAAAAACCCTCCACAATAGAATTTTCAAGACATACAAATCCCACTATGTATGCAAAAGAATAACAAGTGATAACCAGTTGATGTGCGTCCTACCGTCATATTGCCAGAAGCAATGCATGATACGGGCAAGTCGGAACCAAATGAATTGCTCCTGGCAAGATAAAAATTCATGGGGGCGACGGAAGAGGCTATTTTGGGGAATATAAGCACATACATGAAACTTGAAGAGTTAAAGTGGTCTAGGTCTGTATGCTCTTCTCATAGCTCTCTTTGCTAAGGTTTTCTTTTGTATTTATAGACGTACTTTAGGAGCTCTGGGGTTTGAGCATTTTGTATGGCACTGAGCAAATCAAAGCCTTGGGATATAAAAAGCTCTTTTAATACATTAGTGAAAGAAAGTCTCTTATAATAAAATAACCTAATCTTATTGCCTAATGTTGTATTTACGTAAAAAAAAATATTAAGGTTCTGTTTTTGTTTATATTGACGCTGAATAATTTAACAACAAACTATTAAAATTTTGCTATTGTTTCATATGGATAGTTTGGAAGAAATCATTGCAAAAGTATTTTGTAAGACTTTGTAATGTTAGAGTGTTATTATTTAGTTGTTGTTTTAGAACATCCTATTTCCTTTTTGCTTTTATTTCAAGCCCTTCGTGAACATTTATACCTTTGTAGAAACATTTTAAATCAAAGTAAAAAAAAAAAAAAAAAAAAAAAAAAAAAATTAATCTATAACAGTTTAGTAGGTATGCAAATAAATTATAATTTGCTCTTCTCACCGTTTCATTTATCAAAGCTTTCTTCGTATATTTAAGCGTATGTTAGAATTTTTGGGGTTTAAGAATTAGATAGGTCAGTGAGCAAAACAAAACCTTTGTAGATAAAATGCTTGCTTAGTCTAGGCAAAGGAAACTCTGTTATGAAATAATCTGATCTTATGAACGAACGTAATGTCTGCAAAAATGAAATAAAATAAAATAAAATAAAATAAAATTTTAACATTTATCATATTAATACTAAATGACTAAACAAAAAGAGAAAAAAAAACTGGGCGGTATTTTATTTGACTTTAAAATGTTATTTCTTGAAGTGTTATCAATTAGTTGTTTTATAGCTTCATATTTTTATTTTACTTACATTCTTTGAATGTAAACACGAGAGAAACATTTTCTATTTTGGCGTGAGAAATAAATTTAATATATAATAATATACTATAAGAGAAAATAAATTATAATGCGTTCTTCACCATAACTTTTTTTTTTTTTTCTTTTTACTGCTTTCTTACAGAGGTACTTTTATAGCTCTGGGGTTTGAACTTTTTATATATCAATGAGCCAATCAAAGATCGGAAATATAAAATTCTCTCCCAATATATTAGGTTAAGAAATTCCTACATTGCAGATTGTCCAGTCATTCAGCTATTTTTATAAATAGCGGTTACATTACCACATTATAAAGCTTCTGATCGGTTATAATAGAGATAAAATTACAAACAGGTAACAGTTACCTATGGAAACGTTTTAATGACTGGACATTTTGCTGCAAATGCTTGCAGTGTATGTAATAAAATAACACGATCTTACAATATTAAAAATCTGCAACAAACTGTCCAAGTCATTCAGCCGTTTTTATAGAATACGATTACATAACCCTAAATTATCTCTATAATGACAGATGAGAACTCTTCATTGTATGGTCAAGTAGCCGTTATCTTCAAAAACGATTGAATAACTGGACAATTTGATGCAGATTTTCAACAGTGTGCTACCTAATGTTATGACGTGTAAAAATATTGAATAGGTTTTTGTTTATATTATCCTGAAAGGCTTAATAATCATTATCGTAAATAATTTTTGTGCAAGGTAAATCACACGTTATTACTAAATGGTGTATAAGTATTTATTTATAATGAAAACTTAAAAATACTTCAGATTGACGTTTCGGACGACTTCTACGACCATCTTCAGAATATGATGTTGAATTGAATAAACTTAAAAACAAAGGACAACCATCTTGAAATACAATTTCCACAACTAATGCCTAAAACAATAATAAATAATAATCAACTAAAAGATGCTAAGCCTCATAGTGCTGTTTCTTAAATTGTAAAAAAATGCAGCAAACTGCGTGCAGTGATTTAACCGTTTTTATAGATAACGGTTACTTGACCGTAATCATAAAGAAGAATGGAACTTAGAATAGGACACTGAGAGAGTGGTACGGGCAGGGATTTATAAAACAAAAATTAACAGCAGAAAATTTTAGTCAACAGTGAAAAATATTTATCTCCCCCCCCCCCACACCCCCCCCCCCCCCACCCGTCATTAAAAAGCACAAAGTTTTTTTTTTTTTTTTTTTTTTTTTTTTTTTTTTTTTTTTTTTTTTTTTTTTAATGTATTAATTGAGAAAACATAATAAACATAGTCTAGAATTATTAGTTACATAATTTAGAAATATAATAGGAATTAAGAATCAAAATTTTATATCTCTGGGGAAAAAAAATTATACAGTAAAAGCTGAATTAACCGGCATGTTCGGAAAATTCTGATTGGCGAATGCTTGAACTGTCCGGATAATTGAGTGCTGCAAAATCTATATCTGATAAGGGGGGTAGGGTATTGATGAAATAATGAAGCAAGAAAACAATTTTTTGCCTATTTTCCTGTCGATGTCAGTCAAATAATTTTGTTTTTATTATTTTAAAATTTGCATTTGATGAACTTATTTTTGCCATATTAAAAATAAAAGTTTAAAATATTTTTTTTCTTGTAAGTTTATTTCTTAATATTGGGGATAGATTAAAAAAAAAAATGCCGTTTGTGCTTATTTTTGTGCTTTAAACAAATTTTTGTACAAAGAAAAAAAACTACATTAAATAATTTGGTCGCCAATGTAGAAAACCTGGTCGCCAGTGGCGACCTGGCGACCGCATTTGTCAAGCCCTGGGTATGGAACATTTTTAATGTCTTTCTTCTATGTTCCCAAACAGTTACAAAAATATTTAATTTCATAATCTTAATAATTTTTTGTATATTTTATATATCTTTTATCTGTAATAATTAAATAAAATTCTACACTGTTATTAAAAATAAACTATTGATTTTAAAGAAAAAAACTATTAGCTCGGACGCGAGTAAAAAATTTTATTTTACAGAAATAATCTGTGTTTATAGCAAAATTTCTGTTATTTTAACAGATTTTGTCCGTATTTACGTAAGAAATACAGATTATGTTTAGAAAATAGAGTTTTTGATAAGCATCCTGGCTGACAGTTTTCTCTGTAAAATCAATAGATTTTATTTACAGTATAATATTTATTTTGTAATAAATGCCACAATCGATTTCAAAATAGATTTCACTACTTACTTTAGATCTATATAAAAGAGATTTTTCACCTACAAATATTTTTAACCTTTCAGCTGCAAATGTTGTAGAACACATATAGTAATAAATAAAGCCAAATTATACCTTTCATTTAGCTTAAACCTATGAAAGTGTAACATTCATTAAAATATAAATTATGCACATATTTTTTCTACTTTACATGCATGTCCCACTCCTTTCGCATAAAATTTTCACAATTGTAAAATTGTCTGGATATTAAAATTTTCAAATATTTTGACATATATTTGAATATATATATATATATATATACAGTCATCTCTCACTTATGCGCGTTTGAAGGGACTGACTTAAAATCGCGCATAACTGAGAGCCGCGCATAACTGAGAGGACGTTGTATGTAGTAATTCTTTATACACATTATTCGAAAGAAAAACATATTGGAATATAACAATTATGATTAATGACATTTTATAAAATAAAAGGGGTGTAATATTAGTATAGTGTACTAAAAAAAAAATCCTTACACTTTCACTATAAAATTTTGTTTCAAAAAATACAATAAAGTAAGTTTTCATTTGACATAGAAGATGATATACTTACATTAAAAAAAAATGCCAATTAGTCCTTTTTTAAAAAGTCATCAATGGTAGTTTGTTTTTGCTTAGGCCGCGTTTGTACAACGACCTTTTCTAATGCATTAAAGTGCGTCATTGTATTTGATGCTATATCAGCATCAGGTAACATCTCAAAGTGTCCAAGGCTCCTAAAGCAGTAGCATAAGATGGGACAATTACAGTATCAGTTTCATCATTATCATCATTATCTCCTTCTTTTTCAGCTGTCACATCATCAAACACAGTTTCAATATCTCTTATTGCCGTTGATGTTAAGTTTTCATCAACACTGACGAAATCTTGAAAAGAAAGAGAATCTTGGCTTATTCTAATCCATTCTTCTTCGTCTATGTTAAAATCATTGCTGTTGTTTTCATTTTCCTGTAATGGAATAACTTCAGCATCATTTGAATGAAAAATACCCGCTTTCCTAAAGCAGTTAGAAATTGTTATGGCTGTTACGTTATTCCAAGAGGAAACCAACATATGCATGGCATCCAGAATCGAAATTTTCTTGAATTCCTTTTTCTGCTCTAGTGATATAAATATTCTTCGCACCAAATCTTTCCTATACTGCGCTTTAACTGACCTTATTATACCGAGATCTAAGGGCTGGAGTCTGCTAGTACAGTTAGCAGGGAAAAATATAACTCGTGTATGTGTCAGCAATGGAAGATCTGAAGGATGGGCGGGACACTGATCCATAAGTAGCAAAACTTTCTTATTTTTTTTAGCCATATTCATATCAAATTCCTTCAAAAAGTCTAAATAAATTTTCGATGTCATCCAGGCTTTGTTGCTACTTGCATAAGAACATGGCAATTTCTTGATATTTTTTAAACACCGTGGATTTTTGGATTTACCAATCACTATTGGCTGTAACTTTTCTGATCCGTCCCCATTGCAACATAAAAGCACAGTCAGCCTTTCTTTGCTGTGTTTGCCACCATGGCATGTTTCTGCCTTAAAATCCATCGTTTTGTTTGGTAAAAGACGATAAAATAAGCCTGTTTCATCACAGTTAAAAATGTTCTTAAGATCAAAGTTTTGAATTAAATTTGGAAGGTCTGCGATCCATTCATTAACAGTTGAATCTGAAACGGCTGCGCTTTCACCACTCAGACAATGATTTGTTAAACCGTGTCTTTTTTTAAGTTTTTCTAACCATCCCGAAGAAGCCGAAAAATTTTCGATTCCCATTTTGGATGACAAAGTGAGTGCCTTTTCTTTAAATAACTCACCGCTAATGGGTAAATTAGAGGCTCACATTTCTCTGAACCACTGAATTAAAGTGGTTTCTAAAATATCAAATTTTCCATTCTGAATTCTTGATCATTTCTTCGCTTGTGTAGAATATTCACTATTAATTTTTTTGATGGAGTCCTTGTTCTTTAAAATTCCTCTGAGTGTTGATTCTGGCAAATC
Organism: Maratus michaelseni; assembly: GCA_963931845.1. Classification (NCBI taxonomy): domain Eukaryota; kingdom Metazoa; phylum Arthropoda; class Arachnida; order Araneae; family Salticidae; genus Maratus; species Maratus michaelseni. The sequence goes on from OZ007593.1 coordinate 135,925,766, forward strand.
GAATTTTCGAGCTAAATTTATTTTTGACAGTCTAGGATCATTTTCTGCTGCTTTTATAACTTCCATTTTGAACGAAATTGTTAACTTTCTTTTGCTCATTTTTATTGCAAAAAAAAAAAAAAAAAAAAAAGAAAGAAAGAAAGAATCTAGATGCTACCGTAAAGGAAAGGACGAAATGTAACACGCAGGTGACTTGATAAAATTAAAACAGAAAGAAAAGAAGCAACCATTAGAACTGAGGGGGTGAGTGTAAAGTCGAACTGTAACATCCTCTCCACCCTCTCCACCCCGCTTTTCGGAACGGTCTTTTGACCTTGACAGGTGCAGAAAATTATTTATCGATAAAAAAAAAAAAAAAAAAAAACATGTGAATTGCGTTGTTATTTCCGCGTATAACTGAGAGAGACAATTTAAAGTGGCGCTTATAAGTGAGAGATCTATAGCATTATTTTCCTATTCCTCGTGGCGGGACCTTACGAAATTCGCGTATAACTGAGAGACGCGTATAACTGAGAGGCGCATAAGTGAGAGATGACTGTATATATATATATATTTATAGTTTCAGATAACACTAAACATTATTATACATAGATGCCATGCATGTCATGTATTATTATGGAGCATGAACCAAGATAAACATGATTTTAACCAGAAATTGAATTTAAGGAAACGTGTCTTGTTTTTTCGTTGTAATTTTTTAAAAATAAATTTTAAATAACATTTCTGGTTCAAAGCATGTTTGAATGGAATCAAACTCCTGAAGAATGCCGAAATGTTGGCATCTACGTATATTATAGTACAATTGTATCCAAATCTGATGAAAATATGTTGAGTACACTGTTTAAAAAAAAAAAAAAAAAAAAAAAAAAAAAAAAAAAAAAAAAAATGTTGATTTTATAGTGAAATACTGTCAACCACAAAAGGTCCATAAAAAACTTTATTTTACAAAAAAAAAAAAAAATCTGCAAACTGTTTATTTTACTGCAAAATCTGTTAAAATAACAGAAAGTTCGTAATAAACACAGATTTTTTTCGTAAAATAAACATTTTTTTACTGGTGTCCGGATAACAACCTTTTTCTTGTAAAATCAGCAGATTTTTGCATTGTGTACTGAGAAACAGGCCGTTTATTTATTCTTTTGTCCTTTGGAAAAAATAAATTGTAGATAGTGCTTTACAAAATAAACCTAGCAGTCAGAAAATTATGCAATATTCCATCTAAATATTTTTCAGAACGTTTAACCTGTTCAAACTTGAGGTACACAAATGTGAACCTCTATTATTTTCCTCATAAAAACTAAACAGTTTTATTTTTTTTTTACATTGTTACTTTACTGCTATATACAGCTGAATGTTTTTTTTTTTTTTTTTTTTTTTTGCTTTGCGACAAAAACCAAATAAACGGCAGTACTGATGCTTATTTCCTCATAAAATAAATGTTTGCAAAATGCCTTCAAGATAGTATGACCAAGAAAGAAATGTATTTTCATAATTATTTAACTTAAACCCTTTAAAATAAAAAATGTTGAGGATTTGTAGATCCTTCACTTGTTTAAAGCTGTTCAGTTTGTAGTCGTTTGAATTTATGTTATTGGTAATTAAATGGATAATTTAAGGGGGTCAGTAATTTTAGATCCATATTTGTGTGAACCTGAATTACCAGTCTCCTAAAGTACAAATTTCAGAAAAAGAGCTCTTTCTATCATCTACGGTGTCAATTTGTTTGTGCAAAAGCAAAGAATGTGTATTTGTAGCGTTATTTTAACATCAGGACTCAAGAGGTTAAGACTCAATTATATTTTAACCCTTAAGAGCCTACACTAGTCACGGGCAGAAACACTCAAGCTAATTTTAAGTCTATGGGAAGGTTCTTGGCAGATTTCTCGCTCACATTTTAATATTTGTAAATGATTTTTTTTTTTTTTTTTTTTTTTTTTTTTTGCATATGATACAATGCATATGATTATGCATTAGTTTTTACTTTTTTATTTTTATTACAGTGTTTTTATAAGCGGACTTTTTCAATTTTGGAACCGGTTGGAACAGGTTCTGAAAGTGAAAGTACACTTATATAAATAAACCTGGAACCAAAATCGAAAAAGTAAAAACTAACAACGTTGGAGATTGACCTCAGAAAGTATCCTAAGCAAAAAAAGCATTTAAAAAATATTAAAATGCAAGCGAGAAATCGCGCTAGAACCTTCCCATAGACTTAACATTAGCTTGAGCGTTTCTTCCTGTGACTAGTGTAGGCCCTTAACTGCTGTCACAGAAATTGTTGCATAGCTGCTGTGAGCGGTCTATACGAGACTGCTTCATCAAAAGATGAATAAAACGCTCGATTAAAACGTAGGATACTATTTCTGTACTAAACTTTATGTATAAGACTATTATAATTAAAATAATAATTATATTATAAGTACTAAGTCTCCAAACAAAACAAAATTCCACTACTATCCGTAGTTAAACATAAAATTAAACTATGAAAAAAATTAAACTATGAAAATTGAAAATAGCAGCGGTATGTGAGACAGCTAACAACATTTAAGGGTTAAGTATTGACGTCAGGGCTGACAGTTTTTTTTCTGTAAATCAACAAATTTTATTTACAGTTTAAGAAATGTTTTTAGAAAAAATGTACCATTCCTGGCTCCTCACACCTTCCTCAATAGAAACATTCACAATTCTAGCTGTAAAAAACTGTTTTGTTTATCAGTTATTAGAAGCAAAAAATAAGTTATAATTTGTTCATCATAAAACAGTCATTGCTAAGATTTTTGTAGTTGTTGTAAACGACATTCTTGTTGCATTTGTATAATTGCAATAGTTGCCTGTTGTTGTTGTTTTTTTTTCTTGTTGTGAAAGAGATTTTTTAATGAAATAATTAAAATTTAACTTCTTAAATTGTAATTTGAAAATATTTATATGGGACAGAAATATTTTTTAAGGATAAATCTAGATTTGAATGTTTTTATTTTTATATTTATTAAAAAATGTATTATAAAAATATCACAAACTTATAAATCTACAGGTATTAATACAAAATATATACAAAATAATGCAAAATTTAATGCTTTAACTAATAACCCCCTTTTTTTTAAATTATTATTTATAGCTATTCAAAAATAGCTATTTCGAAAATTTAGCTTCTTCACGTGTATATTGCAGTGTTCTTGAAGAGAATATGTTACTTCTAAATATGGTGTATAAAAGCCATTTCAAAAGAAAAAGACTCATTCCATGGAATTACGATTGATATGGGGCACCTGATCATAATAGAAGTTTAAAATCCCAAGCTCTTGAAAGTGCATCTTTCCATTCCCATTTATATGCCAGAATTTGACTCATAAACCATAGCGAAAATTCTTGAAGCAGTACCGAAACATCTGAAAATCTACTTCTTTGTATAAGAGAATTTCAGATTCAAATGAATTTCTGAAGTATGTTTCCTCATTCAACATCGTTTTCTCATTTCCGTGTTTCAAGGTACTCAGCTAATTATGATGTTTATTAATTTTGGGAGGTGGAGTCAAAGTGTATCTGGAGCATAATTGTTCACGTTAGCATTTCGGAACACCTTACAATTTTGTTTTTTGGTAACATTTGCTATGAAATTTGATATTTAGATCAGACTGACTATTTTATTTTGGGCTTCGACATATAGCGATACTTATGAGAAATCGTAAATTGTTTATAATTTTAGTATCGAAATGAAAGAAAGTATGCATCATTGAAGCAAAGAACATTTGTATATAATAACAACTTTGGATGATATTCCTATTCATATTGATAGTTAATATAGATTTTTTAGGGTTTGCGACGTAGTTACCGTACATTCTTTTAGGGTGTATTTGAAGAAGTAATTCAGCAATTTCAAATGATATTCATTTCATAAAAATATTTTATTTAACTCTTTCATTGCATGAATTTATTTTAGATGGTTTTTTGGTCTTTTTTTGTTTGTTTGTTTAGATACATAAACAGAAATTGTTTTAGAAAATCTCCTCTGGTACAGGACAGAAAAATAATTGTCAAAAGTAGATTTTCCAGCTTAACCCTTAACTTTTTCCTATTTTACCAGTTTAACTTGTAATTTTCAGTTTAACTATATAGATACCGGGGGAAAATTTGTTCCGTTTGTGGCCTTAATACTATCCCTAGAGACATCTTATTAGATTAATTTTAATTATAATAGTCCTATACATAAAATTTAGTAGAAAAACAGTATCATATAAGTTAATTGAGCTTTTTATTCATATTTTGATCACGCGGGCTCAGAGACCGCTCACAGTAGTTATGCAACAATTTCCGTCGCAGCAGTTAAGGGTTAATATTTGTAAAAGAAATAGCTTTGCTATCTATTGCTGTAACTGATAAGCATTACCATTATTGAACTTTATATAGAGTTTATAAGTCATACAGGGATAAAAATAAAATATGCACAGTTCACTAGAGGTCATCTTCAATACAAACTCATCAGAGGTTATCATATACATGGAGGTGTTAATTTCTTCCAAGTATTATCGTAATGCGAATTTAGGCAACCTATCTCATATTTTGCTCAAATTTCCTAATTATTTTTTAATCCGTTCCTATCATTGCAGTTTTTACAAGTTTTTGCTTTATTTGATGGAAAGTAAAATTTTTCTATAAATGGTTACCGTATGAAGATTAAAGAAAGATGTATTTTCCGTCCCTGTATATTTCTTGAAAAAAATAAAACGGACCTGGGAAATGATGTATGAAAAATATCGTGCCTCTTGCCACTGTAATTATAATGTTATTAACATCTAGAGATAATTTTGTGAGCAATAATATGATAATTGTTCTTCGTGTTTCATACTGCAATTTGTAAACTAAACTAAATATTCCACAAGCTAATACGGATTTATATCAAGCACTGATGTAGCGTCAGGGGATGCTACACCACTTTACTATACCAGTATTATTATATACTAAATTTGGTCTTATTTAATCTTTGAACGTTATATGATTAAATAAGGCTAAATTTAATATATAATCATAATGGTAGTAAGTGATGCAGAATTTACTGACGCTACGTTACTGATATCAAGGTCATCATACAGTGACATCATATTCAATTCATACTGATAATTATCATTTAATGTCTGTATTTTTAGGGTTGCTATTACCCTCCACACACACTCACGCGCACACACTCTTCTATCCCTAACATTTACTAGAATTCTATTAATCTCTAACTGCTGTAGTGGTCTCACGGACCTCTGCTTTTATCAATTTTCACAGTTTTTCAGTTTAATTACAGATACTTGTCAATAATTTGTTTCACTTGTATCCCTTAGAACTACCTCTAAAACTCCTGAATAGGTGAATTTTGATTATGAAAATCTGGTACATAAAGTTTAGTACAGAAACATTATCGCATGAGCTAATAAAGCCTTTTATTCATCTTTCGATCATGCGGTCTCAGAGGCCACTTACAGTAGCTATGCAACAATTTCTGTGACAATAGTTAAAGGCTAAAGAAAATTTTAGTACAGTAAAATAACATATATTTTTAATTGTCTTTAAAAGAAAATCCACATAACTGACTTTATGCATTACTGAATTATGCATGATACAATATATACAAAAGTCAGTTATGTGGGTTTTCTTTTAAAGACAATTAAAAATTCGTGTGATTTTCTTATATTGAAACTCTATATAGTGTCATGCTTAATTCAGTAATGTATAAATTGATTTCATTTTTATATTTTCTCTTTCTTTTTTTATTCAAAAGGGGGTAAAGTTTTGCAAACGGTAACTGTTTCTATTATTATTATTATGTATTATGAACTTATTGCATCTTATTTTTTCCATATAAATTTTACAAAATTGCACAAATTGTATGGATGTTATAAAAAATTATTAAATGAAGTTTCAACATTTTTTATTTTAGAAAAGGTCTCATGTGCATAAATTGACCAAAACAAAGCGAATCAACCATAAAAACATTTTACTATCTTAGAAGTCAAAGAAATGCATTTTTATAACTATGTCTAAGTTTCTACTCTTTTATGTCAAGAAAAGGAAAATATAAGACATCCGCTTATCATCTTGATCTGTTTTTAATACGTCTTTTCTTCTAACAAACAGTCACTGGAAAAAAGTCTTCTGACTCTACTAAGCCATTCAAGTATCTTTTTATTTGAAAAAATAATTCTTCTTTTGTGTACCTTCAAAAATATAACAGCCTCTTTTCTGAATGTAAAAGAAAGGAACACCTATTTCTCCTGTATCCATATGTGGCTCATATATAAATGTATATAGATGCATATAAGTACGCGCACCCATATACTCGCTCAAGTACTCAACTTGTAAGAAAAAGGGGGAGTGAAGAAAAGTACACAATTTACACCCTGCCAAAATTTGGCTTATAACAGTAAGTTTGTGAGCATATATCTACAAAGAGATGCTATGCAGGAGAGCAGAGAGGTGAAATCTTATTTTATAAAGGGGGAGGTTAGGTGGCGGGGGGGGGCTTATTTTGCCTGGAATATCCATAACACGCCGTCGCTCCCTTATGCAAAACAATTTGTAGAAGTGAGGCCTCCCTAAAGCCCACATTGCTTGCGAGGATACACTCTCTTACGGCAGCAACAATGCAAATCAAAACAGCCGGTGTAATCCCGCGGCAAATTTTTCGCGCCTGTCCGTTGCGTGCCACAACAAAACCCTTCACCTTGAGAGGCAAAGCATGCTGAGTCACCATTTTTGAATATCGATAGACGAAAAATGCGAAATGAGCTCTTTCGGGTATATATGGAATTCATACATGCAGAACACAAATGGCATTACAGGAACACGGAGAACTATTAGCATATTATTGCTCACAAAATAGTCTCTAGACATTAGTATCGTTACCATTGTTATATAACAAGTCTAACTGTACATTTTTGTTACGCATTTATAAATAATGGACTATTTGTAAATGATGGGCTATTTATAAATGAGGTTAATAATGGGTATTTATAAGTAGTATATTGAATAATAACTACTAATTAATCATATCAATGAAATAAGAGTTGCTTCATGATTCTTGTTATAAATCTTCTTTTGCCCGTGGAAAACTGTGTTTTATTTACAAATGGCTGTATGAAACATACACCTGTCCATTGCGTGCCCCAACAAAATCTTTCACCTTGAGAGGCAAAGCTCAGTCACCATTTTTGAATATCGGTAGAAGAAAATGCGAACTGAGCTCTTTAGTGTATATATGGAATTAATACATGCACAGCACAAATGACATCGTCTATATGAGGCACATATCAGCCTTTAGAGATCTTTTCTTTTTATTATCAAAGTATTAAGTTTAAATTTAGTTGAGGTGTTATCACAAGTGACACTATTGCATAAGTTTAATTAATCTAAAATCTTCAACTACAATCAATTTTCTGTCTTTAAAACTAACCATTTGCAACTTCTTCTGAGTCCAAATTTATTGAAAATGTATGACCCGATTACTGAAAATCTTTTGAGAGGGCAGTGGTGGGGATTACTTCCTGTGATGTTCTTATTAAAATCAGCTAGCAATAAAAAATAAATAATTTACTTTACTTCTAAATTTCTGGGAAATCTAAAAAAAAAAAAAGCAAAAACAAAAACAACTTAAAAGTCGTTTTCCTCCAGATGCAAATAACTCAAAGAATTATAGACTTATGTTATTCTAACAAACGCATATCCAGTCCTTTTCTAATTAATTAGGCAAAACAACATTCAACGTTCATAGTTATATGTTCAATATATATTGCTGGTTTTGAAGAAAATAGTATTTATAGGCAGATTTCAGCTTCTTATATTCTGTCCTTTTTATGATCAACTAAATTTATATTCAGTCGAGGTGTCATCACAAATGGCTCAAATGTATCAGTTTAATTAATCTAACTCATTTAATTACAATTTATTTTCTGCTTTTAAAACTATCACTTTGAATTTACACTGAGTACCAAAAATATTGAAGCTAAAATAATTGGGCACCTCATGTGATTTCCGGATTTAAATCGTCTATGAAAAGCATTTATTTTACTCCTAAAACTCTGGAAAAGAAAAAAAAAGAAGCTAAGATAACCTCTAAATATATCTTATCTAAGATCAACCAGGATCAGAATTTTTACTCATAATTTAATCTGATAAATTCATATGCAATATTTTTTCCAATAAAAGAAGCAAAATAAGATCAATATTAAATGTTTGTAGCTAGATATAAACAGTAATTTATGTGGCCTATTTCAGCTTTTTGTATCCACCTCTTTTTGTAATCAATTAAACTTATATTCAGTTGAGGTGTCATCACAAGTGACATGAATGCATCAGTTTAATTAATCTAACTCCTACAGTTGCAATCCATTTTCTGCTTTTGAAACTATCACTTTGAATTTCCACTGAGTACTGAAAATATTGAAGCTAAAAAAATGGCCACCTCATGTGATGTCCGGATTTAAATCGTCTGGGAAAAAACGGGAAAGCATTTATTTTACTCCTAAGATTCTGGGAAATTGGAAAAGAAGACAAGGTGATATGTGCAAAGGGCAATTCGGCTCAGCTTCTGGAGTGAAAAATTGAGGATTGCGCCAACTTCACTCTCCGTACTCTTCTTAAAAGTGATGGTACGGCCGTGCCCTAAGACACATTACGGCAAAGTGGGGGGCGAGAAATTATATATAAGCCCACTCCTCAAGCCTCCCCCTCCTTCGCCTGAATCTTCCATTATTTTGGAGTCCAGTAAATCGCCAAGGGAGGAACGGTAAAAAATAGTATAAAAAAAAATCTACGATTGCGTCTTTCAGAATACGGTCTAATCAATTACAGTCGTCGATTGCAGTTGAAAAGGAGAAATAAAATAAAAAAATAAGAAAGGGGAGGAAGGGGTTTTTTTTCTTCTTTTTCTTCCTTCACTCACTTTCGTTTTCTTCGAGAGAGGGTGGCAGGAAATAAGGAGGGAAGTGAAATTCGTGATTTTCTGTGTTGACCGTACGCCAATGAAAACCGTGCAGCGAGGTAAGAAGCTAAGGGGAAAGAGAAGGTTATACCCGACTATAGCAGTAGCTAAAGGAAGAGTTTTAATGAAAAAAATAAATAAAGAATTGACGAGACTGAAGCATTGGATAGTCTTTCATTTCTGAGCCTCTCTTTTACTTTATTTTCGCCTTAGCACACTTTTTTAACTAGCATGCAAAAGCAGGTCTAAAAAAATCACATCTGGATGCTTTTAAGATGGGGAAATTACAAGATGCGAGCAAACCTGACTTTTTGGGTTGAAGTCAAAATAAAAATTCAGATGCTGTCTGGATGCGTTCGAGAATTTATTAAAGCTGGGATGTTTTTAAGAAATTTGTTGTGAAGTTAGTGCATTTGAGTTGACTTTTGCATGCATGATTCATATATTTATGTTCACCTCTCAAAGAATTACCTTTATTATTAATAACGACGAGCATTATTTTTATTTCATTGATTTACCTGAAAAAGGAATTAGTTCATGGCCTTTTTTTTGTTTTTGCTTTAGTTTAGTTTTGTTTTTCAGTTATGTTTTCTATTTCAATTCAGTTCAAGATTTGTATAAACAAGAAAACTCTTTCGTGCATGTATATGCAAGCAAGTGTTGTAAGGGTACATTGACTTATTTATTAATTTCAATCTAGTCAATGTTGATGTAATGTTATGCTTTGGCAAAATTGCTCAGCAAAACCTAAAACAAATTGTTGAAATGGTATTCCAACATTGTCTTTCATTTTTCATATTATTTTAATATATGTATTTAAATAGAAATTCTAAATTTTTAGCCACTATTTATTACCTCTTTATTATTATTATTCCTCTTTTGCTTACTTTTAAAAATATAAATATCATATATATCCCTTAATAGCTCTTTAAAAGTTATGTCCAAATTTTATGTTTAAATTTTAATCAATTTATTAGTTTAATAATTATTCAAAATCATTTTTATGGAACCAGTATGTATTTTTCTCTTCACCAACAAACACCCATAAAGCAAGCCGGTATGACCATTTTTTCAGGAGGTGAAAAAAGTCACGTAGACATGTTCTCAGGGGACCTATGAAGGTGACCAGAGGAGAGGTGATGAAATATTTTATCATCCTGGTTACGGCAACAGCTAAAAGCAGGGTAATGTTGTGATGATTATGGCCGCCCCAAAAACATTGCCAGCTCAAGAGATGTAGCTAGTACATGAAAGACACTAAATATATAAAATTTGGTGGTACGGTTCGTTTTGGAGGATACAAAACACCCGGACCGGAGACTGTGTCATATTGTTATTACATTTATCGAATATTTAGTTACTGATGCGACACAAACAATGAAACTTTTCAGAAAAGGCAAAACATTTTCTAGCACAAAATGAAATTATTATTTTATTAACCTTATAAAATGAATGGAAAACTAATTCGATATATTTATTTACATAATCTTTTTTTTAAATTATAATGTTTTAATTTTGTCATTTAAAATATGTGAATGATATGGATCATTAAATACTGATTTGAAGTAAAAGTTAAAGATGGATGCTTTACCATTTTTGTCTTTTAAAATTTGTACCATTCATATATTCTAAAACATTTAAAACTAAACGTGCATAATGCCTAATAATTACAAAGGTTTTAATATCAACAATAAAACTAATAGTAATTATTTTGCACTATAGGAAAATGCTTACCTAATCACATCGTAAAGGTGTCTTTACTGTTCACAACATGACATTCATATGCCAGTGAGATAAGAAATAAGAAATTGTAATGACTGCATATTCCTATACATCGAAACTTAATGTAAAGGTGACGTCAACTATCACTTTTAATATATTAGGTTGATGCAAAAGTTCTGTCGTATTTTAATACCAGTAAAATTGTAATACCTGATAATTTTACCTATCAGTGAAACAGTGCAACAGTTTATCATTTCAAGAGGATTTCCAGTTGCAAGTAAGCTCCACTCCCTGTATATGAGTAATTGTGCATCACATATTAAAAGAGCCATATAAAAAAAAGTATAAAAGTATCAAAAATACACTTTAAGGAGAAAAACAAGCTACAGTTCAAAGAAAGCACGTATAATAAAATTATCAAGTATTACAATTTTATTGGTATGAAAGGTATTAAAATTAGGTATTAAAATACGACAGAACTTTTGCATAAACCTAATAGTTAGTTTGTATCACATTGTGATGTAAAATTCACATAAATTCCATTCGAAACCAGAACCATTTCTTTACATAAAAATATATACTACCCAAATACAATCACGCCACAAAAAGGGTATTTTTAAGCGGAAAAAATGTAGTATAATTACTTAAATCATAACTATTATACACTGTCATAAATTTGTTTATGATACTATATACTTTCAGAATTGAGTAAAATCGAATTATAATTCTGTATTTTTTTTGCTCTGCTTAGAAATCCTATTTTCTGAATTGAGACGATGTGTATGCAGCATATATCTTATAGTAAACTTGTATTATACCCTTTGACAATAAATAAAACTTTTTACTAAAAAATACGAAGCTCGTATTATAATTGGCAGTAGAAAATTAATCATCACGTGTGTAACCGCTTTATAAAGTAATAAATTTTGATTAAATTCTTTAAAAATGTTTTTTTTTTTTTTTTTTTTTTTTTACAAAATTACAATAATTTTTCAATTATAAAAGGTAAAAATACAAAAGATTTTTGAATAAATTCAAAGCAAATCATCATTAATTTTCTATGTGATTTCCATTAGAAAAAAAAAAAAAAACCTAGACGTTTAGGTTGTATAAAAAGCTCAGCAGTAAAATATTGACAAATATGGATCTTCAACAAGTGTGTAATGAATACTTATTCTGCACACTTAAAAAGTTTCGATAAAAAATTATTAAACGTTTAATAAAGTTGCTATGGAGAAATAATCAATGTAACAGACTTATACAGTATATACTTTTTCACCAAGTCTGCACATTTATTTACATACGCAGAAAGAATTTAAAAAAAAATCGGTTCAAATCATTTATTCCCAAATTCTGAATTGTACTATATGAATCATCTATATTCTGCATAAAGAATTCTGTGATTGTATTCTAAATTTGTACACACGTATAAAACAAAATATTTTTAAACAAATTCTTTCCAAATCCCTAACTTCCAAATTTGTAAATTGTATTATGAGCTGTCTATTTCCTGCAAAATAATTCTGGTCAATCTGGTGAGTATACTCCACACTTATTTGCATATACGAAAAGCAAAAGATTTTTGAATAAATCCAGTCCAAATCATGAATTTTACAAATGTGAAATCCTGTTTCTTTCAGAAAGAACGTTCTGATGAGCCTAATCCAAATTTATTTTGTTATATGTTTAAAGCAAAAGATTTTTCGACAAATTATTCCAAATCATTTAATTCCAATTGTGAATTATACTATGAGCTGTCTGTTTTCGTCAGAAATAATTCTGGACGCTCCGGATGACATAAAAAGCTGATTAGCGGAATAATATTGACTAATGTGGAACTTCAGTACACAATCTGGTGAAATCTGGTGTAATCTGATGAGTGTACTCCAAACTTATCTGCATATACGAAAAGCAAAAGATTTTTTTTAATAAATCCAGTCCAAATCCTGAATTTTACTAATAAGAAATCCTATTCCTTTCAGAAAGATTATTAGACGTTCTGGTGAGCCTAATCCAAATTTATTTTGTTATATCTTTAAAGCAAAAGATTTTTCGACAAATTATTCCAAATCATTTAATTCCAATTGTGAATTATACTATGAGCTGTCTGTTTTCGTCAGAAATAATTCTGGACGCTCCGGATGACATAAAAAGCTGCTTAGCGGAATAATATTGACTAATGTGGAACTTCAGTACACAATCTGGTGAAATCTGGTGTAATCTGATGAGTGTACTCCAAACTTATCTGCATATACGAAAAGCAAAATATTTTTTTTAATAAATCCAGTCCAAATCCTGAATTTTACTAATAAGAAATCCTATTCCTTTCAGAAAAATTATTAGACGTTCTGGTGAGCCTAATCCAAATTTATTTTGTTATATGTTTAAAGCAAAAGATTTTTCGACAAATTATTCCAAATCATTAAATTCCAATTGTGAATTGTATTATGAGCTGTCTCTTTTCGTCAGAAATAATTCTGGACGCTCCGGATGACATAAAAAGCTGCTTAGCGGAATAATATTGACTAATGTGAAACTTCAGTACACAATCCCCAGATTAAGCTGCTATATATCCAAGCTGACACATCTGTCAGTTTTAGGTCTTCCTGAGATTGCTGACCATAAGTATATCTTGCAATCATAGCAAATCCTTCTAATCTCTACTTTTATACTGTGGTTTTTGTGTCCTTTTTTTCGGTTTTAATGGTGAAAAGTAGATATCGAAGTTTGTGTACGAAAAAGTAATTTATATAGTTTATTTATGTATGTTAGAAGTAAAATAAGATTGGAAGGTAATGTGAATAAAAGCTTTGATTATGAAATTCATGTGAACTAAACATTGTTTGGTGTACTTAATGTTAAAAAGAATAAATAACGTTCTGAATAAATTTATATTTTTGCATTTAATTATTAATAATAATTTAATTATTTTATATTTAATAATTAATAAAAACACATTTCTTTGTTTTCTGTGATTACAAGGTTGTAACTCCTTCTGTCACTTTTTTGAGAAAATTGAGATGAATCTTTCCATACACAACACTGCAAATTAAACATTTCTTAAATTTAATAATTCTCGAAATATTTGTTAGAATGCATTGTATGTCAGCTCAAATTGTAAACAAGATTAAGGACGCTCATTATAGCTAAATGAAGTCATCTTGTTTTAGCTGATTTTATCAGTTATAAACGCCTTCATTCAAAGGCAATTATTTGCAGCAGTTCAATTAAAATGCACTCATAAAGATTTCTAAAAATTTTTAATTTTTTTCTCTAACATTGATAAAAAGGAAGGATTATAATAACGACTGATTAAAACACACACAAAAATAAATGAACAAAAATAAATAAATAAAATAAAGAGACAATATGTGTTCTTAAAAACTATGAATGCATTAATACCAACTACGAGTATGTTAATATTTTGACAGTTTTAATATTACAAATATTTGTCGGTTATTATAATAACTGTCAGTCCTTTAAGTTTCATGCTGTGCCGTTTGTTAAAAATATCTGTTATTTAAATAGATATCCCACTGTAATTTAAACAGAATATCTCACTTTTAGTTAAAGTACTGATTTTCTCTGTTATCTAGAATAGATTATAGTTTTCGTCGTCCAGCGGAAATTGTTAAGGTCATACGATTCTTCACATTTGACGACCCACAAATTCGGAAATACCAGAAATACTGCAAATAAAAATTGCAGTAATTTCGGACAAAGAACTTTGTTTTAACCATTCCAACAACACCAGAAAATGCTTAAAGGAAAAAGAAAGTGATCTCGAACAAAGAACTTTGTTATATAATTTTAGCTACAGCTCAGGAATGTGAGCGCTCCGACCCAATTGTCCGATTGTCACCACTAAATTTGAATAGTTTTTGTGACCTTATTTAATGACAGAATTTCTGAAATTCAATACGGTGGAGAATACTATTATAATTTAGTGGTAAAAATCGGACATTCGGGTCGAAGCGCTCTCATCCCTGCTACAGCTATACCATTTCACTTTCTTCCAATTATTTAGACTCTATCTTTAATCTCCTTCAATTTACTATTTTATTCCAAATTTGTTATCATCTCTTTTCTTAACTTTACATCTAATTTTCATTATTATAATTGTTCTTTTATCTTGTAGTTAATGCTACATATTAACTTTTCCCAACGGCTCAATTTAATACAAGACACTACTCACAAATAGACTGGGCATAAAGTTGTCTGCAACTCGGAAGCCCCTTAACCGACATCAACTGTTTGGCAACTGTTATAATAAAGTGCCTGTCATGTGGATAAATAGATTTTTTTAAATTTAATTGTTAAACTTTCTTTTGTCTTTTCTGCATTTTAATTTTATTTTAAACTTTATTGTATTTTATAAGTAGTTTTTACTACATTTTTATATTTTCTTACGGCTTCCCATTTGCCTTGCAAGTCGATTACTTTTATACAGGATATTAAGTTGCTTCGCAACTAGGTGATCTATGATGTTCAGAACGAACTATGAATTTCAGTTCGTTTTTTTTTTTTTTTTTTGAAAATTTCATATATAATATTGTTATTTATTGAAAGTGCTTTAATACATCCAGGAAGTTTCTTTTTTATTTATTTTAACTGCGGATGGGATGCAAATATTATAACACATATAACAGCAATATTATATTTTATATAACACCAAAAATATTCTTACATACTCACAAATATTTTTCTTATCAACCTCATTTTTTTATTTTTATAAATTCTTTTTCACAATGACAGCCACTCACAACAGTTACAAAGGATGGCGTAGATAAGGGTGGAGGGTCCAGAAGTTCAAAGTACCACTACTATTTTAATATCGCAAACTTCGACTTATTTATTCGCAGAATTTTTTGCGATTAAATAAACTAAGACTACTCTTGTAAAAAAGTGGAATCTGGAACTTCTGGAACCCCACACTGGTTACGCCACTGGTCACAAAATAAAATTTGTTTTTGAATAAATATTTCAAATTCTCCCTCGTGTGTAATTTGAAAGTTTTGAACACATTTACTACTTCATAATATAACTCACGTTTAAATAAATGAATAATTTTCTTAATTTTAGCATTAATAGGTGATACTTAAATGTTGAATCTAATTATGCATTTTAGCAGGGACTCACAAAATAACATGTCCCACAACTTTCCATTTATAAAGACTTTCAATATACCCCCTGTACTTTACTTGATCACGTCTTAAAAGCGTGTTAAAAATAAATTATAAGATTTTAATTTTGATTTTAATCGCAGAAACATGTTTTTAATAAAGTGTAACAACGTCCTGAATTAATGAAATTACTCTTGAATCAAATAGACTGTTACATTTTAACAGATTAAAAATACCGCAATGATTTCCAAATTCAAACACCACTTAATTACAATCATTTAGCCGTATATTTGTAAGCATTACATCACTTTCTCTTACAAAAGCATCAATGAAAATGGCCTTGAGCCATGCTTAAAAAACTATCACTTCACTGTCTAAGTCACTTTCTTCTTTCAACGATTAACGTTAAACTGATTGCCATTATCGCCAGCCTGACACTTTAGTCGCCGGGGGGCGAGGGGGGGGGGAGAAAAAGAGAAAAAGAGGTGTCTAACAAATCCTGACACCAGAGGGCTCTCTTTTAAATGAGGGGGGAGTGAATGAAAGAATTTTTACTCCCCTTCCCATTAAAGCTCCAGAGCAAAAGCTGGAGTCAATTAAACAACGTTAACAGAAAAACACTGCGAGCCTCATTACATTAAAATAGAGACACAAAATACTGCTTTTAAATTTTTCGGGCGCGACACTAGAATGATTTTATTAGGTGGGTTTGCCGAGATTGTTTTTTTTTCCTTCATCACACTCACCTAGCTTTTATGTAGTTTTCGTATTTTATAGCGCTTGGTTTAATATTTTTTTCCGGTGATTAGGCAAATTTAAAAAGGAGTTTTTAAAAACAGCACATTTACAAATCAGTGCTACGTTTATTAGGTCTTTTCGCATAGCTCTTAACTGGGGATATTACTATGTTCTATCGTTTTTGTTTTTATTGTTATTACGCTATGACGCTAGTTTAAATGATATCGTTATTTGTATCGGGAATTTTTTAGTAAACTTTTATTTCATATTTGCTTTTTTTTATTAATTTAGTCAACATTGTTCTTGATTTCTTTACTCCTATTTATATCTTTCTATTAAATTTTAAAATTACTTATTAAATTTCTAATGTATGTTATATTTCCTCATCCAGAAATGTAATTTATTTAATGCATGTTATATTTTGCACATTTTTCTCCGAATCGTTTTTATCTCCAATTTATGATTTTATTTTAAAGTTGGTTAAGAAATTATTTGTCGAAAATGTAAAATTCATGTATTAAGGCAATTATTATTTGTTTCACATTATCTTATTAAAAAAAAAAATCATTTTTATTTCATATTTTTAATATATTTCAAAAATTTAATTCTAAAACAATTTCGAAGTTTCTTTAATTAAAAAAAAAATCAAACGAAATTAATTATTTGCTGCGATAAAATAAACTTACAGATTCTGAGAAAATCTTCTATAATGACATAAAACAGACTTCTTACGTTAAAGAAAGGTGAATATGAATGAAATTTTCAAATAATAAAATATTGCGATATTTAAAATTAAATTGAAATTTTAAAAATGACTATTTTGCAACATCAAAATTAAAATTAATAAAAAAAAAATCACAAACATTTAACTTTATTTAGAGAAACATGATTATTTTTTCATTTATATTTTTCACTGTGTTTCCTGATGAATGTTGACATGTTTTTACAGAGGGTGTTCTGTTAATGTGGCGCCAAAATTAGACGATTGTTAGTAGACATCAGGAGAAACAAAACTGCAATGAAACATGATGTCGCAAACCACTTATTCAAAAATACAGATATTCCTCTCAAATCGAAGTCTGGATCCCATTAATATTCTGAGAAAAATTAAGTATATTATAATGAAAGTTTTAATAGACATGTTTCCCTTGTACTAAATGTGGCAACATCAAGAAAGTGGTAGAAGTTTCTATTTACGCGCCAGCAGTCGTATCACTGATTGTATTACTCTATTTTTCCAGTGCTTTTTGTGATATTATCACGTTTCACACAAATAAAGGTATAAGTATCTTGGTATTTCCTTGCAATATTTTATTTTTCTCAAAATTGTTAAAGAAAATCCAAGTTTGGTTAGGGTGGAACACCCTGTATTTTTTATTCAAAAAGTGATTTGTGACACCATATCCCGAAGCAATTTTTGCTCTATTAACAACCTTCGGAGTTTGTCGCCACATTAACAGAACACCCTGTATGTTAGCTGCACACTGGCGTTAAAAATTAAAGGAACAAATATAGAAACGTGCTTTATGTTTGTTCTATTAAGTGAAGTACATTAAATGGTGGTTAGGTAAAGGTTTTTAAATCAAAAGCTCAACTTTATCACCTAGTCCAATGACATTCATTTTCTCTACACATAAATATACAAATTCAAAAAAAAATTGCGTGTGGAAGGGGAAACCTGTCGTTGAGAAGACATTTGACGGACTGTGAGAAATGGCGTTTAAGTGGAAGAATGGAAGTAGGACAGTAATCATGAAAGCTGTAAAGTTTGCCTTTCGGTTGGAAGCGTCCGCATGTTTTCTTTGTATCCCTGAAAAGTTGTAAAAAGTAACACAAACCTTATATCACATTTATCATAGTCTAGAAAAATCGGATATTCTGCATTTTGAAGATATGTCAGGCGAAACGAAATAAAAACATTGTGCAAGTTTCACGTTTTTATCCGCAAAGTCATTCTAGTTCAAGTTATTTCAGTTGTTATATTTGTTCTTTTAATTTTTTTTTTTTCAGCCAGTGTATATGATGATTCATACTTGCTTCTATAGTTGCTGCAAATTATTATTTGTTAATTATCAAACAACATTTTATCAATTTAATTCATATTGGCAAATACATACCACTTCATACCAACATACCACTTCTGCCTATTTCGCACTTATAAAGTGATTATAAAAATATATATATATTTTTTTTTAAGAAAATACATTATATTTTTAAATTTTGGAAAAAAATTATTCTTTCTTGAATCGAAAACAGTTTTTTAACAGTCACTTCATAGTTCAAGTATTAATACACAGATTTCGCTTTATGAGTATGGTTTGGATTCAATTCCCACTTATCAGCTAATCTGCTTCTCATATAAACATGATTTTCGATAAGTCCATATTAAGTCTTAATTTGAAACTTTTTTTTACGTATTCAGCGTGTCTGTCCGTCTGCCTGCCTGTGCGTAAATACACTCGAATTGCCCTGTAATTAATATATGTTATTGAAGTTTACTATAGCATGTTCAGTATTAAAGTCCATTTATAGTGACACACAAAAAAATTCCGTTACATTATGGTCTATGGGAAAAAAACGTTTGCGGCGTATTTTATCGATGTACAAATTATAGTTCGTTTACAGGGGCACTCAAACGGATTCCGTTACATTTTTGTCTATGGGGATAGTTGTTTGTAGTGTATTTTAATAACGTTACATTATTTAAAACACATTGAAATTGATATACATCACTAAGATGCGCTACAAGATGCTTACTATATGGCGTGCATAACGTTTATTATTCATTTACAGAGGCACACAAAAGAATTCGGTTACACAGTACTGTCTATGAGCAATAATTGGAAGTGCTTTTTCAATTGCGGTTAATATTCCGCGTTATTAAATTTAATTAATTTTTTGCTTGGTGTATATCAATTCTATACATCATATCAGGGCTGCACAACTGAATTCGAGTACATTTTCACTTATTGGTAGCAATTGCTGAAGGTTAATTTTTAACTGTGTGATGCGTTTCTTAATTGAACTAAATTTTTCCGTACTATGTAGTATCTATACAAATCTATAGATCATATATAGGACTGCAGACAAGAATTCGGACATTTTTCCGACTATAGATAGAAATTTCTGAAATATGATTTTCAAATAAGTTATACGTTTTACAATTGTTTTACTTAGATATAATCTTTCACCTTGTTAAATGGTGAAGTTTTGTTACAGTATTCTGAATGTGTTGGAAAGTGTTACGTAATCTATTTTTTGACGCACGTTTTTTTTCCTTGTATCTTTAGCGCCTTGTTTAAATTAGATCAATGCGGAATATTTTTAAGGAGGTTAGAACTGTATGAATGCGATTTAATTCTGGTGTAAAACAATTTTTGAAGAAATAGAAATTCTTAAACTGTATTTCCAAATAGGGATTTCAGATGCATATAAAGTATTGTGTTTCTACGGGCTTTCTGATTCAATGGAATATTATTGTTTTCATCACAATATTGTTACTCAATGGATTACATCGAAGCAGAATGCTTCTAATATGTTAATTAAGAAAAGGATACACGAATTAATCTCACTTGTAAATACTTCAATATATGTTGTTGTTGTTGTTGTTTGGGGGGGAGGGGTGTCCAAGCGGCTACTGTTTTTTTTCTTCTAAACTGCACGTATACCCAAACAACCCAATTGTTTATACAAAATAGTACTTGAGAGAATATATGCATTGTAATCTTAGATGTAATACTAACTTGCCAACAATAATATTCCAATTTTACTTAAATCCTTTTCTCAACGCATTTTTCTTTGTAATTTGATAATAAAATGATTAATTTTGGGAAAATGAAATAAACATAGAAGCTTTACAACATATAATTGCCAGACGACGCATTTTCTCTCTAATTTTTCTAATATTTCTCTCTTTAAAAAAAAAAAAAAATACCTATTAGAGTAAAAAACACACTGTTAAAAATTTTAAACTCACTGCTTCAGAATGTCAACAACAGATTCTCTTATCACAAACCAATCACTTCTATTCACGGTATTCCATTTATCGTTAATATTAAATTATTATTACATAGGTATCCCAATTTGAAATCTGCTTTAATTTTCTTTTCTAGTTTTAGCAGTATTATCGAACAGAAAATCACAGAATGCCCTTTCTTATCGTTGAGAAATTGTTAATTCCTATACCAATTGTTTTAGAGGTTTAGTTCCAGTTGCAAAAAGATGTCAAATGTTGTTCTTTATCATATGAAAATCCATTTACTTCACAATAGCAATTTATTAAATAGTTGCGGAATTTAAATTTTTATACGGCCCTTGCGTCTTATAAGTTATACTTAGAAAAAAAGTTCCAAGTCCTGACAAGTAAAAGAGCTAAAAATTCATTCTTCTATCAGCAAAATTGAACGAGTTATGACACTTTGAATTGTATGAAATTCTGGATCATTCCGGCAATAAAACTGGAAAGATGCTGTTTTAGTGCCAGAAAGCTCCCACTTTTTATAAAATTCAAAGTGTCCTATCTTAGTGAGTTTTAATCGTATTAGAAGAATGTTTTTGTTTTTTTACTCTTGTACTAAACTGGAGATAGCATCGAAGTGCATAGATCGGAACAAATTATTTCCACCAGAGAAAGATGAAAACAGAAGTCTGTTTTCATTCGCATAGCAGCAATTGTACATGTAATGGTCAAACAACAAACACGTTTTTTTCTGATTTCTACTTTATTATTATTTTTTTCTTCTTCTAAATTGTAATCTCATGACTGCAGAATATAGACCAGGAAGCTTTCTTTTTTAATCTGTAGTAAATTACTTACGATTCTCGCTTAATTCTTAACGTTAAATGAATATTTAGAAGTAAAATCTATAAAATATTTAAGTTCAATTTTTCCTTTATGGCCTTAGCAGATTGTTAAGCATGAAATATCAAAATATCAAAATGAACCTTTTGTGTGCCAAAATCAAATAAAACAATTTTTTAAAATATATTTTTAATCAAATTTAAAGCAAATTTCCCTTCAGCTATTCACTAATACGGAAGTATCGAAATAAAATAATTTTATTCTCAAATATCGAAAGATAAATACCGAAATTAGGTCTATATTAAAAGTTTGTTCCCATTAGCATAACAGCTCTCTAACATGCAATGGTCAGGTCACAATCTTTTTTTTTCCTTTGTATGTCGTTTTTTTTTATTTATACATCTCAATAATTTTAAACCCACTGCTTCAGAGAATTAATCAATATAAATTTTCTTCTCTGACACTAATAAATTACTTGTATTGTGTTACTATTTCATAATACTACACGAATATTCAGAACTATTTCATTTTAAATTTTCTTTAATAAACTTAGCAGAAAAAGAAATTCTTAATTTACAAATACAGTCTAACCCGGGTTACCCGTGTTAAAGATGGCTTACCCAATGTACTCCATGTATACAGAACTTAGATGAAAATCTCTTCTAATTGAAAACTCTAATGGATTTTTTTTTGTATTTAGCATATTTTGATAGATTGCCCACCAGCTACACCAAAAAGCATTTTAGGTATGTCCGTATAAGTATATGTCCAGCGGTCTGATTTCACTATTTATTTGTGATTCTGATTATTTCATTTCATTGTGCGTAGTTCAATTACATATTTGTTAAATTTGTGTTTTATTTAAATTTTTTTATGAAGATTTAATTTTGTTTGGAAATTTCCTTATGGATATATTACACGCAAACAAACAAACGCAGTTTCATTTATATTGTTTTAAGTGCAAACGGGTTAATATTCCATAATTGAGTTGAATGCAGATTTTAAAATATTCGTGCTTGAAAATGTCTTAAAATCCTTAAACAAACAAAAAAAAAAAAAAAAAAAAAAAAAAAAAACAGTAAATTGAGATAGTTTTCAAACAAATTGCATTTTAAGTATATATTTTTTTCTATTTTACGGTGTAAAAATTCAAATTGTGCAATGTATAAAAGTAAAAAAAAAAAAAAAAAAAAAAGCAACAAAAGCTAAATTTATTGATCAAGTCGTTGTCACGATCTATATAGGGTCAGCGTTACTCTCACAGGCATGCTTTTACTTTATAATATTAAGAACCAAGTTATTAGTGTTTTAGAACTCATAATATTATTACCATGATTAATTACTATCAAAATTGCAAATTTTTTACTTACATTTTTTTCAGTTAAATTTTAAAAAGCAAACATCCTTTCAGCTACTTGTTAATTCGGAAGCATCAAACAGCGATAAAAGAAATATATTATTCTCAAACATCGAATAATAAATGCAGAAATTATGTCTGCTTTCATTCCCTGCCTTTATTTGTGTACTAATGGCCAGGCTACAAGCATTTTTTTTTAAACATTTATTATTCTTTAAATATACAGATAAAGAACTTAAAGCCCAATCTTTCAGAGGAATGGTGGATATAAACTTTATTCTATATCATTATTAAATCACTTACAATTGTCCGCTAATTTTTAATACAACAATCGATGTTCAGAAGCTTAATCTTTACAATGTTTTATTTCAAGTTTTCTTTTGCGGACTTAGTAGGAAAAATATTTCTCTTAACTTACAAAAAAATATTCGTGATTAAAAGAGATCAAAATTAAACTTTTGTACCAGCCAACCTTTTGTATATATTTACTGCAAAATTTTTAATACATTTTTGAATCAATTTCAAAACAAACCCCCCTTTAGCTATTTACCAATCAGGAAGCTTTGGAATGCAATAAATTAACTATGTTACTCTCATACATAGAAAATAAATATAGAAGTAAAGTCTATTATAAATATCTGCCCTCATTTGTATATAGAAACTCTTGAACATGCGATTGTCTGACCACAAACACTTTTTTTCTGACATTCCTTCTTCTTCATCAAATATACAGCTCAATAATGTTAAGCTCATCATTTCAGAGAATTGACCAATATAAACTTCCTTTTCCATCATTATTAAATCACTACTATTGTCTGCTAATTCTTACAACATGTTACATTACAATATGAATATCTAGAGCTGAAATCTGTAAATTGTTTCATTTTTTATTTTCTTTTATGGACTTGGCAATATATATATTTTTTTCTTAATTTACAAATATTCCTGAAAAAGTATGATTAAAATAAACTTTTGTGCCAGCCAATCCTTTAAGATAATTTTTGAAATATATTTTTCGAATCAAATTTAAAGCAAACTTCCTTTCAGCTATTTACTAATCCTAAATAAAAAAAAATTAAAGTGTAATGGAAGAAACATGATATTGTCAAACATTGAAAGATAAATATAGAAGCTAAGTCTACCTTAAAACTCTGTCCTCATTATGATAGCATATATCCTCTTGAACATTACGATGATCATATTCCAAACACATTTTTGCCTTATATATTTCTAACATTTTTTTCTTCTTCAAATATACCTCTCAAAAATTTTAAAATCATCACTTCAGAAAATTTTTAATGTAAGTCTTATTTTCTATCACTGGTAAATCACTTTTGTTGCCTGCTAATTCTTATTACTACACGAATATTCAAAGTTGAAATATGTAAAATATTTCATTTTAAATTTTCTTTTAAGGACTTAGAAAAAGGAAATATGTTTTTTAATTTACAAATATTTATGATTACTAACGATCAAAATTAAACTTTTGTACCAGTCAATCCTTTAAGAAAAAAATTGTATGTACATTTTTTGAGTCAAATTTAAAACAAACTCCACCCTGCCTCCGCTATTTACTAATTCCAAAAAATCTAAGTATAATAAAAGAAACATGTCATTCACAAACATCAAAAGATAAATATAGAAGTCAAATCTACCTTAATGCTCTGTTCTCATTATCATAGCAGCTCTTGAACATGCAACGGTCAGATTACAAAAAAAAAAAAAAAAATATTTTCTTTATTTCTGACATTTCTTCTTCAAACGTACCGCTAAAAATTTTTAAGTCCATTACTTCAAACAATTGATAAATATAAAAGTTATTTTCCATCACTAGTAAGCCACTTATATTGTCTGCTAATTCTTAATACAATATGAATATCCAGAACTGAAATCTGAAAAGTATTTCATTTTAATTTTCGTTTATGGACTTAGCAGAAAATGTTTATCTTAATTTACAATTATTCATGACTAAGAGTGCTCAAAATTATCCTTTTCTAAGTTTCAATCCTTTAATAAAAAAATTTTAAATACATTTTTGAGTCATTATTCAAAGCAAACTTCCCTTCAGCTATTTACTAATCCGGAAACAGCGAAGTGCAATAAAACAAACATGTTGTACTCAAACATCGAAAGATAAATATAACATTAATTTCCTGTTCTCATTAACATAAGCAGAATTTGGACATGCAATGGTCAGACTATAAGCACTTTTTTTCTGATTTCTGACATTTTTTCTTCAAATATACATCTCAAAAATTTTATGTCCATTACTTCAGACAATTGACCAACATAAACGTTCTTCTCTATCAAAAGTATATCACTTCTATTGTCTGCTAATTCTTAATACAATATGAATATTCAGAACTGAAATCTGGAAAGTATTTCATTTTAATTTACTTTTATGGACTTTGCAGAAAAATGTTTTTCTTAATTTAAAAATATTCATGATTATGAGTGATCACAATTAACCTTTTGTAAATGCCAATCCTTTAAAACAAATTTCTGAGTCATTATTCAAAGTAAACTTCCCATCAGCTATTTACTAATCCTGAAGCACCGATGTGCAATAAAAGAAACATGTTGTACTCAAACATCGAAAGATAAATATAACATTAATTCCCTGTTCTCATTAACATAAGCAGAATTTGGATATGCAATGCCAGACCATAAACACTGATCTTTTCTGATTTCTGACATTTATTCTTCTTCAAATATACATCTCAAAAATTTTAAGCCCCTTACTTCTGAGAATTGACCAATATAAATTTTCTATTCTTTCACCAGTAACCACTTCCACTGTCTACTATTTTTTAATACTACATGAATATTCAGAATTAAAATCTTTAAAATATTTCGTCTTACATTTTCTTTCATGGACTTAGCAAAAAAATATATATATTTTTTTTTTATTTATTTACAAATATTCATGAAAAAGTGTGATTAAAAGTAATATTTTGTGCCAGGAATCCTTTAAGATAATTTTTTGAAATACATTTTTTGATTCAAATTTAAAGCAAACTTCCCTTCGGTTATTTAGTAATCCCAAAAAATGGAAGTGTAATGAAATAAACGTGTTATTGTCAAACATCGAAACATAAATATAAATTTAAGCCTACCTTAATGCTACGTCCTCATTACCATTAGTGTCTATCCTCTTGAACATACAATGGTCATATTACAAACACTTTTTTCCTTATTTCTGGCAATTCTTTTTTCTGCAAATATACCTCTCAAATATTTTAAACACATTACTTCAGAAAATTTATATGTTATCAGAAAATTTATACAAATATAAACATTCTTTTGTATCACTGTTAAATCAATTCTGTTGTCAGCTAATTCTTAATACTACATGAATATTCAGAGTTGAAATCTGTAAAATATTTCATTTTAAATTTCCTTTTAGCGATTCAGCAAAAAATCATTTTTTTGAATTTATAAATATTCATGTTTAAGAACGATCAAAATTAACCTTTTGTACCAGTCAATCCTTTAAGATAGATTTCTGATATACATTTTTTTAGTCAAATTTAAAGCAAACCTTTTTTTTCCGCTAATTTACTAATCCCGAAAAAATTGAAATGTAATAAAAGAAACATGTTATTCATAAACATCGAAAAATAAATATAGAAGTTAAGACTACCGTAATGCTCTGTTCTCATTATCATAACTGCTCTTGAACATGCAACGGTCAGATTAAAAAAAAATATTTTCGTTATTTCTAACATTTTTTCTTCTTCAAACATGGCGCTCAAAAATTTTAAGTCCATTACTTCAGACAATTGATCAATATAAACAATCAATTCTATCACTAGTAAATCACTTCTATTGTCTGCTAATTCTTAATTCAGAACTGAAATCGGGAAAATATTTCATTTTATTTTACTTTTATGGACTTTGCAGAAAAATGTTTTTCTTAATTTAAAAATATTCATGATTATGAGTGATCACAATTAACCTTTTGTAAATGGCAATCCTTTAAAACAAATTTCTGAGTCATTATTCAAAGTAAACTTCCCTTCAGCTATTTACTAATCCGGAAGCACCGAAGTGTAATAAAACAAACATGTTATACTCAAACATCGAAAGATAAATATAGCATTAATTCCCTGTTCTCATTAACATAGCAACTGTTGAACATGCAATGGTCAGACCATAAACGCTTTTTTCTGATTTCTGACACTTCTTCTTCTTCAAATATACCTCTCAAAAATTTTAAACCCATTACTTCAGAGAATTGACCAATATAAATTTTATTTTCCATCACCAGTAATCACTTCCACTGTCTTACCAATTCTTAATACTACATGAATATTCAGAATTAAAATCTGTAAAATATTCCCTTTTATATTTTATTTCATGGACTTAGCAGAAAAATATTTTTCTTAATTTACAAATATTCATGATTAAGAACGATCAAAATTAACCTTTTGTACAGGCCAATCCTTTAAGATAAATTTTTGGAATACATTTTTTGAGTCAAATTTAAAGCAAACTTCCCTTCAAGCTATTTACTAATCCGTAAGCATGGAAGTGCAATAAAAGAAACTTGTTATTCCCAAACATCGAAAGATAAATACAGAAGTTAAGTCTACCTTAATTCTCCGTCCTCATTAGCATAGCAGTTCTTGAACAAGCAATGGTCAAACCACAAACACTTTTTTTTCTGATTTCTAACTGTTCTTCTTCAAGTAATTCAACTGTCCTTTGGGAGTTGAGAATAAACTCCGAACTAATTTGCATTATTTCGAACGAAACAATATTTTATCTTTGTTTATGAGATGCTTTATGCATATGCATTAGACTTTACGAATTGTGCCTTTTTTTTCCCTCTCTTCCTTTCTTAAGGAGCAACAATTTTCTGGCTCTAGTGGAGTTTATTTATTGTAAGAAAGGATTATGTTGCTGTGCGTAATTTCTATAAAATCAGACAAAAAAAGCTGATGCCAAAATAAAATAGCTTTGTTACTCAGCTCTCACTAAGTATTGTCTCTAATTTCTGGGAATGTTTGGCATTTTTAAAAATAGTATCAGATTGAGAAATCTGATGTTATTCTGCGGATGGTTTTTGCAGAATATCAGCAGAAAAATCTGTAGATAAAAGATGAAAAGGAATTTTCCGATAAGAATTTTTCTTATGAAAAGTTTATAGTGGAGATTCAATAATTTTTATCTCTGCAAAATAAAGATTTAGCTGATAACAATATTTAAGTAGTTTTAAATAAATGTCAGAATATTTAAATGAATGTGGAAAGTTGTAACAAAACATTTATTTCTATATTTGCTTATATTTTATTTTGTACCTTAGATAATCTTTTCTGGTGATGAATGTGTTTTAAATTAGAAAAGGATAAGATATTAAAATACATGTGTGGTGCTATATATGTGTTTAATAAATAATGAAAATGTTTTACTCTAAACAAAATATTTTTATTCTTAATTAAAAAAGAAATAAACATTTTTATCTAGTCAAGATAAACATGAATTACATTAATAATAATTTTTAAAACACTATTTCATCTGTGTTAACACAGATGTCCAGCATTAAACAACAGAAATTTTTCTTTTATGTTTAGCGCCTGTTTTAATTTTATTTGACAATAAACCATGTATATAATTAAAGATATTTTCGCTTATTCGTCTTTAAAAACTATTACATCTAAAAGCAAAAAAAACAGCTAAATTTTACTTGCTAATCTGACAATTTCCAAATGCAATAAATCACTAATTCGTTGTAAAGAGGCACAACTCATAAAATTTTATTTCTTAAATACTTATGATTTATATATTATATATTATATATTTATTATTTATTTTTTTATGTATTTATGATTTATTTTTTATATATTTATGATTATATTTTTCTTATATATTTATAAATTACAAAAAGGGTTTAAAGCATTTTTAAATATTTTAAAAAAAGGCTGATTTACATGATGATTTTCCGCATTTCGTGTTGTAAAAACCTGTCATTTACAAATTTTTAAAAAATAGGTTGCATCTTATAGTGTAATTTTTTTTTACCTTATATATAAATTTTTTAATTCATTCTTAATACATTTTAAATAAAAGACGCCCGGTAGCTCAAGGGTTAGCGCACTGTACTGCCACACTACTGGTCTGAGGTTTGTCTCCAGATTTCGGCAAGGTTTACTCAACCCTTCATTCTTTCGGCGTTCATAAAATGATTACCAAGCTTTCTTGGCGAACTAAAAGCGTCAGACATATCACTTGTCTAGAACATACGCTATATACACTGAGTGGACAGAATATTAGGAACACCCTGCTACGCAGCACTAATATCGTGTCACATCTGGATTTGATGATGGCAAATTTTTCAAAGATACATATCAAGTTCCATCTAGCAGAGCATACAGATATATGCTTCTACAACGATCCTGAATTGTATTGCGTTACGAAATTGTTGCGTTGTAGCTCTTCTTCTTCTGCACAGTCGCCTGTCGCCTCAACACAAATGATTGTCGTTCACAAGTGATTTCCCTCTACTATTCAAATTTTCACTCGGAGTCTTATGGCCTAGTTACCAATCTTTGAAATCTCGAGACATTAGCTGTACGAGAAAAGCCAAGGCAGTCAGCATTTTCACATATGGTATACCCGACCCTATGGCGACCACAATCATTGTGCGGTCAAAGTCACTCAAATATCTTATTTTCTCCATGAATAGGAACATTGAAAATTTCACTGGAGCTTCTGACAAGGAGAAAGATTTCCATTAGAAAATTTAGTTTATTACATCAGCGCACAAGCTGCACGGATAAGTCGAAGTTTGAATGAGAAGTATTCTTATTTTTTTTGTCACTGTACTGGCACACTTTTGGTCGTGTATAATATCTCAAGGCCTACGGTCAAGAAAGGCGGAGTTGGTCACAGCAAGGTATTATCCTTCATCTGTCTTTGATGATAGCAAATTTTTCAAAGATACGTGTTAAGATCCATCTAGTAGAGCATACAGATATGCTTCCAACGACTCTGAATTGTATTGTGTTACAAATTGTTGCGTTGTAGCCCTTCTGTTTCTGCACATAATGCGTACCAGTCACCTTGCACTTCTGTCGTTCAGAAGCGATTTTCACTCGAAGTCTTTTTGCCTAGTTATCAATCTTTGAAATCTCGAGACGAGAAAAGCCAAGACAGTCAGCGGTTTCAGATATGATGGACCCGACCCTTATGGCAACCACAACCATTTCGCGTTCAAAGTCACTCAAATATTTTATTTTCTCCATGGGTAGGAAAATTTAAAAATTCACTGGTGCTTCTAACCAGGAGAAATCTTTTAATTGGAAAATTTAGTTTATTAGATCAGCGCACATGCTGCCACGGATGAGTCGAAGTTTGAATGAGGAGTGTTCCTATTTTTTGGCCACTCAGTGTATAATATCCCAAGGCCTGCGGTCAAGAAAAGCGGAATTGGTCACAGCAAGACATGATACTTCATGGTTTAGAGCACCACGGGTCTTGTAGCTTTTTTTTATAATTTAAAAATTATACTTAATGAATTTCCTGTCTAGCTGCCATTCCAGAGTCTTATCTCCCAAATCTACCTTTGAAAATAATGTATTAGAAGGAAAATTTCCAATTTCTTCTTCTTTTTGTTTTGTTGTTAAATTAAAATTTTAAAATGGCTGTTTTTTGTAATTTTATTTTCTCAAATATCTCATTTCTAAAACTGTAACTACATTGAGAAATTCACAGTTTTAGCTTCAATTTAAAAAAAAAAAGAAAAAAAAGGCATTTATTAATATAAAAGCTTTGTGTGCATTTTTAATTAAAATAAATTAAAATCTATTTCGTAACTGAACGTTTCGTTATTTGAATTACATCAATGAAAAAATATTATTATTAGAAGTGATATTTTATTAAACTTTAATTAAAGAGTTATTTAGATAAATATATATAAATCATTATTTTATTTTGTGTAGTAAAAATTTTAAAAAGTATGTTATTTTTAATTCTTTAGTAATTAAATATAAACAATGCGTATTTTAGTAAACAGGTAGAATATAAAGGTGATTTCTAAGAAACAAACAGTGACTAATACTAACAATACCACTAACAGGAATTAAAGAATTATCTCGTCTATTAGTAATTTTGTGTTTTGTTTTTTAAAAAAAATGATGAATTTAACAAACGAATACTAAACTAATCTACTTAAGGAAAATTATTTATGTTTCATTTTGATTAAATTGATGTTATTTCTTTTGTAAATTACTTTTTTGGGGGAAATTTAGTACTGTCATTTGAAAAAGAAGTTAAGGGCAAAGTAATATCTCAATAACGAGTGAATGTGAGAAGATTAAATTATTCAACATTTTGTCTTACGTTTGATTGTCTATAGTTCAAAAGAAATCGTTCAATCATGATATTGTTGGAGACGCGTATTATAAAAACGTTGTTATTCAAGAATTAGGTGGTATCTCATAGATTTTTCTAAAGATATTGCATGTAATTCTTTAAGAATTTCGCAGGATGTTTAAAAGACAATGATTTCTTTTGAACTTTCTTAAATTACAATACGTGTGATTTTTCGGTAAAATATTAGACATTAAACAATAGAACTTACTTCCCTTGGAGCTATTTGTCGCCAAACTAATAGATTGAAAAGTTCTAGATTCGTAACAATGAACATGTTGATTTACCAAAGCTATTCTAAAGTTTCTTTTTTTCGTTACATCCACTTTGATTAGAAGAACTCGTGCAAAACAAAGAACACTCGTTAATATTTTTGGCAAAACATCTTCTGTTCAAGAGCATACTGTGATTAACAGGCAAAACTCGGAACAAATAAGAAACCGTATTGTTTTACTCAACTTTTAAAAGTCAAACAATAGAATGCGCCATTGAGTTTTGTTGACAAAATGGCGAATGTCGTTTTTATGTATAAGAAGCAACATTGTCTGTGATAGGTTTGTGATTAATTGTTATTTGCCTACTCATTTTTATTTTTCCTCTCAAAAAGCAAACTTGAATTCTTTTCATCGGAATAAATAATACTTGTTTCAATTTATGGCACCACGCTGTTTTGTTACAAGTCGTGAACATAACCCTTTGTGTACATACTATTGCTTCTATACAAAGCGATGCGATGAATAAGTAGGGAGGAAAAAAAACTCTACATACAGATCTCACAATTAATCCGGGTCTTTTCAGAAGTGTAGATTTAACACTGAAGAATAAAAATAAACGTCAGTAGAAATTTTACAAAATAGACCGCTTAAAATTATAGCTTTGCTGCTACATTTTTTTTTTCTTCTACAACGCCAATTGCTTAGTAGTGTTTTATGCAATTTGAATTCAATCCGCTGTTGCATCTATTCTTTACCAAAGAGAATGTCAAGATGAAAAGAATATATATCTTAAGTACCTCACTAAAGCGTGTGAGTCGGGATTAATTTCTATATTGTGTTGTGAAACATTCATCGTCGAAATGAAAATTTTCAAGGGTTTTGTCGAGCTTCTTTTGTTTGTGGTGACAGAAGAAAAGCCGTTTATCAGGAGATGTCAAGAAATTCCCGTGAAATATAAGGAAAAAAAATGCGAACTTTTCAGTTAAGTGAAAAATCTGACCAGAAATTTTTAAGGCTATAAAGCTCTAACACCTCTGAAGTTCTTTCATAGAGCAAAACATGTTTTTATGGGCGATTTCTTAAGAAAGTTTTCATCACTAGAATATCTCAAGAAGGGGTTTTATGGCGTAGTTAAGTTTATTATGCTTGAAGTTTTCAAATACTTCTCATAAGAACTTGCAATTGTTTGATAAAAACTGTATTTAAATATTAACAAAAGTAGACTTTCAATAACAGGAGATTTCATTCATGGTGTTGTATATATGAGAAATATTTTTTTATGAACTCTTTGTAAAATAATAAACATTATAGAAAACAGAATTTATTTCTAAAAGCCTGGCTAAATGTAAAAGAGAAGTATAAGTATATTTAACTGAATTTTCTTAAAAGTTTAAATGCAGAAGTAAATTTTTCTATATCATTAAATGCTTGAGAGATTATTTTAAAACGACTTTTGTAAAATAGCTGTAATATACAAAATTTAAAGGTACGGCTGTAGGAAAATGCATATATACAATTTTTTAAGAATTTTTCTCTTATTAAAGTGCCATTTACATTAATGTCACAATTTCTAAAAATGAAACCAAATAACATTGGAAAGCAACTGGAATAATATAGATTTTTATTTCAAAGTAAAAATAAAGTAATATTTATCAAAACCAGTAGGAACGAAACCTTCCTGTAAAAGAACACAAATGGATAGTTTTCATGGTCTCGGTGAAATACAATACATTGTTAAAAATTTTATGGTGGGTTGAGCCAACTTTTGGTGTTGCAGTAGCTGCAAGTATAATATGGTGAAACCTGGAGCCGGAGCTGCAAATGCTGGAATGAAATTTAACCATCGCATGATTTCAGATATTGTAGCACAAAAGTTGGTTTAACTTACCACAAAATTTTTAACAGTGTAATATATAACAGACGATGTACCTTCTAAGTCGAAAACCTGTCCATAATTGAATCTTTTTCGGTTTCTTGTGATTCCGTCCTAGCAAAGAATACTGTTTTATTGCTCTTTGTATGTGCTAAGTAAAAATTCTGGCTAGAAATTTTTAAGGCTACAAAGCTCTAACCCTTCTTAAGTCCTTTTATAGGGCAAAACATGTTTTTATGGGCCGATTTCTTATAAGAAAGTTTTGCAGCAGAATATCTCAAGAAAGCGTTTTAAAGCGTTGTTAAGTTTATTATGCTGGAAGTTTTCAAATACTTCTCATAAGCACTTGCAATAGTTTGATAAAAACTATATTTAAATATTAAGAGCATACATTCGATAAAAGACGGAGATTTTTTTTTCAAGATGATGTTTAAGAGAAATACTTTTCATGAACTATTCATAATCTACTATAAATAATCTATAAAGAACATAATATTTTCTAAAAACTGGCTAAATATATAAGGAAAGTATTTATACTTATAATCTTTAAATCTTTAATCTTTATTTGCGTGCTGTGTGGGCTTGAAATAGGATATTAAAACTATTTTTGAAAAATAGTTGTAATATTCTAAATTTAAAGTTGAGAGAAACAGCAAAAGCATAGGTTAGAAAAACCTACAATAATACTAATATAAGCTATTGTGAAAAACTCTTGGATTATGAATGTAGAATTTGTAACGTTGATGTATTTTCATGTAGATTAGTAAGCTGTTTCTATGCTGCAAGAGATAGTTTAGTTAAATTATAAAAAGCATAAATAATATTTGTTGTCTGCGCTTAGGTTTTTCTAATTATATATAAATAACAATGTTAAATTACATTTTTACATCAATTAAAATATACTTAATATAAAATTTTAATATATAATTTTTCTTTTGTTAATCAAATTTTTGCTTTTCCTGATCTGCGAGAGTAAAAGATTTTTTAACGAACAAGAATAATAAAAGAAAGAAAGAAAATAGCATATTTCTTAAAATTATAATAAAAGATATATAATTCGAATAAAATCGTGGCTTGATGACGTCCATGGACTTTGAAGGCTTGATTACTGAATTGCGTAAAAGAAACATCCTTATAACTCCAAAACCAATAATCCTATTAACTAGCGGTTTATTGCATCTGATTAAGCGTCTCATTTCAAATTAAAATATATCTTTGAATTGAAATTTGGATGAAAAATCGAAGAGTGTGGAAATAGGATTCCAAATATCTCGGCAACTCATTATCCGATCGACTTCATGCTTTATTTAAAATTTATGTTTTTCAATTGTCTTTTATATTCACTCCTTAAAATAAACAATTTCGAAAATTTTTATATACCTTTTATCAGAACGAATATTTCGAGAGTCCGAAAAAAATATTTCCGTTTTATCGAGGTTACTGAAATTCAAAAGCCTTCTTCCCATTATTACATACTAAGTACATACCAAATTTCAAGTCTCTATGTCTATTTTTTCGGGAGATAGAGCGTTTACAGACACACAGACACACAGACGGACGGCAAAATTTTTTTTCTAAAAATATGTTTTTCGGAATCTCCAGTGTCTGAAACGTGTAAATCCGTCAATTTTTTTTTTCGATTTTCAAAACGATTACAAGATTTACCCTATACTACGTATGATGGGTAAGTAATAAACAGCTTTTTATTGGCGTCCCGGCTAAAAATTTTCTATCTTAAAAATCAATAGTTCTTTTTTTATTATTATTAATACTTATTGTTATTTTTTTTTTAGTGCAGTCTTTGATAATTCTACGACTTATTCGTTTCTTTTTTTTTCTCTTTTTACTTTTTTACATCATAAGAAAACGTAAATTTCTGAAACTTTTCTCATGATTTGTACTTTTCCTTATCTTAAAGATTGATAGATATTCTTTTTTTATGAAACTAAAAATAGGAAACGAAAAAAAGTTAAAAATTACATTTACAATCCCAAAGTAAGCAAATTTTCTTTTTAAAAAACCATTTCATTCCACGTGGGGCATGAAAGTTACAAAAATGCCCTTAGAAATCAAGATTTTACATCTATTTATCTTTATGTTCATCACTTCAAAAGTTCAAAGTATGAACAATAAAAAACCGCTTTCTAATGAAAATTTGTAGATCAGCTCTTCATTTATCTAGAATTAGAATGTGTGAATTATCCCCACCACATTGATGTTCCTTCTTCATTCTCATTTGCATATCTAAGATTCATTAAATTAAAAAAAATAATTTTTCGAGGTCACTACCAAAGTGAGTGATGCCTTAGGGGTTCCACTCTCCCCTTAGATCTCAAAGATAATTTTTAACTGATTTGACTGAATTTTTTCATTTGAAATTACTATTGTCTGAATTTTTGTAAAGAAGAGTCATTTTCATCTTCCCCTTTTGATTATGAAATGTAGAGGTGTGAAACTTGGAAGGTTTCACGGAAATACATTTTTAGGAAGTCGAAATTGTATTCAAATGATTGAGTGCCCCATCCCTTGAATCAGCCGTTTTCGGACCCGACTTTGAAAAGGAACTAAAAAAATTTGCAAGTTCATCAAGTTATGTATATACAGTCTTTTCAATTGTTGAAAATAGTAAAGTACACTTAAATCAATTACAATGATTGAAATCATGGGCATTACGAGAGTATTCAAAACTTTTCAGGTATTTATTGTTTAGTTTAATGAAAAATGTTTTATACTAAAATTTAACATTGTTGCCAATACATTTCACTTAGTAAGATAATGCCATATATAGCTGTATAGGAATGCTGTTTATACTAATCAAAGTCATGTTAGACTGAAACTAATGTAATATTAATGTAATGTAAATAATTTTAGACTGATTTGACTGAAATTTTTCATTTGAAATTACCATTGCCTGAATTTTTGTAAAAAAGAATCATTTTCATTTTCCCCTCTTGATTATAAAATATAGAGGTTTGAAATTTTGGAAGATTTCATGGAAATTCAATTTTTATGAAATCGAAATTGTATTCAAATGATTGAGTGCCCCATCCCTTGAATCAGCCGTTTTCGGACCCGACTGAAAAAATTTGCAAGTTCAGCAAGTTATGTCTTTTCAATTATTAAAAATATAGTAAAATACACTTAAATCAATTACAATGATTGAAATTATGAGCATACAAGTGTATTCAAAACTGTTCAGGTATTTATTGTTTAGTTTAATGAAAATGTTTTCACACTAAAATTTAACATTGTTGCCAATACATTTCACTTACTAAGATAATGCCATACATAGCTGTATAGGAATGTTTTTTATACTTATCAAAGTTATGTTAGACTAAAACAAATGTAATACTATTGTAATGTAAATAATTTCAGACTGATTTGACTGAATTTTTTCATTTGAAATTACCATTGTCTGAATTTTTGTGAAAAAGAGTTATTTTCGTCTTCCCTTTTCGATTATGAAATGTAGAGGTGTGAAACTTGGAAGGTTTCACGGAAATTTCATTTTTAGGAAGTCGAAATTGTATTCAAATGATTGAGTGCCCCATCTCTTGAATCAGCCGTTTTCGGATGCGACTTTGAAAAGGCACTAAAATAATTTGCAGTTCAGCAAGTTATGTATATACAGTCTTTTCAATTATTGAAAATAGTAAAATACACTTAAATCAATTACAATGATTGAAATTATGAGCATACGAGTGTATTCAAAACTATTTAGCTATTTATTTTTTAGTTTAACGAAAATGTTTTCACACTAAAATTTAACATTGTTCTCAGTTATATTTGCGCATACAAAGATAATGCCGAACATAGCTGTATAAGAATGTTGTTTACACGAATCAAAGTCATGTTAGACTGAGTCAAATGTAATATTAATGTATTGTAGAGTAAATTTAGACTGGTTCAAAGTAATCACAAGTTCAGTAAGTAGTAGAAAAAATGCAGAAGCTAGCTCAATCAAAATACAGCAACCCTCTATTATATAGCGCCGCATTATATTGCTCAATGAATATATCGGTTTTTTGTGTATTCAGAAAACAAGGTGATAAAGACTATAATAACTTTTCTGAAGTTTTAAGAAACTACAGATGTAGATAACAATTAAGTAAGTGTAATTCTTTATTGTTAATTTTGTTAACATTACAGTAATAGGCTCATAAATTTGTGTTTGAAAACAAAACTAAAGCATTAACTTGTAAGTTATACCCTTTCTTAATTTTTTAAATGTTTTCGATTATATTGCGCTTTTTTATGTACGATACAATGGGGTGCTGCTGTATTATTTATGCGATTCAATGTATTATAATAGCAAGCAAGTTTTTTTTTTTTTTTTTTTTTTTTTTTTTTTACATATTAAAAGGAGAATTTCTGTTCTACTGAGATGGCACTAAAAATCTGAATTAAAAAAAAATAATAAGAGCTTCATAATACTATTGTTAACTTATAAAATCTGTTAATTTTATCAGTTCATGAATGTTAGTAGCAAAAAAATATATCAAACTAGACCTCTTTATTAAAGTGCCATCGTTGAAAAAAATTAGGTTATTTATAAACTATATTTTTTATATTATCTAGGTTATTTATAAATTAAATTATTTATAAATCAAATACTTGCATCTTTCAAAGGAATAAAATACATAGAAATAAATCTCTTGTGTAATATTTTCATTTCTCGAATGTTTATATTGGTATAATTATATGTATATATATTTTCCCCTTTTAAAGTGTGGTCTCTGTTGAACGAAACAGTTTACTGTACTAATATGTTCGGGTACTATTGTGTGGGAAATATTGACATTTTTTTTAAAAATGTCATTTAACTCAAATTTAAATTTTTGAAATGCTTTAGAAAAAAATCCATTTTTTTCTCATTTGATCTAAAGATGACAATAAGCTAAGTATAGCGAAAATAATGGTCACCCACAGCAGAGGTTACCTTCAAAAGGTTCTTTCATAGAAGAGGCTGCATGTGATAAAAATGTAATTTTAATTAAATTATTCAGGTAAAGGATTTTTTATATGAAAACTATTACGTTTTAAAAATGTTTTGTTTTTTGAGAGACTTATGTCAAATTTACATTTTTGACAACATTCGAACTATTTGATGCCCCGAACCAAGTACATAGAATTATTATATTCGAAAACAACTTAATATTGTGCAAAAAAAAAAAAAAAAAAAAAAAAAAAAAAAAAAAAAGCGCTATATTATGTACAGAATAATTATTTTAATCACTTATAGTATGTCAAATTGTTTCACGAAATGACGATTTTCTATACACTGATTTTTTTTTCGATTTTATGGTATAATACTGGCAGTTGGAATGCCAGTATTCTAGCGTAAAATCAACATTTTTTTCTTTTTTTCTTTTTATTATTTATTTATTTATTTATTATTATTATTATTATTATTTTGCTGTGCAGAGGCAGAATACATAAATAACGGGAAGTTAATATATATAAAAACGTTTTCCAATAATTATCTTATTTCTTTAGTGTCGATTATTATATACAGTGTTTTAGGTATATAATCTTTATGTTATAAGCAAATTTTCAATAAATTAATTAATTAAAAGTTCAAAGCAATAAAACACTCTAAAATCAACTACATGTTCATCTTATTGTACAATATTTACATTTGTACGTAGGTTTATTTGCATGTACACTTATTCAGATGTAGGATAGTGTTCAGGTTTTAATTGTGTTTTCTTTTCTAAATGTAAATAAAAATAAATATATACACATCATAGACTTTCCAAACATATAGACTAGTCAAACATTAGACTTGCTCAGAAAAGCAATATTTTTTGAGCAAGAGCTTTGCGATTCTCATTATTAGACAAAACATACAAGCCAAAAAGATATATGATAGTTTTGCAATGAGATCAGATTAAAAATTATTTGATATAAATAAGCAGAGTAAAAAAAAAAAAAAAAAAAAAAAAAAGAAGAGCGTAGTTATTGCTTCAAGTCAGCATATTTATCATGAAGTATGATAATGGTACTTAACGAGCTATAACCGTTTAAGACCGGAGAAATTTTCATATGATGTCATATAGTGTAACCAAAACAAAAGCCATTAGAACTTAGAAACCTAGAAGGTGGTATAGAACTAGGACTCAAAGGAATAACAATAAGATGCAATATAGCGAACACAATGAATGAAAACAAAGAAGAGAAAAAAATATGAACCTGAAAGCGTGATATCTTATCAGCATATTTATCATGAAGCATGATAATGGTACTGAACGAACTATAACCCTTTAAGACAGGAATTTTTTTTTTTATTATGTCATATGTAACCAAAATAAAAGCCATTAGAACCTAGAAATCTCCATGGAAGTGGTACATGAACAGGAAAATTGTAAACTATGAAGCTAGATGAGATCAGATTAAAAAATTCTTTGATATAAATAAGCAAAGTAAAAAGAAAAGAAAAAACAAAATAGGAATAGAGCATAATAATTTCTTACACTACCCATTAAAACAGATATTAATTTATTTTAAAACACATCAAAGAGCAGTGTACAAGTCCAAAAGCTTCAAAAAACACTTTTAAAATTACACTAAAACTAGTCAATATCTTAAAAGTTCTAAAAATATTTTCACCTCTTGTTCCTGAGGAATCTTCAGTTACTGATGTTATGTTTCTTAGAATAGAGCAGTTATTTCCTCAAGTCAGCATATTTATCATGAACGAACTATACCCTTTAAGACCGGAAACATTTTTAGTTTATGCTATTTGTAATCAAAACAAAAATCATTAGAACCTAAGAAATCTGTATGGAAGTGGTATATGGACAGGAAGAATTTAAACTAATGAAGTTAGAAGACACAGTCATTGCTGCTGTGTGTTAAAGCGCAGATCGAGAGCTTATTAAACGATGAAAAAGGTAATGTAAGATAGAAGCTTTATGTTAAAGGGGTTATAGGACTATGGCTCAAAAGGATAACAATAAGATTAGATATAGAAACACAAAGAATGAAAAAAAAATAAAATAAAGAAAATGCTTACCTTGAAGATATATAGAACAGTAATCTAAAAAAAAGAAATTTACATATTTATGTATGCATGGATATGTGACTGTAGTTATCGATCTAACAATTCGACTGTCTGGCTGCATATTGATATTTATGTATGCATGCGTGATGTATATTTCAGCAAGTCAAATTCCAAACAGATTTACAAAGCAAATATTAATTAAAAGTAAAGTATTTTATAAATTATTAAATATATACACAAATAGTAACAGCGAAGAATCTAATGAAATTTTACGCATAGCGTTCATTTTGTACATTCGTTTCTTTTTTAAAAATCGCAGAAATCCGAATGTTTGAGCTATTTATAGTATGATCATGCTTCTATATGTGTTTGTTCCACTGATTTGCATTACAGACGAGGTGTAAAATATATATTATGGGTTGTTTGAAAATAAACTAAGTTTCAGTATCTGCAATTGCATGCCGCGTTTCTTTTACCGGCAATGTCGCTTTCTTGATAATATAAAGTTATTGCTGAAAAGCTAACTTACTGTCCAAACGATAGTGATGCTGAAGTAATGATACTGAAGCTGAAATTTCCTTTTCTGGTAAAGACCAAAATATGTAGATTAAAATAATAATAATAATAATAATAATAACATAATAATGTCTTTATTCTTGCTGGACCACTTTCTAATTTTGATATTTTAAAATAGTAAAATTAAAATTAAAGGAGAGGAACATTCTTGAATCTTTCTAAATTTTGACGTTTATCAATAAACTAAACTTCAGTAACTGTGTTAAGGTAATCATGTTCTTTTTGCCGGCAATGTTACTTCCTAGCGGATATAAAGTTATTGCTGAAAAGTTAACTTATGCGTCCAAACGTTACTCGTACTGAAGCGTTACAGAAACTGAAATTTCACTTCCTAACAAGTCTCAAAATATTCAGATTTTCTTAGAACATACTACTTTCTAGATTCTTGCGAAATGAATTTCTAAATTCTATTTCCTAAAATAATATCTGGGAAATTAAATTAAATGAACTTTTTTGAAGCCTTTTAAATTTTGTTCAAATCTTAAGTTTAAAATATTATATATTACAATTTTAGTGATCAAAATAAATTCTACTGATACATGTTCAATATTACGTATATATATTTTGTTTATTCCCATGGAAATTTTGAATACGAGGATGATTACAATTTTGTTTATATTCACGGAAATTTTGAATACGAGAATGATTATACAATCTTGAAAATTGAGTGGAAATTTTAATTTAATGACAAATACCTTTAACAAAAATAAAAGTAAATATAT
Organism: Maratus michaelseni; assembly: GCA_963931845.1. Lineage (NCBI taxonomy): Eukaryota > Metazoa > Arthropoda > Arachnida > Araneae > Salticidae > Maratus > Maratus michaelseni. The sequence continues at coordinate 135,967,228 of OZ007593.1, forward strand.
TTTAGTTTTAATCTCTAAGAAAATGAAGATAATTAAAAAAAAAAAAAAATATTTTAAAATATTTAAAAAAAAATTATCAAACTTTAACGTTTATAAGTTTATATTTTGAATGTGTAAGGAAATGAATGTGTAGGTTGGTTGCTTGTGTATATTTTGAAGCATTATAGTTGTATTGCCATGGTTAACTTTTTGAAATAATTTTTTAGCATTAAATAAAATATTTGTATTATTTTAAACTTTGAAATTAGATAACTTATATATAAATATGAGTTACCTTGTTATACTTTTTTGAAGAACTGTTTCACAAATTCGTTAGTTGCAATCAGTGTTAAAGAAATATTATCATATTTCTGCAATTTTTACTGTGTTGACGAAAATTGTTAGTAATGTTCGTTTTGGTTAGAAAATATATAATTTAAAAAATACACTGTGCCATTGAAATAATACATGTTAGACTAAATCATAAAATGTATTCAAAATCAAAAACAGTTAAAAAATTAGATAAATTATTTTTTGATATTCAAAATTTATTTTAGTTGAATAGCGAATATTTTGATATTATTCTTATTAATGAATTACCAAAATTGTAAACGGATCCCATGTAATATTCAAATAACATGTTCAACTTTAAATTTTTAAACTTTATAGATCATAAAAAATTAAAGAAATATTATAATTTTAATATTTATAATATTTACATACTTTCACAAGCTAAAATACTTTTTTGACAGTAATATAAATTACTTTAAGATGGAAAAGAGATAAAGAATTAGCAAGATAAAAATATTGCACAGATTTTAGCTACAATTTATGTATACATTTTAACAGAAGAAATCTGTTTCTTTAAACTTTGATTTCAGAGTTTTTTTTATTAGTGATAATTTGCTTTTATGATTAGTATCAACTGTGTTATTAATAAAATTGCCACATAGACAAATTTGCAAACTGTTTAGTAACATTGTCTAAATTATATTATTAGTAGTTTATCATTAAAATATTGTATTATAAATTTGATATCCGTTTATACGTCTTCCAGCTTTGGTCCCAATTCATTTCTCCTTTCCTGGTAATAATTTTAGCTTATAAATGCAACTTCATGCTTTTTCACTCAATAATTATACGTTTTTGAGATTAAAGTCCCAATTCATTCCTGCTATACATAGTACTAATTTTTTGTTTATACATGTAACTTTGTGTTTTTTTTTCTCTTAAATATTATACGTTTTTGAGCTTTAAGTCCCAATTCATTCTTCCTTTACATAATAATAATTTCCGTTTATATAACATGCAACTTCATGTTTTTTTCATTCAAGAATTATACGTTTTTGAGCTGAAAATCCCACTTCATTCCTGTTTCTTGAATTTTAAAATATTTTGTTGATATGGCACAGTCAATTCTTAATTTTACATGAAATTTTGAGCTAGGTGCCATTCTAGGTGCCATATTTCATTACTTTTTTTCTGATAATAATATGATTCGTTCAAACTTAAACGACACAGTACACAGTAAATATTTAATTCAATTGCATGTTTTTTTCCTTCCTAGATAATATGTTTTAAGATTAGATCCTAATTCATTCTTTTTTTTTCTAATCTTAAAAATGTTTCTTTTGTATAAGACAGTAAATTCTTAATATCACTGTATTATTTTTAAACTGAGAATTATACATTTTTGAGCTTAGGTAATAATTAGTTTAAGTTTTTTGTTGTTGTTTTCTAACAATAAAATGTCTCATTTTTAAAGCCCAATAAATTATTAATTCCCTTTATACGTTCTTCATCCAAGAATTTCGAGTTCAAAATTCATCCCAGTGTAATAAATTTTGTTCCGAGTTACCCATGATTCCAAAAAACGTTCTTTATCATTAGAAATCTTGGCAACCAATGTATTTTCGAGATTTAAAGAAGACATTATAAGACATAGTTACTTTTGCCAATGATTTTCGGAAACGTTTCCGAGTAGTTTTTATGGTGTATTTACCAGTTTTTTTCAAACAAACATTTCAGTTTTGAGGATGCTATTAATTCTTATTTAAACATTTTCACACAAACACATTAATAAAACAGTCTTGAAATTATACATGGAAGAATAACAAAATAATATTAACTTTAATTTTAATGTTAATGGTGTTAATTTATAATGTTTGTCTGGGAAAGATGTTTGTTGAACATGAAAATATTTACTTGAGAATTAATAGCATCCGAAAAACCTATATTAAAAGTTGAGAAAACTGATTAATACACTATAAAACTACTCGGAAGCGTTTCCGAAAATCAGTGGCAGCAAGAAAAGCTGTTTTTATAAATGCGTCTTTAAATCTGGAAAATATATATTGGTTTCTGAGATTTCTTAAGATAAAGAACATTTTTCGGAATCCTTATTACTCGGAAGAATGGTAAGGTGTGTTTTCGTTATATTTTTGTGTTTTCGTACATGTGTGTTTTCATTGTTCTTATTGTGTGTTTTCGTTCGTGGTTATATTATATTTTCATAGATTAAGAAACATCTCTATATTTTATAGTGTATAATTCAAAAATTATATGTTCATGCTTAATTTAAAATTTTTAAAAAGTATAAGCTTTATTCAGTAAATCTTCACTTAAAACTTTCTTCGCAATCTCTTCAAATCCTAAAGAGAGAAAGTCTTTTGCTACAAACTTGACATTCAATTCTGCGTCTCACATGTGTTCCCATTATCCAGTTCCCGCAGCTGGTGTCCCGTATAGCACCTATTGAAGTATTTTTTTTTCTCCACATAACACAACCCAAGTAAGGTGAGAGAGAACCTAAGTGGGTCAGAAGAAAGTTCCGTTTGAAAGTGAAGGAAGCCCTTACAATAGCTTACAAAAAATCCAAATAGCACTCTTTTTGTGACTGGCCTCAATTCCTTTACTATCGGAAAACTTTCTCCGATGTCTTGTCCCCCTTTATACCGCTCTCATATCGGACTAGTTTTTTAAGGCCCTACCCCCCGACGGAGACTTTCGTTTTCAGCTTCCCGCGTAAGGTCGGGATCTTGTCCGCTGGGTCGATTCGATGATGTCGCCGATACAGTTACTTGCCGAAGACCGGTCGGGGAAAGGTTTTTTGTGGGTGGTAGTGACCTGTGGATACGCTGAACGAGGTATGCGGGAAAACATTCGACCGTAAATGCCGAAAGATACGGGAAGGGTAAGGTTGCATCCTCTGATCTTATCTCTCTTTACCTGCACGTATAGTGGAAACAAAAAAAAAATATGCTCACATGTTCTAAGTATTCCATTACATTATATATTTAGAAAGAGTTAGATTAACCTTATGATCTTATTTACATTACATGATCGAATATTAGAAACATAATTATTTATTTTAATTATTTTTTATCGTATTTACTTAGAATGAATAATAACTAGACTAATTAATAGCGAACTTACACCATGTTGCTTATTGTTTACAGACCAAAAACAAATCGACAGAAAAATTTAAATCAGTTATTATCATCTCTATCTCAAAAGAGTAATACTAATATCATCAATCTTAGTAACTTATCTCTGTTTACTTGTGCACATACTCAAAATAAATTATTTAATTGGTTATAATACTCTCCTGCCACATATTTAAATGTATTTCAAGATCAATTATTAAATATTAGGACAATATTATGTATAGGAAAAACTTAAGTATTTGCATTACATATATTATTATTACTACGTGTAGTTTTACATTTTTATTAACCTTAATAGCATAATCAAACTGTCGATTTCTTTTTTTTTCTTTAATCTCTATCTAACAGCTAAAAAAAAAAAAAAAAAAAAAAAAAAAAAAAAAAAAACTTTTATAAAAATATTTATCTTAACAATTTTTTTATTAACAAATTGCGTAACATTAGCTATTATATAAATTATTCAAACATTTGAAAGAAAAAGTAGAAAATAAATAATGTTTTATTTGTCATATAATCTTGAAAATAGATTGCATCTAGATATCTAAGTCACTTCTGTTTCTTGCATTACTTTTCGAAACTATTTAATACATATTATGGTTGTAAATTCATAGAAGTGTGTTTACATCTTATATATGTTACACTTTATAAGTCATTTAACTTTGATTTTCTTTTGTTTACATTTGATCTAAATAAATGATTTGGTTGTAAATTGATCATTCACAGTTTTTCTAAAAATATTTCTGAATATCGTTAAGTTCATAATATTATAACATGGATACTATAATGATTACATTTTGTAGTCTTTATATTTTTATAGTCTTTATGAACTTGATTTTATATTTGCTTGCAGTTATTCTGAAGAGCCATAATGTTAAAATCATACACTAATATTATATTTTTTCTGTTTGTTTTTGTTTCTTTAAAACACTTGTTTGAAGCTCTTAAATATTATCCGGTAATGTACAGATATTAGCAGTTCAGTACGTCTATTTTATGTGCTTCACGCGCTTAAATTTGTTCTAAGCATAATTTTTTATTTGTTTAGTATGTTATTTCTATTGATTTGTTTGTGTATTTGCTCTTTTCAATTTTAAATTTACATAGATAAACAAACATGACATCTTGTCGTTCAAAAAGCATCTGATAAACAGCAGCAATACAATTCAATACAATTCAAAAAGCAGCTGGATTTCAAAACTCTTGCATATTTATGAAGCAAAGAAAAACTATTCTTTCATGTTACTTTTAAAAAGATACATGTTTATGACTAAAATATCGTTTAAGGTTATTATTTTAAACCATCTTATCTACTTTATGTGAGTGATGGCAATTATTAAGTTAAACAAAAGAGTATATTTTTGGATCAATAAAATAAAATTTCTAGTAATTTATTACTACAAAATATTAATAATACAGTTCTTATAACTTTTTATTGTACTAGAAATCATCATGCATAGTATAAGAACTAAACTTATTTATAAAGCTATATTTATAAATATATGTTTCTTTTACATTTAAATATAAAAAGTTATTTAACAGTATATTTTTTTAATTTTCAATTAATACTGTTTTATTTTTATATAATTCAGACAAAAAAAACATTTATATTATGTATAATCCTACTCAAAATAAATGCTCTTTAAAAATCTGTGACGAAATTCCATTATTAAATTCAAATTCATAATTTTTGAAAGACAATTTTTTGTACAGCCTAGTAATTTGTTATAAACATTTTTTTAAATAATTATTTTATGTACAACATTTCCATACATATAATTTAGACATTTTGGTTTAAAGAAACATTTATTTTTTTTTAAACCAAAATTAAACAGTCTGTTTTGAAGTCTTTGTTATTAAAAAAGCAATATCAAACAAAACATTACAGTCATTTATTTGTTATTCGGTTGTTTCAAATAAATGATATCTATAAATACTATCTTAATATGTTTCTAACTGAAAAAAAATGTATATTAAGTCTTTCAAAATAATTAAAAATTTTGAGGAAATAATATTTATGATATTTCAAAAAGAGTGACATTATAACTGATATAATTTAACTTTAATAAAGAAAAATATTTTCTCTACCTTATTTTATGAAAATGTTTAACTTAATTAATAATAGTTTAATACTATTTTCAATTTTTATTGTAAATACGTAATCACAATGTACAGTGGATAAGCAAATACTGCATAGTTTCAAAGAAATGGATGAATAACACACACCGCTTTACTTAATACCACAATTTCATCTTAAATATAGCTGTTATTTTTTTTAGCATTTTATTACTTATCTTATAAGTTTTCAAAGAATGTAATGTAATATTTTATTACAAGTCTATAATAAAATTGTACACACAAAAACAGATTATGTGTAAATGGTTAAGATTTTTTTTCAACCTTAATAAATAAATAAATAAATAAATAAAAATATGAATGTGAATATTACAGAATATTAAATATGAACAAGAAATATATTACAATTAAAATACTTCTAACTTCTTTAGTATATTACTTTCTATCTTACATTACAATATCTTATTTTTTTATTAATATTTTTTCTGCACTATGATTAGTTATAACACAGTTTAAAATTATTATCACGCTCAATATTATTTAAGATTAGTTAAGGCATATCCCTGGTCAGTGTAAAAAAGAAATCCGTCGATTTCAAGTTTCTTTTATTTTATTAAAGATAAATCTATAAGCAAGTTTTATTTCGATTTCAATAATGTGTTACCATTGACTGACTATACAGTCTATTAAAATGTAGCATTTAGTTGAGTTTATTTGATGAAAAATCTAACCGAATTTGGTTTCGATCTAAAAAATTTGTTTCCTAAGAGCATATAGTGTATTCGAATTAGCTTTTGTGCAAAACCTACAATGTATTGAAATTAACATGATATTCCTTGAAAAAACATACTATGTTTGGAATGTGACAATAGTAGATGGATGTTATACTTCTATCATCCAATACCTTTTATTTGTATCGGTAAACTCAATAAATCTTTATTAGTATTTTTAAATGGGGAAAAAGTTAATTCAAAAGGCTGATAAGGACATAAAAATAGGAAATACATTTTTTATCACAAAAAAGTATATTAACCAGAGACTTAATTTTTTCTAACAAATAATTATATATTATGTTAGTATACCAGAATATCAGGTATTAGTATTAATTGTGGAGAGCAATACTAGAATATATTTATCTTTTCATATTATTAAAAAAAAAACACTGGAAGGAAATAAACAAAAGGAAATAAACATTATTTCCTTTAAAAAATTATTTTATATTGTCAGTAAAAACATTTATCATCACTAATCATTAAAAACATATTTAGTTAATGATTACTGATAATATATGTTTTTACTTACAATAATGAAAGGATTTTTTAAAAGGAAATAATGTGTTTTTAAAGATAAAAATAATATGAAAAGATAAATATGTACTGGTATTGCTCTCCACAATTAATACTAATGCCTGATGTTTTGGTTATACTAATATAATATATAATTGTAATACGGGCATTAAAACAAATTGAATATTCTGTTTTTAGACTATCTAAAATAAAAATAATTTCTGATACTTTTGTCCACTGAAAATTTCCTAAACAATTTCTGTATTTAAAAAAATACATAGTCCTTACGACAAGTGCTTTTGTTTATTCAAATCTTCTAATCTAAGTAGCTTTTGTTGACCCACACATAACCAAATGCACTAATCTTAGTATTACTAATTCTAGAATATTATCACCATTATTAATTATAACAATACTAGATTTAAAAGATAATGCATTCAAAAATATTTATAAATAAATGCATTATTGTATATTTATGTTAAAATTTGTCAAAAATATTAATAAGTATAATATTTGACGTTAAAAAGTGCACTTAACAAATTTTAGCATACAAGTCACAATGATTAAACAGTAGTAAACGTTCCAATAAGAAAAAATTGCTACTGAAATAAATACTTACATTTCAAAATGGTGAATTATTTGTTAGTTTTATTTTTTAGGATTTCTTTTAAATTCTAATTTCGTTTTATAAATAAATAAAATATATGAAAAAGTACATTTTTACATAAAAAATTACCTTATTAATATTGTTAAATTAATAACATTAGGCTTTGCATTTAAAAAATAAATAAAAATTGTCACATAAAGTAAGTAAACAACAATTAATATTTAAAATAGAAAAAAGATTGCTTTTTGTTAAAGTGTTACGTCAAAAAACAAGATACATAAATATTGAAATAAAACGACTTCCAATTCAAAAATATCAATTCATTTTAAATGTGAGTTTATTTTAATTATATATTAATGTTAAATAATTTTTCAGTAAGTAAAAAGAAATAAACAAACACTGCATTTTTACATGAAAGTTTGTTTATTTTAGGAACAAAGTTAATTCATTTACTATTTGTTATGACAAAATAAAATTAACCAAATTTAGCATGATACAATGGAAACATTTTATTAAATAGCAGTTAACATTTTAATAGGAGATGCGGCAATAATTATTTATTTTATTCATTTTAAATACACAATTTTTATTAATATAATTGATCTATAAACACAAACATTGTAAAAATGTAGGTTAAAGCATACGTTAAAAAAATAATGTCACTAACATTCATTCAATCTTAATATTACTCACACTTTAATAATAATCTTATTAATATCAATAATAATACAATAATATATTTTGTAAAAAAAATTTATTTGATACATAAAATATAAGAATTTTCTATTAGATTTAATAAAAATGCTAAATTTAGCCTTTCCTGTTAACATTTAAACTTAGTCAAATACGTAAACAAATAAATAAAGCTGAAGAAAGGGCTGAAGAAAAATCAACATTTCAATAATAAAAATGACTACTTTGATAAAATATTATGCTACTAAATAACACATTTTATATTAAAAGACTTACCCTTCAGGCATATTACTTCCATTTAATTTAAAATTTATATTAATCTAATTCATATATCAACACAATCATAGCATAAAATAAGCAAGTCTTAACCTGGTATTTTCGGCAATAATAACACTATAATTCACATTAAAGTAATAAAATCAAGAAAACGATTACCTTCATTAAATTTAAATCGAGCTATCAAGGAAGCACTTCTCTTTATCTTTCTTATGGCTTTTCTTCAGAAAGCCAGACTGATTAATTTTAACTTCCTTGCATTACTCAGCTAAAAAGAAGAAAAACACACGTGGTTGAATTTTTTCTTTTCACTTTCTGTGTGTCTTAGCGTTTCAGCTAAAAGAGCTGATGGGATGTAATAACGGAATTCCCAGTTTATAATTGTTATTAAATCCGTATTTAAACAAATGACCGAAAATAACAAAATGATAATAAAATTAATATTTAAATGTGTTTTGGTTTCAAATATATGAATGTTCACAACTTTATTTCTATTACTTCAATCTTTATTGTGTATTTTGAATATGTTTTCAAGATGTGAAAAATAATTAAAATATTTTTTGTAAAGACTTTTAAAGTTATTTTTTTTATAAATAATAATATTGCTAGCTGTACTAATATAATAGAATCAAGAAAACGTTTATCTTCATTAAATTTAAATCAAGTTATCAAGGAAATACTTCTAGCTTATGGCACTTCTTCAGAAAGCTAGGACTGATTAATTTTAACTTCCTTGCATGACTCAGCTAAAAAGAAGAAAAGCACACGTGGTTCAATTTTTACTTTTCACTGTCTCTTAGCGCTTCAGCTAAAAGAGCTGGTGAGATATAATAATGGAATTTTCAGTTTATAATTGTTACTAAATGTGTATTCTATATAAAAGAAATGTACGAAAATAACAAACTAATAATAAAATTAATATTTAAAAGTGTTTTAATTTCAAATATATGAATTTTGAGAATTTTATTTGTAGTACATCAATCTTTATTGTGTATTTTGAATATGTTTTCAATATGTGCCAAAAAAATTATAAGGACTTATATTTATATTTAATAGTATTTCTTACTGGTATTAATATAATGAAATCAAGAAAACAATTACCTTCATTAAATTTAAATCGAGCAATCCAGGAAGTGCTTCTCTTTATCTGTCTTATGGCTTTTTTTCAGAAAGCCATTCTGATTAATTTTAGCTTTCTTGTATTACTCAGCTAAAAAGAAGAAAAACACACGTGGTTGATTTTTTTTCTTTTCACTTTCTGCGTCTCTATGAGTTTTGGGGTAAAGATCTGATGAGATAGAATAATCGAATTTTAAATTTATAACTGTAATTAAATCAGTATTAAAAAATTTAACAAAAATAATAAAATATCAATGAAATTAATATTTCAAAATGTTTTGATTTGAGATGTTTGCATTATGACAACTTCATTTGTTTAGCACGAATCTTTACGCTATATTTTGAAGATGTACTAAAACATGATTTTTTTTTTTTTTTATGAAACATTTTAAATTTAATGTTTTTAATATAATAGTACTGTTAACTGTATTCATTAAGAAAACAATTCCTTTCATTAAATTCAAGTCGAACTATCAAATAAACAATTAAATTTATCTGTCAACCGACTTTCTTGAGAAAGCCAGACTGCTTAATTTTTAATTCCTTGCATTACTCAGCTAATCAGGAGAAAAACACATGTGGTTGGATTTTTTTCTTTTCATTTTGTCAGTAAGCTTTAGGTTGAAGAGGCAGTGAAATAGGATAGTGGAATTTAAGTTATTTTTTAAATTAGTATTAAAAACTTTATGAAAAAAATATTATTTAAATTAAATCAAATTGCTTAAAATTGTTTTGTTACACGTGCACAAATAATTATTTTAAAAGGTAGAATAGAACCTAATTTAAAAAATTTTATTTTTTAAATTTAATCTTATATTTTTTATAAGAATATTGCTTAAACATATTTAAATAATGCAATCAAGAAAGAGATTATCTTCATTAAATTTAAATCGAGCTATCAAAGGATTTATCTTTACCTGTCTTATGGTTTTTCTTGAGAAAAGCCAGACTGATTAATTTTAAATTCCTTGCATTGCGCAGCTAAATAAAAAAAAGAAAAAAAAACACGTGGTTAAATTTTTTATTTTCACTTTCTGAGTTTCTCTAAACTTCATGTTACAAGCATGATGAGCTAGGTTAATGTTGTGTAAATTTTTTAATATGTATTTTTAAATCACCTTTAAAATCTCTACACAAGTAAACTAATAAATTTTTTAATTAAATGAAATTGTTTTCAATTGTTTTTTTTTTTTTTTTAAGTGTTTTTTAAGTGTAATTGTTGCAACATTTCTAAGAGACCCATCTACGCTGTGTGTTTTGAAGATGTCCAATAGAATATGATTTAATTATTTTTTGAGATTCAGATTTTTTAAATTTAAATTTAC